>VWPU01014939.1:0-128095 GCA_013398955.1 Callaeas wilsoni
GGGCAGCCCTCCGGACAGATCTCAAGGGAACATCCCTGGGCAGGCCCCCGAAGAGATCTCCGGGGAACATCTCAGGGGCAGTTTTCCGGGGCACATCTCCAGGGCACCTCTCCAGGATGCGTCCCCGGGGCACATCTCCAGGGCACATCTCCGGGATGCGTCCCCGGGGCACATATCCAGGGCACATCTCCGGGATACGTCCCCCGGGCACATCCCCGCAGCACCCGCCCGCTGCCGCGGTTCGGGGCCGCCGCCCTCGGCATCCCCCGGCCCTGCCGCCCGCCTCGTCCCGCCCCGGCCGCAGGGAAGATCTTTGCGTATCCCGCTCCTCCCGCCGCCGCATCCCCGCGACTCATGTATCATGAGGGAACACATGACACTTCGTTTCCAAAAAGTTTCAAAAACCGGAAAAAGGTTCACGGGTGGCGGGTGGTGGTGCGGGTGCTGCATCGTGAATGACCTTTTGGTATTGGTCGAAGAGTTTGGGAGGCAGCTGTGGGTAAAGTTACGAGGCAAAAAAAAGTGGTTTTGCAAAAGGGAAACATAGAATCAAAGAGTCACGGAATATTCTGAGTTGGAAGGGACCCACAAGGATCCTCAAAGTCCAACTCACGGCACAGGACAGCCCCAAGAATCACACCATGTGCCTGGGATTCCTGTGATTCTTTGAGACACAGGCTCATTTTACCAAAAATTGCTTAAGAAATAGTGGGGATGAAGAATAAAAAAAACCTTGTGTTGGATCAGGGAAATAAAAAGAAATAAATGACATTTAAATACAAGGAAATGAGTGTGAAGGGAAGACTTGGTATTTTTTAAGGACAAATTGTCTGTAGTTGAGTATTGATGACAGTGTAGCCAAATGGACTGGAGGAGAGCTGGCTGCCTCTGAGAGCCAGAGTGCAGATTATTAAAGAATAAAACTGAGGAATGCGGACGGAAAAGAGCCAAACCGATCTGCAGGCAGAGGAACCGGAGCCGGCGGTGGAGCGGGAAGTCTCGGCCGCCTTCGTCTCTACTGGGGGACTCGCTCTGAGCTCCCCTTCCCCAGCACGGCCCTTCTCTGTCCCGCGTCGCCTCCCCTTCGCCTCACAGGGACTGGCTTGGCGTCTCTGCATGATGCCTGGAGAGCACCCTCTTCTCGTGGGCTGCGTGGGTGATGGCAAGGTGCGGGCAGCCTTTACTGTGGGAGTCTAAACATGACCTGCGATTTCACACTGCACCTCTTCAACCACGGCAGCCTGGCTGGCCTTTAAAAAATCCTTTGTTTTCTCCGTCAGGATAGATACTTTACGATGAAGTTCTGTGTTCAGCCTCTTTTGCTTGCTTGTCACTGCCTGCTTTCCTTTCAGCCTTTCCTGGTGTGTGTTTAGCCGATTCTCTTTGAGAGATGCCTAGAGCCATCTGTGCTGACTGTTGCTACACGTATATGAATGTATGTGTAGGAGAGGGCAGAGGTGCACGAGTTTTTCCGTATCTGTGTAACTCCCTACAGCCCACAGACTTGTATCGGAGTGCTATTTAAGCGTGCATATGCATGCAGATCTGTGCCTCCGGACAGGCACACATTGTGTAGTAGACTGGAATAGATAATTCCACAGAATGCAGGAATAAACTGAGCAGCTTAGAAATTAGTGAGGAAGAAAAACAGAAAAAACAGAGAGAAAGAAATGAAAGAAAAAAAACAAAAGAAAAGGAAGCCTTGCTTCACTGTTAGTGTCTGAACACAAAGTGAGGTTTTGTCTCACCGGTTAATCTCTCTAGGAGCAGCAAACTGAATATCCTAAACTAGTGTTAGAAGCCAAGTGTATCTGTTTCTCAAAGGAGGAAGCACATTTTCTTACTGTGGAAAATACCAAATTTGGTGGCAGGCATTTGTGTCCAGCAGGGTCAAATGGCCGAAGAAGTAGTCTGGACACACGTTGCCTTTTAGGACACGGAGCTGCCAGCAAGTGAGGATTATCGCCTGCCTCTGTTTGTTTAGAAAGAAAGAAAGAAGGAAAGAAAGAAGGGAAGAAAGAAAGAAAGAAAGAAAGAAAGAAAGAAAGAAAGAAAGAAAGAAAGAAAGAAAGAAAGAGAAAGAAAGAAAGAATCTAGAAAAGTTTAAGAGTTTCTTTTGTGAAGTCCGCACATTGCAAATCCAGCCGCGTTACCATACTAGAGGAAATGAAAAAATGCTTCGGTTTGAGAGGACGAGTCCTTTATTTTCCTTATTGGATACGTTTCATGTGTTTTCCCCAACACTCAGGCTTAAGGATATGCCTTTTGAAAGACAAACACACGCACAACTCGCACACGCACACACAGATAAGATATGTATTAGATTCTGACACATGCGGGGTGGGGGGAAGAGCGGGAGAGAGAGAGAGAGAGAGAGAGAGAGAGAGAAGAGAGATCCTCCTACCTGGAGCCATAGATTGCAAGATACGTAGTGTTACCTGGGGAAGTCAGAACAAGTAAAAACAGATTGAACTTCAGGGCTCTATGAGGCAGTTGATCAAGATCAGTGCTTTGCTCATTCTCTCCCTCAGACTGTCTGTCTTGGGGTTTTGTTTCACTGTTTTGAGCAGCCCTTTCCATTTTTTCTTCCTCTTTAGCTTTAATATCGGAGCCGATTTCGGTCACCATGGCTCTGGGAAGAGCTGCCTATCTGTGCGGAGTTGACTTTTTAGAGCTCGGCCGGCTTTGCTTCTGGGTAGCTTCAGCAATGCTCTTGACTGGGATTTAATCGACAAGATCAGTTCGGCTTTTTGTGCAATTTTTATGGCTCAGTCCATTTTCTAGATCATGCACAGAAACTTTCGGAAGTGGATTTTCTACGTGTTTCTATGCTTTGGAGTCATCTATGTCAAATTAGGGTAAGTCCTTGTGCACGACAAATCTCCTTGGCTTTTGGGTCACGTTAGTGCGGAGTTGGGAGCAAAATACTGCAAAGGAGGAAAAAAAAAAAAAAAGGAAAAGAAAAGATGTGATTATTTCTCTCTCCGCTCCCCGGGTGTCCAAGCGGCGGCAGCCCCCCGAAGCACTGCCGTGGGTCTCCCCGGTCCCGGGCCATGCCCGGCGGCGGGGCGCTCAGCCCGCCCCGAGCCTGCAGGGAGCCGGTCGCGGGTGATGACGGATCCTTTTATTTTGTACTGCTTAAGCGAACTTAAATATTATCTCTGGCTTACAGTACCCTCAGAGGAAAAAAAAAAAAGAAAAGGCAGCCTGACAGAGTTAACTCAGGCGCTGCTGCTGGGACAATAGAGCAGAGCTGAGGTATTAGGCGAAAGGGGCGGGAGGAGGGGAATCCCTGCTCTGAACCTGCGCTCGGGGATTTGGTTTATGCAGGCCTAGACACAATTTGCGTTTCTATCCATCACACGGACGTGTTGAAATTAACTTGACAACTGGTCCGGCTACCTCTGCTCTGGTGCTCCCGAGAAGCCAAGCGGGCTCAGGGGAAGGGACCGGCCCGGGGCCCTGGAGGGTGCGGCGGGGGCTCCCGGGGAGCCCGCTGTTTGCTCCTCGGTGTTTGATCACCGCAGTCGAGAGCACGCGGTTATTTTGGTTGCCAAGTTTCGCCCTCTTTCCCTCTGCCTCTCCCCCCAGTGCCTGTATGCCCTTATTAATATTGCTCGTCGCAGTAGGCTGACTTGAGTTGAATTTCCACATTCCTGAGCCCCAGCCGAGTCCTTACCTGTCGAACTACAAACTCTTTAAAGATCCTGTCTTTGCATAGCTGCGGGATTTTTATTTTTTATTTTTTTTTTATGATCAAGAATACATAAGGTGAGTTGCAATCCAAAAACGCTCGCTTCCCACCTTGAAATCAATACGTGGAAGAGGACGGGGAAGCCAAAGGGCGGGTCCCAAAGGCAGGAGAACGGGCACAGTTCCCCGGAGCGACGGGCAGGCTGGAGCCCAGCCGGAGCAGCAGAGCGGGAGGGCAACGGGGAGCGAAGAGCGGCCCGGCCCTGCCCGCCGGGAGCCGCCGCCGCGGGCGCTGCTCCGAGCACGATGCGCGGCCGGAACAGCCCCGTCCCCGCTGTCAGCAGCCCGGGCAGCGGCGGGAGGAGGGGGCTGGCGAGGAGAGGGAGGGAATCTGCAAGAGGGAGCACGCCAAAGCCGAGGATTAAGATTAAACAGAGGGGGGAAGGAATTAAACTGGGCTCCTCGGGGATGAGGAAGGGAGCGGCAGGCTCTGTGTACCCCACCGGGAGCTCCCGCAGCTGCGGGCAGTAAGGGCAGAGCTGTCCCATTTACAGGGCGCCGGCGAGACCCGCGGGCTGCCTCCCGGAGGGTTCCCAGCGCGTTGCTCAGCGGGCACCAGCCGGATCGCATCTCTTTGTGTTTGCTTATTTAGGTATTTTTGGCACGGCTCTCGGCCCGCCCCTGCAGCCGCAGGTGCCGCCGCGGTGGCCGGCGGAGCACGGCGCTGCCCCGCGGCCGACCCGCGGAGGATGCGCGGATGGGGAAGGGGCACGGGAGACGCCCTCCGCGCTGCCCCCTGCCCTGCCCCGGTGGGGAGCCCGCGTCCGCCCCTGCCCCGGCTGAGGCACATGCCCGGGGGTAGCTCCAAATCCTGCCTGCTAGAGACAGGTCTTTTCAGTGCTCTAACCTTTGCGGGGCCAAGAACCTGCGCCGCCCTTTGTCGTAGCCGTGGTCGGCAGCGATGGGCTCTGTCCCCCTCCAGGCTTGGATAGCCGGCAGTTTAGATGTGTAGTGAATTTGTTGAGGCTGTGTATCCGTAAGTGAAGCAATGAGAGGGTACCCAATCTACTTCAGTAGTGTGAGGACACTGTACAGCACACCCCTAAAAGAGAAGCAGGCGAGCTCAAAGAAACGCTTTGCAAAATAAGGGCAATGGTACAGCTATTGCTTTCGCTGCGGCAGAAGGGAACAGAGAATTGGGCACATGTTGCAGTCTGGAAGGCAGATCTCTTTTCGAAATTGACTTTAGCTTTTTTAGAAGGGGATTCAGAGCAAAAATCACAAGAATGCTGTCGGACTGAGCCTGGAAATGAAACTGAGCGGACATCAGGAACAGTAAAAGCCTTTACGGAAACCCTATCAGATCCATCACCATGCCTGTAAGGCGATGAGGATACTTCACTTTCTCTGAACAATAGGAGAGAAATTTGCTCTGAGATCCAGGGCTACTTCTAGGCTAGGCATGTGGGATGCAATTATTTCCTCTTTCATCAGCCACTGGAACTACCATTTTGTTGAAACCATACCCTTTGGGTGTAATGATGCCTTTTCTGGTGAGCTCTTTGCTTTGAAAAGGGGGAGGTGAAGGCAGATAAAATGTCTTCCAGGGCACTCGGTTGATTTTCAGCGGGGAGGAGAGAGCCGTCGTGTCAGCCACGGCAAGGAGGAGAGGCTTGGCAGGTTGGCTTTTTGGGGTTTTTTTCTTGCTGCTGAGCACGTCTTCGTGTCTTAATAAAACGTGCCAAAAGCTCCACTTTCGGTGGCAAACATGACACCGAGGGGAGAGAAAATAACGCAATACATAAGCTGTTAGACGGGCCGGGGTGTTGCATGGGGTGGCATGTCAGGGTCCCATAAAGAAGCCACTATCTTCTCCAGTTAGGAGGGGAGAGCAGGGTCCCACTCAGGTGGCCCTTCCTCTCAGGGATCTTCCGTTGTTCCCCTTTCTATTTCCGGTCTCCCAGTTTGCTGGAGAAACAGGCGTAAGGTGAAGCATCCCTTAGTATTTCTGTCGATGACGTTTCCAGGCGCCGAAGCGTAAAGCATCTGCAGCCCCACCGACTTCATGCAACCCCCGGCGAAAACAGGTCACATCAAATATTGACCTCAGGCAGGATTGAAACAGAAATATTTCCTGCCGAGATCACGGCGCATTCTGATACCGTTTAATTAATAAATACGTCAGAAATTAAAAATCAAAGCAGTACTACAGATGCAAATCACAGCGGATGCTCTGGGGATGAGTGATGTCTTTCGGAAAGATGGAGTCGCGGACAATATCCGGATCAGAGATCTGGGGGCAAACCCCACCTTTTCCTCTTTATTCTGGAGGAAAAGAAGGGTGACAGCCGAGCAGCTCCAAAGGGAGCGGGGAAGACCGCCTTCCCCTGCGAGGAGAAGGTCACTATGCCATCAGAGGGATGAAGGCTGCGAGAGCTGGCGCTAATGAAGGGAACAACGAGAAGTGTCGGCACCCCTTTGGGGGGCGGCGGGAACGCTTCTTCCGTGCTCATCCGAGCTGAGGGCGCACAGGGCTACGGACGTCGGAGACCCCGGCCCGTTCTGGGAAGGCCGGAGCACGCCGCGCCCTCTCGGGACTCCCAGGGATGCTGCGGCAGGGAACGGGAGAGCTGGCCCCACTCGCCTCCCCTGCGGCGAAGTTCGCCTTGGCTTTGCGGCGTTTGCAGTAAAAGCCAACGAAATCCTGCTGCCTTCGCCGTTCCCGGGACTGTCCGGCCGCGGGGAGCCCGCCCGGGTCGGCCCTATCCCCCCGGCCCTCGGCTGGCAGCGGCCGGAGCTCAGCCTCGACGGCGGGCAGCACGTGGAGCGCCGGGAGCCGCGGCGAGGCCCCGAGAGGAGACCCGCGCGGTTCACGCCCGGAGCGCCGAGCGCTGCGGTTGCGGCCCGCGGCTGCCTGGCGCCGTCCCGCCGGCGGGACCATACGCTCCCCGGGCCCTCCACGGACACCTGCCGTTGTGCTGCCGCCACCGCCTTCCCTGCCCTGCTATCGGCCAGACACCGCTCATTCTGAGACTCACTGTTGCCTTATTTCCCCCGGCACTGGACTTGCAGCCCGGTGAGACACAAGAAACGCACGGTTCCGCCCAGAAAGGACGCGGTGTGTTGCCCGCCTGGCGCACCTTCCCGGCTTCCGACGTGCCGTTCTGCCGGACTCTCCCCAGGCTTGGGGTAAAAAAGGAACCGCAGCTCGGAATAGATAGATAATAGGGACGGGGGGAGGGGGAAGCAAATAGTTTATTAGTGCCTGCCCGACTATAGTGTCGGCAACTATTTCAGTGTCATTCTGCCCCATTTTGTCCAAAATACAGCTGTTTGTGTAAAAAGGAGCGACAGATGCTGAAGTGCCCATATTAGACGTTACCAACAATACCTCTTTTCCAATGTGACATTTTATTGAAGGGAATGGTTTTTGTCTTCAATCAACAAAATGTGTGTGGTTCTTTCTATCCCGGCTGACATACGTATAGAAACCATTTGGATGGAATTTACAAGGTTATTCTCATCATCATCGTCATAATCGTCATCCTCCTCCTCCTCCTCCTCATCATCATCATTCATCATCGATAATTTTTCGACATAATAACCGGCCCGTGGTTTTAGAATAAAAATTAACTCCCCGAAAAGAAACTGCACGGTTTGGTTTCTTTATACGACTTTTCTTCCCCTACACAACACATCCGTGAATAAAGTCAATTTCGACCTGAAAATTGTGGAAATTGGCAAACCGTCTTCGTTTCAGCTGGAGTGGGTCAAACTTTGCCAGCACAAGTCCGAAGTTTTCCAGTGCCAACATTTACTTTGCATTTTTACCGTTCACTCTCCCCCTCCTTTTTCCCCCCAGGCACATCTTTAAAAGCAGACGCACATTTAAAATACCTATTCGAAGCGGAACAAATGCTGCAAATAAAACATTCAAAGTGACTACTCGTTCTCCTGGTTTCACGTTCCGCAGAGTTGCCGCAGCCACATGTCTAGCAGGGGAAAGGGCACTGCAGGAGATACACATCTCTAACTCTTTCACTATATATACACTTGCACGCACACTTACAGAAGTATAAATACGACCATTTTAGTATCCTAAATAATTGTAAATAAGACGGTTCTGGGATATCAATAATCGTTGAAAGGCTTAAGCTTCCATCTCTTGCCAATCGAGATCAGCGTTTCTCGAAAGGACGTTGTCTGCCCCAACGCCTGTGCTGAACCTGCAGATGAAAATGGTTAAAGCAACCAAACCTCGAGATTTTTATGACGTATTGAGTGGCATATAACGTTTTTGCACCACTTCTGCAATTCCCATCACATCTGAGGGAATATTTCGTTGTGTCGCGGAGACAGCTGCACCCATGTTCTGGGACTGGTTGAGTGGAGGAGGTGTTACCAGAGTGTTTGGTAGAGCTCTTAGCCAAGACATCTTCAGTCTTTAGGCAATTAACCTGAGACGAACATTTACAGACCAAGGACACTTTGGAGCCTGGTTCTTGCTCATTTCAGCTGCATTTCGGTTCAAGTGTCTTCGGTGGCCGTTTCTCTTTCGGGGTTCGTTTTCAACCCCCAGCCCCAGTACCCGCAGCGCACATCTTTGCGCCATCGCCCTCGGCACTTCCGAAATACAGGATAGACGCCCAACAATGCAGAGGAAGAGAGGCTGTCTCCTGCACGACTGGGGCTGCTCGGGGGCGAAGGGCTGCCGCCCGCCGGAGTGGGAAGGGTCGAGCATCTCTTAGCCGCAGGGCGCGGCGGTGCCAAGGGGCAGGAGTCGCTCGGCTCAGGGAGAAGGCGCGGGAGAGGCAACTAACCTGCCAGGAAACGTCTCTTCCGACTTGCATCTTCTCGGAAACGAGAGAAGGAGAGGGAAGAGCGGAGACGAAAGCTCTTCCTGCGGGAGTGGCGAGAGGTGTGGGGAACCGGGATCCGCCGGCAGCCGCCCCCCGCTCGCTCCCTACAGCTGCTGTTCCACACTAGTCCTTTCCCTTCCCTGCTCTCACGCGAAACTCAATCTCGCCAGGAAGCTGCGAATGTGCATGTCTTCATTTCTCACTCAGTAAGGCTATGACTACATATACATCCCTTTTTTTTGACGTTGCTCCTGAAATCGAAGCTTAATTTTTAACATCGGGGGAGCAACAACAGCCAAACCCCTGCCGAGGCTGGAGGGAAAGCAGAACCCTTTGGTGGAACCGGGACAGCCGGCCACAATAAAGCAACTAACCGAGAGTGGAGTTAGGAGCTGCCAGCTAGTTCAGGCTCTCTCCCAGGGCGAGCTAAGGGTGCCACGGCAGACGCAGGGAGCTCGCAGCCCACCGGGCGCTGGGGGGGAGTTAAAAATGCCCCATGGAGTACGAAAGGAGTGCTTGCCGGGCTAGGCGTACGGAGACGGCTCAGCCAGGGAGCACGGATTCATTGCAGCCCCGGCTAGATCAGTGTCTTTCCATTGTCATCCTCCCTCTAAAAAAAAAAAAAAAAAAAAAAAGAAAGGGAGAGAAAAAAAAGTAGGCGGATAGCAGTGACTGACTGCCCAATGGCAGCCCCGGGTCTCAGGAGAGTTAGAGGGAGAGAGAGAGAGAGAGGCACTTTCTGCCATCCAAATCCCTTAAACCATCCTCATTCCAACACGAGAACCCACTGTAACAACTTCCAACCACTGAGACATGACAGGCAGGAGCCCAGAGGCAGCAGCAGCAGCGAGAGCAGCAGCAGCAGCAGCACACACTCTGCACAGGGAGCAGCATTAGCACCAGGGGAATACTACACACAACAATACAAACAAACAAACAAACAAACAGACAAAACCCCCCCAAGCCCAAGGGACTGGATTCCAACTCAGATTCAAGCCACAGCTGACACCAAAAAGGGTGGGGAATTACGACCAGGGGGGGCCAGAAAGGAATAACCAAGGAAGCGAACTCAAGAGTGTAAACGGGATTCAGCCATGATCCTTTTTTCATCTCGCAGTGTGTTACTCTCAGTGTATTACCCTCAGATTTTCCTCATCCTTACCAGTGGGAGTTACCTGTAAGTGATCCAGATTTTTTTTTTTCCAAATACTGTTTGCAATGCCCCCGCTAGCAGCTACCTAGGGGCAATGCGCAGAGCGAGCAGAGGGAGCCGGGAGAAGCCAGCACGGGCGGCAGCTCCGTGCGGTGCGTGGTGGTGAGGATGGTGGTGGTGGTGGCGGCGGAGGAGGAGGAGGAGGAGATGCTGTATTGGTGGCGGTGCTGGCGCTGCTGGTCGGACCCCGCCGGGGGAAGGGACGCACCGCCAGGTAACTCCCGGGGCTGCCCCGCCGGCGAGGCCGGGGCCCGGCGTGCCCGCAGCGGGGGCGGCGCACCTGGGAGGGCGGCGGGGCAACGGGACGCGGAGCGGCCGGCGTCTCCCCTGGGGACTCCGACCCCGACTCCTCCTCCTGCCAGACCGGAGATGGGCATCGCTTCGCGCCCGTCGGGGGAAGGCTGTTTGTGTGCGGAGATCCCGGGGAGCGCGGGGCTGCCGCAGCCGGCGGCGAGCGCCCAGCCCGGGCCGCCCGCGGAGAGCCCCCGCCGCCGAGGCGCTCGCCGGCCGGCTGCTTTCTCTCCGGAGGGATCTCCAGTCCCGCAGTTAGAGCTGGCTCCAGGACCTTTTCCTTGTGAGGAAGGGGGTGGAGGTAGGGGTGGGGGAAATGGGAGTCGGTGGGTGGGACTGCGAGGAATTTTGGTCTCTTTTTTTAATATCTATATCTGTATCTATCGTTGCGGTGGATAAGAAGCGGCTGGGCTAATCCGTGAGGGCTGCGGAGAGAGTGTCCGCCGTCGTTGTCCTGCAGGTCCCCCGGCAGGTCTCTGTGCCCCCCGGCCGCCGCGTTAGGGTGGCGGGGGTGGTGGGCCGGGGTCCCCGCGCCTGCCAGAGGGGAGCCGGGCCCCTCTGAGGCTGCAGCCGGAGTCCGGAGGGGCTGCCGGGGAGCTGTCAAGAGCTTCTGTTCTCCTGCACTCCGGAGGAGACCTTACCGCGGCGCGGGGCAGCCGTGCGGAGAGGAGGGCGCTGGGGGCGGCAGGTACCCGGCGGAGGGAGCCGCTTTAAAATCGGGGAGCCTTCTCCCTGCCTTGAACATCCCCCCAGCCCCGGGGGTACGGCAAGAGTCTCCGTGCCAGAACGCGGGGATCGGCCGCGGGGGAGCTCTGGGGCGGTTCGGAGCCTGCCCAGGCTGTCGGGGCTGCGGCAGAGGGGTTCACCCTTGTCGGTGATGGGGAATCTCGCCTAGGCATCCCCGGCCCCGCATTTATCTCGGCTGCCGGGGCCGGACGGATTTCCCTACTCTCCTACCCCCATGCCGACCTCAGTTTTCTGTACTCCGACGGATGTGAATTTGAAGTCCTATCCCTGAACTGTATGTGGATTTATATATATTTGGTTTTTTTTCTCTGTATGCGCGCACAGGAGCACATGCACATAAACAAACACGTGTGCATGTGTTCCTCTGTGTTTGTGTCCTTCTGTTTTCTGTGGGCTATGGAAAAAATATATCCCACCGCTATGGGAGAAAAGTAGGAATAAACACACCCATAAAAAGAAACTGAAAGCCTAATTCTACATTCTTAATTCTTAATGAAATGCACATGTCTTGGCCACCGATTTTTAAAAGCACTTAGATTTATGGAAGCACGTTAGATTAATTCAGCCAGAGCTGCCCGTTTCTGTTCACAGGAGGGATATGTCTGCTGCGTAGGTGACCGATAGCTTGTAAAAAAGCATGCCGTGCTATCTTTGGTTGGTTGGGGTATTTTTTGTGGGTTGCTTTTTTTTTTTTTTTTAGATACAGGAGGAAGGAGTCAATAAATAAATAAATACACCCTTTTAATACAAGCGTAGCCATATTTTTCTCAAAACCGTAGGAAATTACTATCCTACAAAGTTTTCCTTCTATAAATAGCTCAAATCTTAAAACAAAAGTTTTCAACCGCACACCAGATGCTGGGATGCTGGCGGTTTCCCTTGCTGTGTGACATAATTATAAGGTCCGAAAGCAAAAGCTATAGAAGTATAATAATAATACTAAGGCGACTGCTGAGGGGAAATACAAGGGAAGCAATGCCTGCTTTATTTAAAGCCAACTGCTTGGGGATCTTTTGAGCGCTGCCCCGCGACAATGAGAAGTTGTGGTGGATAAATAATGCTCTCTCGCCTTTCCCTGGGCCGTCCCCAGTTCATCCCCTCCGCGGCAGGTCACTCGGAGCTGGACCCGCGGAGCCGGAGCCGAGGTGGCTATTGCAGCCCAGCAGAGCAGAAGCGAAAGGGATCAGGAGGTGAAACCCAACAAAGCGGAGCCCCAAAGCGACGCGCACCTCCCTCCATCCATCACTCCGGAGGGACGGAGCCGGCTGCTTTCCTGGGGAGAAAGCAGGGCTCGCGGGGCCGCCGGGGACAGGGTGCCCCGGACCCTACCCCCTCGCTTCTCCTCCGTGCCACCCCAGACCCCAGCCCCCAGCCACACTTGCTCCGTCTCCGCTGTGTCCCCCCATCCCTCCCAGAGAGCAGGAGCAGCGGCGGGAGAGCCGGGCGGGCTGCGGTGCTTCGCCTCCCTCCCTGTAGGAAGTGAAAAGAGAGGAGCTATTGCAGTGCTTAATGGAGAGTAGCCTACCGAACTTGTGGTGTTTGTCTGGTGGGTAAATATACTTCCCTGGCTTACTTATGGTAGCTTTTGAAGATTAAAGCATAGTAGAGCCTGTTGGAGAATTACCTGCTAGTGTCTGTTTCTGCTACCCTCGCTCTCCGCTCTCTGGAGGGGAGGATGCTTCCCAAGCTGCTCTTTGAGCTCTCAGGGACTGTCAACGGTTGTGTTAATTTTCCCCGAGATCTCTGTCATCTTTTGGCTATAGGAAGGACTTCTTGGCTTCTGCATTGCTGCTCCTTCAGGGATAGAGGGAGCGAGTTTCAGCAGGCGAGCAAATGGAGTGAGGGGTGTCCGTGCTCAGTTTCTCTTGGTGCAAGGATTGCAGGCCGGGGACGATGGGATGCTGCCCTCTTATACTGCGAGAAAACCTGTCAAACAAAAATCCCATAGTGATGAAATGGGGTTTTGAGGATGGAAAAGGCAAGGGTGAAATGAAATGGGCATCACACGTCAGTGTTTTTTGTGCAATAGCTGGGAAGAAAGTTAAATTCTAGCAAACTACATCCAAAATTAATTTAAAAACCAACTTCTTTATAAAATTGATTTTTATATTGTAAGAGTGCTATCTGATAAAGTCATTTTCTTCAGTGTGCTTGCCTGGTAACCTTTGGCCTGCTGAGGCACTGTGAACATTTTTACAACCAGAAAAAATTAGTGTCTGGCTCTCTGAAAAAGAAAACTGACTGCGGCTCCAATAGCTGATGCATTTTAATGCTGGACGTATTTTGGTAATCCAATTAAATATTTAAAGTATAAAGCTGCCATTAAATATCAGTGTAATTGGTATAAATGTCTAAACACCAGGATTATGCAGAGCACTGGCACTGTTTCTTGCAGTGCATGTGGGAGTGTGCATGTGTCTGTACACATGCACATACTTAGCTGCTTCTAAAGAAGATGGTGCTCGTCGGTTTTCCATTGGTGCACCCCTTTCACTGTTCATCTTCTTTAGGACTGGATGCATTCACCAGCAACATGAGAGTCAGTTCTTAAGAAGCTTATTTTGGGGATTATCTGCTGGCTCATAAATACAGTTAATTCAGTTATTTTGCTATAAAGTGATTTGGAATAACTCGTAAGAGAGTGTGCATGTATGTAGTAATAGCAGCACAAATCTTCAAAGCAGATACACTTTCTAACATCATAACAAAGCAAGATAATTTATATTGGTGACTACATATCACTGCTTGGTTAGGAAATGTAGAGAAAGAAAAATCCTCTGAATGTTTTGCATTTGTTCTGCTGGTGCTTCCACATCCTTACAATTCCGTATCCTTAACAACAAGGGTTCTCCACGCTTGTGGGAAGCAGATTAGAGGGAATGCAGATTGTTCATATGCCTACAGGAAAGTGGTCCTGCCTAATCCCTAAAGATTAGGACTGCTGAGAGAGTCCCTGGAGTTTGCCTCTTAATCCGTCAGTGCTAGAGGGAGCTACACAGGCAGAGAACAACCTGGCTGCTCTGTGATGCAGAGCCTTCAAGGGGACAGTGGGCACAGTTTCACCGGCAATGACAACCAGCGTTACTGATGCTCCCACTTTAGCTGGTGCAGTCAGAGTTACACAGGCTGGCTCACTCTTCCCATCCTGCTTAGATCAAGGAAAGGTCAACCTCTGTGATTAAGCTGGCTATTATGGGAATGTGATTGTCTCTGGCTCAGTCACAGGGCTGCAGTGTAAATCCATCATTTCCCTGCTTTTGCACGTTGTTCATTTTATAACTGAGACTTTAGGGCAAGCTTGCTCTCTCAGCCTCTAGTTATGCAGTGTACAATGCCCAAGGAGAGCTCTGTTGAGATCCTTAGATTCTCCTTTTACATGGTACTGTAATAATGATCCTCTATAAGAGGATTTGGAATAGGACTTCTTTCCACTTTACCATCCCTCAAAGATGTGTTCGCTTATAGACAGAACAGGTGACTCTTCAAAGAGTATCAAGTATTTTCAGGCTCGTCTAAAACTAATGCTTTTGCTCAGCAGAAAAGAGAAAGATAAAGGATATTTGTATGCTGGACTGCCATAAGCTTAGCTTACCTCCTGACACAGGATATTTCCATGTATTGAAGCAGCTACATAAAGATGGGAGAATGATTGTGATATGAATTTCTGGTAGCTCTAGAAGGTAAAGCCCAACATTTCACTGTGAGACCCAGAATAAAAATCCCTGTCTAAAACCAGAGAGCTCTGGTTAATCTGTGACTGGCTGCTCCTCTCCCTGCCAAGGTCTAGATCAAGCACTTGAGTCCTGAATATCCTTGAATCCAAATGCACTTGGATCAAGGCAACTCTCTCAATCCTTGCAACAATCAGGTTCCAGGAATTAGATGTTTAGCACACCTTGAAATTGCAAAAAAATAATTACTTTAGAAACTATAACGAGAGGTGGCAGCATCCAGAATGTGTAGGATGACAGCATAGAATTACCACATTTATTGTATTACTAACATAATATAAAAAGTGGGTATAAAGCAATATGAAATATTCAGATGAATAGGCAAGGATGAATACAGTTGTGTTTGCATATTAAACACCCAACAAGGCTAAATCCTCAGAAGAGTCTTTCAAAGAAGGTGTTAAAGAGCTAAACAAAATGACCTGCAATTATACAGTTAGACTGTCAAACATCTTTTTTGCAATGGGAAAAACATACCATGTGTACCTGGCAATGTGGCATGCTGGGGGTAGAATGGTGTCATGGGCTTTGTCAGTGCATGGGACTGTGTAATTGGGGCTGAAATGCAGTCAGAGAGCCTCCTAACCCCGAAATACAGTTTAACACTCTAGTCCTCCCAAGTTACCTCAAGCAACAAAAACCTAGGACCAGCTGTAGATCAAAGGAGTTCCACAGATGTGCTGACACCATGTGTTATAGAACTGGTTAATGTTGCAAGCCCAATTTCTTCAGCCCAGGACGTTTGCATGTTGTTTTACCCTCAGTGGACTCTCACCAGTGCCCTTCATGGCTGCTGGCAAAGCACGTCTACCTGTTAATTACCTGACAGATAGCTTTTAGCAACTCCAGGTTCACCTTTCTGTTTGGTTCTTCTCATTATTTTTGCTCTTTCCCCCTTGATGCTCCACTGCCCTTCTGTAGAGCATCTCCTCAACCTACCTGAGGTATGTGACTTGCATAGTGCTACAGTAAAATTTTACATGGAAGGGTACTATGAGAATCAGACAGGCCTCTCTCCATGAGAACCATGACTGAAAAGCAAAATCTTGATGACTTTTTTGTTCTGGAATTGTGCCATGCACATGTGAATACCCTGTCAATGAGCTGAAGAAACTTGTCACCGAAAGCTTCAGGTTTACACGCCCAGAATTATGTAGGAGGATAAGAAAGTCCAGGAGTGTAGGCACAGGAGTGCTCTGGAAGAAAAGCAAAGGAAAGCATGTTTCTGAAGAATGTCTTTCAGTCTTTTAAAAGTTATTAGAACCTCTCCTCTTTTCCTGTCCCTTCAATCTTCCCCCAAATGTAGAAGGATGTATTTTCTCTCCACTGGGGAGAGCTGCATGGGACTTGCTGTTTACTTCTTGCCAAGACAATTCCTATGTATTTGCATTTGCTACAACACATGCTTAAGGAACATTGCAAATACTGCACTAGCAAAAATGGAAAGAAATTCTAGATACAGAGATTTAAATATTTGCTCAGTAGGTTTTTCTGTCCATATGCATTTCTATGACTTCTCTCTTCCGTTACTGCCAAAATGTTTTTAGGACAAACATTTAGGTAACATGCTGAGTTGTTTTTTCTACACTTTCCTCTTGGGCTTTCTTTCTAAAAGTCAATTTTCTGGATGGAGCTGAAAGTTCACTGCTTTGTTCAGTTCTAATGGAGTGTGGGGAGCTTTTCTGAAGTTAAGATAGTTAAGGCCAAATAGTTGCTCTCATCATAAAAATGTCTTTCTTCCACTAGGATCTGATAGCAAGATGATTATCACTTACAAATTATTTTACAGAAAATCATACCTTCTCTAGAAAATCTCAAGACAGAGTAAATCAGAGCGTTATTTTATCTTTCTTTTCTGGAAATAATTTTAATAGTGCATACAGTTTGTACCCATATCACTGTTAACGATTTTGAACATTTTTTTTTGTTTCAGCCTATGCTTGTGGATCAGATTTCCCTTAGAAAAGGATAAACTTGACATTATTCAAAAATCCCATGTAATCATCATGGTGACAGTCTTTGTCCAAGGTCAGATTTCACCCTGAGTTCCTAATAAGGAGAAAAAAGACATCCAGCAGTATAGCAAGTGCACAAGTGAGGGCAGAAGTGAGGGTCAGGTATTTGATAGGTGACAGAAGAATTTCCCCACATAGTGGCACCAAGTCCAGCAGTCTCTGGGTGTCCCAAATGTTTTATTTGAAGTACAGCCACACTGTTACTAGGCAGTGGCACCGCTTTCAAAGCTGATGGAACTCTGTGGACTTTACTGGCAGATTTGTGATGCACAAGTAATGCTGGTGAGTTGCATCTCCAGCAGCACGTACTTGGAATGCATAATAAAGGCATTCGCAGTAATTTCCTTCTGGATGGCCATCACTGTGTAGCATTTTGGGAAGCTCTTACATCTTCTCTTTTAAGCACTAAGGGCCTAAGGCTTCTCTCCTCCGAGGCCATATCCACAGCTCAGCAAGCTAATAAAGCAGGAGTGACTCTGCTGCAGCCAACGGAGCGACTCCAGTGCAGTCAAGAAAAGCACCAAACAGAAAGTCAGCACCAGCCTTGTTCTTACAGTATCCATTTGAATGCAGCCTTGACACAGGCTGCTATTTTATGCAATTTATAGGGAATCTGGCCATAGTTTGCAAGAATATACAACGAAGACAATATTAATAGGAGGCCATGCCAGACAAACCCCCAAATCAGTTCCATGGGCCACTGAAAGGATCATGGCCTTTGGAATCAACAAGACCAGACATAAATTCAAAACCTTATTTAATTTTTTGAGGGGAGAAGGACATCAAAAGCCTTGCAGCATTTGCTGTTGCGTGTGAGGTATTGCAGAGCAGCCCAGGCTTCAAAGCTGGAAGTAAGTGTAAGCCAGAAAGATATAAACTGTTGTCTGCCTGCAAGCAGGGCCTGGGAAATGTTTTGAGTTGTATCGATTTTAAAATTTTAAAGTGCTGCAGTACTGGGACTGGATATCACATGCACCTTCCTAGTCTGGTTGAAGTGAGACATAATTATCAAACATGACTACTATTTAACAATAGTTTATTTCGTTCAAGAATTATAAGTGAATTAATCGTACCAGTATTCAAGTGAATTGGGCAAGGATCATTTCCCTCACTGCTGGGGTGGAATGGAGCAGCTGCTGTGTAGCACCCAGCAGAGCTGTATGGACATGCAGGACCAGCACCAGTCCTGACATTCCTGGCAGCAAGGCAGGAAAGCATCTGAAAAAGCCCAAGCACATCTCCAACTGATCTGGACCCCGGCCAGGGCCAGTCCCTGTAAAGATTGCACTTTCCCATGGTAGATTTCACTCTGTGGTGAATATTGGAATGGTCCGAGACTGGGCCGATGTCTGAGATGCTGAGTAGCAGTATCGTGACTTCTGCCTGCCTCAGTTTCCCACAGCTTTAATAGGGCAATAACAGCACTGGCAAGGCTTGAAGGTAGGGGAGGGGCAGGACAGCAAGAGCTACCACAGCGCTTTGGAAAGAGAAAATGCAGAGTAAGTGCTGCATCATTACTTTCAGTGACTCTCTTTCTGACCACAAGCAGCAAAGATGACGCGATTGCGTCTCATCTGAAACACAGCGTCACCATCGCCCTCTTCACTACTATGCCCAGCATGGCCTCGGGGAGAGGTCAGGGGAAAGGGCTGCTCGCCAAAGTCATGAGCGTCATTTCTGACAGTGCCTTCTGCTTCCATGGGAGCCAGACAGCCACTGTGGGCAGCATGGAGCAAGATTTGGCCTCGGAGAGCTGCTGGCCTCCGGGTGCGAGGTGGCCGCTGGCATGCTGGGCAGCAGGCAGGACATGGTTAAGGAAGTGCTGAGGGGAATGGCCGCATCTCTCATGACTCCTTTGGCTGCTCGCCAGGGAGCCATGTGACTCCTTGGTCAAAAGAGTCCTCTCAACCATGAGACACTTCTTTTCCCCCTCTGGTTGTACCTTTTCTTTTCTGAAGTTAAAAGAAAACAAAACGTACCCACAAAACTTTCCACATTAAAGTTATATTGTAGTCTGATGACTCAGGGTGAGAAATTCAAGGGGAATGAAGAGGAAGGGAAACATTCCTGAATCAGATCTGTTGTGCTGAGCCTTAAAGAAGAGGATGATTTTGCTGGATGGAAAACAGCTCTGCTGCAGCACAGTGAGCAAGAAGCAAAGGATGGGACTTAAATCCCTTCCCTGCTGCTGTGGACTACTGCTGAATCTCTCACAGTAGCTTCAAACCCAGTGGACTTTGACGCTATCAAGAGGGCTGAGGGTGGGAGAGCAAATAAATATGGCCTCATCTGGTTCACAGTAAATTCCTTTTTCTCCACTCCCATGGCCTAAAGGGTACATCAACTAGCTTTTTTTTCATTGGCACTGCCCACAATAATTAGATTGGCACATCCTTAGTAGACTCCCTGGAGTCTTTTGTTCCTCTGCCTACTCTGTCTCTGGGGAGCTCTGCCCAGGGTAGGTGCTTCTGAGGGGAGGGATGGGGTCAGGTTATTGTTGTTAATGTCACTCTGGTTATGTTGTAAAAGATGTATCAAAGAGGAAGTTCTTGCACTATGACCTAAAGGTCATCAGACTCTGGATTAGGCTAATCTCTAAAATTTTTTTCCCCAGACAGATCCTTTCAACCGAGAGTAACTTACCTCTAGGCACAGAGCTTTGTCATGTGTTTTATGATCTTCATTGTTCCAGAGAAGCTCCACAGCCCTCGCAGAGGCAGAGGTTTGTTCTCTCTACTCTTACTGGGCCATGATCCACTGATTGTTGTGTTGAGGTTAGGCTTCACACCTTGAACTAAGGATGAAAGAGAGCAGGGGAGATGAGAAGGACTTGCACGCAGAGGCGACGTGCGTGGCATAGCCTCACCCGGACACATACTGTCGACTTTGAAGTCAGTATGCTGTTTTCATGGTCAGAGCACTTTGGAATTCATGAAGTCTGCATCTCACTGTGGCTTTGTCTTCTCTTTGGAGAAAAAAGGCAAAACATTTTGAAAATTGCCAGCCAAGAAGTTTCCCAGGCTTGTCCATCTCTTTGGGACTCTTGTAGGCTGCACTGAGTGGTTGGAAAAGCTGCGGATGGAGATTGGCAAGTTCAGGGATGTCCATTAACCAGTAACACAGAATACAAGCTGTGCCAAGAATGTGGAGGTGCAGGACAGGATTCAGAAACAACAGCTTGCTCCTTCCTTTTTAACCCCCAAATGCAGATATGCTTCTGAGCAGAGCCAAGGTATCCTCTTGGCGTAAATACTCACTTTTAAGGAATGCATTTAAAACAAGCATGTGTGCCTGGCCCTGCGTGCTCCTCTCCCCACCCCAGCTATGCAGTGTGCCAAAGCCGGTTCCTCAGCAACAAGACTTGGCAGGTGGCACCTGATGAGATAATTGTGCCCCTGGGACATTAGGAGTCATGAGGTGCAGCCAGGTGCTCCTGATCTGTCCATGGGTGTGATTTTCTGCCATAACCACACCCTCAAGTGTTGTCTTACTGCAATTAGGAAATTTGTTTAGTTTGGGTCAAGTACTTCTCTTAGGGTGCTCTTCACACTTAACATGTGTTGGCATGGGAGAAACGTGTGGACGTCCAGGGCCAGGAGATGCGCTAGGCTGAGGGGTGTTCCTCCAACTAACAGGGAAGAGATCCTACCTCTCACCACCTTGATCTCTGCTTATTTCCACTTCATGAAGACCCAGTAATCTGAGCATTGATTCAGGTGCAGATAATGAAATGGCTTCCTAGGACAAGATGCTCCATTTTATGTGTAAAAGATGAAGAACCTTTTAAGAGTGTGCCACTTTTGCTTCCTGGGATTTACATTTTGCAAGAAGGTCTTTTGAATCCTAAACATATATGGGCCACGCTGCAGGAGAGATCAAATCACAGTTCCTTTTTGTAGTTTGAAAATGCCTTGCTGTCCTGGGCTGGCTTGCCTTGCTATCTTACTCTCAGTGTGGAAGCTAGGGGTTGAATCAGTCACATTTTCTTATTAAAGACTTGGTGTAGCAAAGTCCAACAGACAGTGAAGTGCTCTGGCTATCACGGAGGTGAATAGGAAAGGGAGGCCTCCAGTGAATTGCGCAGTTTGTTCTCTGTGTCTTTCCTTGGGCAGAGCTGTTATTGCTTGCCATGTTTGCTGCAGTGCTGTAGGAGGCAAGAAATGAGACAGTCAAGAAGTGGCTTGAAGTGCTGCCAGGTCTTGCTGTAACTTTGGGGAAGCTTTTCCTGACAGTGTGCAGGAAAGTTCTTCCAGCATTGCCTGCTTGACCTGCAAGCAGGGGAGAATGGCTCTGTGCCTTTACACAGGGAAGCACATGCAAGGCTTGTGCTATTTGCCCTTCTCACAGCCAGCTAGGTACTGCCTAAAGTTGAAGTTTAAACTTTGGTTCCACCCAAACATTGCCTGAATAACTTCAGGATTTAGCTCACAGTTTTTTGGGAAGACTGGTGCATTTTACCTCTCCAAAATTGAAAACCTCTTTCACCACTAACCAAAGTCCTACTTTTCTTCGTTATGCCCAGATAGGATTTTTTTGAGGTGTATTAGATCTTTTTTTACATGACAGTTGCCATTGTATACCTAATTAGAAATCAGCTTTAGCTTTCTGACAATAGCTGGCACAGATTATGCACACTGTAAGACATCTTGTGAGATAATTAAAGCGTTGACTGAAAACAGCACAGCAAAAGGAATGTTTGTCAAATCAGAGCCACTTTACAGGTTGGTTGTATGCGTTTTGTTAAATGCAGCCCAGGCATAACTACCCTGATTTGGATGAATTCCCCAGAAATTAATCCGGCTTCTTATTTTTGAGAAAAAAATCCTGAAATTCTTTCAGTTTCTGGCTTCTTTTTGAATTAAACAGATGTATATGAATATACTGCTTGTGAAGGGTGCCTGAATCACAGCCCTGGAAAATGAATTCCTCTTCTTACCCACAAAACCAGCATAGCACAAGCAGAGGGTGTGTGAGCTTCCCCACTCCACCCCATCCTCATGTCTCATCCATGACCTAGAGGGGCAACCTCTAGCTAGGCATAAGTGGGTGGCTCAGTCTCTGTACTTATTTAATCCTCGGCCAACCTGCCAAGGCTGCCAAAGAGGGTGCCAATTGTGGTGGTGGTTTCTGTGATGTGGATAGTCATCCACTGGGAACTAGATTAAGACCATCAACTCATTTCAAATACGCTAGGCCACAAAGCTTCTGCCAACCAGTAACCATTTTTTTGGTCACTACCGACTTGGGTCATGTTTGGATCAGCAATGAAAGGCTCCATATCCCAATACCAAGCCCCTGAGCCATACAGTTTCCCGGAATAATTTTTTTAAAGAAGGAAAACATTACTTTTTGTCCTCAATTCTACTTTGATCTGCTGATTTTTAATGTGCATATTGGCAGTTTAAGACACATAATTTTCATTACTTGATTGTAGAGGGCTCAGATGATGGGAAGGCTTTTGGAAGATGGCAGGTGGCAGACCCATATGGTGTGATCCAAAATAAGCTCTCAGAGATCGTGGTTACACACTCTGGCACCCCAGCTTACAATATATTTTGACCTAAAATTGATTTCACACCTTCAACTTTATCTCACAGTCCCTCAGGAGAGAAACTGCCATTAAAATTGAAGATCAGATTCTCCGTTGCTCTTGTTCTTTTAGAGATAGTTCTTTTAGTTGTGTGTCAGATCTGGTAGCATTTCCAGCAGCTGTTTGTATTGTCAGTGGCCCCTGTTGAACCCACCACAAATCTCTGTGCATGCCCACTAGCACCCCGAGTTGTTGGGAGGTGATTTATTTCTTAGATACTGCAGAACTGCAGGAGACAGACTAAATCTTTTTGCTCAAATCGCATGGCCCAGCAGGGCAGGGAAATGGAGTGGAGTTCCAGCTTAACCCCCAAACCATAAGTCCTTCTCTTCAGCACACCTGAGAGTGGAGTTAGGGCCAGCTGAAATAGTTTTGTTGGCAATAAATGGTATTGCTTCCCGGGGCTGTAGCTCTTGCCCATACGAAGACCCAGCCCCAGGGAACACCAAAGGGGAGCAGGACGGTTTCAGCATGCCGAATGAAAGGTTCTGGTCTTTCTCAGGTAGGATATAACCATACAGTGTTGCCACATCTCTCCCTTGAGCTGAAGCAATTCCTGGAGGGTAACTGGTTTTGTTTTTCTGGGGGTAATTTACATTGAAGCTGGCATGAGGGCACTACTTTAGTTCCTCGGAACTGTGAGTCACCTGTCTCTTTCTTCTCTATTACACATGGAAGTGACGTGTGCTGGGATGACAAAGGAGTGACTGTTAAGATGATAGAGAATTCTGAGCAAATCCATTACAGCTATGGATATTCAGAAGCAACAGATAGAGGAAAAAATGATGGTATTTATTGATGGTATTGTGAGGCTGTGGTAGAATCTGCTTTCTCATACACAGGTGAAGTGTCAGAGGCATTTTACCAGTGGTTTACTAGTCTTGGACTGTGAAACATGTATTTTGGATTTCCTTTTATTTTGTTAAAAAGAAAAGGAAAATATTTTATTTCATGTATCTCTCTGCTGTGAAAAGTTATGCCTGTAAAGAGAAATAGAGGAAGATAAAGAGTAGGGAAGAAATTGTCCTTGAAAAATTATATGTAGCCATATAGATAGGCATAGAAATAATAATTCTTTAATTTTGTTTTAAATAAGTGTGTCTCTTCTCTTTTAGAAATTTTTCTGCTTATTTGGAGCCCTTTATATATATTTTCTTTCCAGAGTAGAAGCTTCCCTGTCAGTAACAGCTGAGGCTTAAGTTCATGGAGAGCTGGAAGCATACAGGCTTTGGAGAGCTTGTAGTTACATCGTATGTTTAAACAGACCATGTCACGCACGTAGAAAACACAGGATATACACAGTGCCTAGCACCCTCCTATGTTCCCTGAGTACAAAGGGATTCCAAGACATGCTTAATTCTTTCCTGAACGAAGCTCTAAATTTCGGTGGCATCTCTCCGTTTTACTTTTTCCCTTCCAAACCCATGAAAAGTGAGCTGAAAATGTACCTTGTCAGAGAAATCTCAGTTTGGGACACACGAGTTTATGTAAGTAAGTCAGACTTTTCCTTTCAGCCTGTTGTCTGTGTGTGAAGACCAAGCTTACCATCCTAGGAGTTTTGAGATGAGAGGTGGTGAGGAGTAATGGTGGCATGGGAGGGACAGCCAGGACAGGGCCTGCGTGTTCTCCAGGGAGAAGGGAATGGAGGGAAAGGTGGAGTGGAAGAACCCATTGGGAAGGAGACTAACAACTGAAAGGAAGAAAGTAAGAAGTCCATGAAGCCTGGAAAAGATGGATCTGGAATATGAAACAGGCTTTAGAATGGCTGCCAGAGAGAGGGCCAGTTCTTGGGAGGTTCAGCGTTTTAGCCAAATCATTGCTCAACCCGTCCTATTGGTCCAAGCCATGACCCCATCAGTTGGTCTGAAATTTAATCACCTGACAGCAGCTTTTTTGCCACTCAGCATGAGGACCACAGCTTGGAGAGGAGCCTATCCGGGAACCAGAAGGCAAGTGGGCTGTTAGGAAGTGTGATCAGGAGGTGTGAGCAGAGTGGCTCAGGAAACCAAGCTCAGCCCAGAGACACCTGCTGTGCTCCTGTGGCTTGTTTGTCCCCAGACAGGATGTGACTGACCGTTGCTGGCCAGGGAGAGAGACAACAAAGGACAGAGCACAGGTCATAGCTGGCTAGTTTCAGCTAGCAGAGCATGATCCCATTTTTGAGGGGAGAAGTCCAGGAGAGGGAATGTAAAAGAGATAAGAGACAAAGCACAGTTTACATCAGGAAGAGAATTTGGTATTGGAAGAAGATTTTCTTCATGGCTTCTCCACATAAATTGTGCTCAGCTCTATGATTGCAAGATTTTGGGGTCTCTGATGATGCTCTTGAATTGTCCTAAGGACAATTTTGCGATTTAACGTCCAAGTAACATAAGGCCTTACGTGGGTGCACTTTCAAACTTAGAGATTCAGAAATGCTCTAATATTGGTGGTCAAAAGAGACGTGGAATAAAGGCTGTCTTTACAGGGTTTAATTTGTGGGCGTGGGGTAAAAATACTCTTTGGCCTGGGAGTCTACAACTGCAGCCTGTGCTGGGAACACATAGTATTGCAAATCTTTGGTGTGACACTGGTGTGTGAGGCTGAACTCACACAGTCATTGCTGGTGGGATGCTCAGCTTTGCCTTCCTCTAGAGCATGAATTCATTTCAAAAGCTAAGCTTTCAGGGAGTATAGCATTGTTTGTGTGCAGCCAAACCAAAAGGGATTTTTTTTTTTCCCCCAAATTAAATTCAGCTCTTTCCTTGCCATCTTTAGAACTATTTTCAATATTTCAGCTGACTGGGATCCAGTTTTAAAAATATATATAGGAGCCTTTGCTTGGCACAGAGTAGAAACCTTGGCTTTTATAGCATGCATGCACTACAGGGGTCTAGTTTATTACTTTGTAAAGTGTTTTTGGGATTTATCTTTCTTTATATAAAAATAAGTCCAGTACAATTCATATTTCACATCTCTCTTCTCTGTTGTTTTCTTCATGGCTACAAATATATAAAAAAGATTTATAAGGTATAGAAAGACTCCAGAGAAGTTCTGACTGATTATGAGTATTTTTGGGATATTCTTTTTTGCTTTTCTTAGAGCTCTCTTTTGAAAGTTGCACACCATTTTAGTTGAAATTAGTGCCTCACCCATACATATATGATTTTGGTGCGTGTCCAAGCCTGGTTCTCAGAGTTTCACTCAGCAGTTTTCACCAAGGACATATATATGTAGACCTGAGGCCCGGCAAATGTTAATGTAAGCTGGCTATCGTATCTCATCCTTCTCGGTAACTCAAACTCCTTGAGATGAAGATTGATATCTGAAGTAAGCTATCTTATCAAGGCTTATCGCAGTGTAGCTATGCCATTTCAGTCTTGTCATACAATCTGAGAGCTATGTTTTCTTTTTCTCCTTCTCCTCTAGTCCTTCTATTATTGTTTCTAAAATAAAATTATTAAGGAAGGAGATAACTGATAGAGAAACACATGAAACTCAAAGGAGGCTCAGAAACCACCTATGATTCCCATTAGTGTATTCTACTGTTTGGAATTAACCTCAAGTCACTGGCTTTCCCTGAGATGTGAACCCCAAAATACACTTCCCAGGGACCAGGAAGCGCTTGGCAAATACCTGGAGAGAGACTTGCTGCCATGTTCAGCAACACATGCAGGCACACATGTGCAGTTGCCCAGGCAGAAGAGTAAATGCTGGCTCCAGTGCTTCCAAGTCGAGAACACATATCTGGGCAAGCATAGGTTATTATAACTCTGGACAGCAAACCACAAAGGCATTCAAAGAATCACCACCACAACATTTTACAGAATATTATTACAACTGTCACTAGGAGTTCTCTCAGAAATCTGGAAATTGCAAAGGACAGAAATTTAGCTACTGAGGAACAGGGAATTCTTAAAAATTGTCTGACAGTATTCTGGCACATTTGACCAGACAGAAAAGTGCTGGACTTTGCTGCTAGCAATCCTGGAGAGTAAAGAGGGAAAGTAATGTCAGAATGACACTCACATACCCCTGAATGACACTCATGTGACCCTCTTCCTTCAAGATCCTAATGCATTCTCATTAGTGTTTTCATGTCTGCTTGTTCTCCTCCTCTGTATTGCACCACCTCTGAAGCTGGACGAGCTCCAAGGACTAACTTGAGTACTGTTCAAAATCTCACATGTCATTAGAGCTGAGACTCTGGAAACAAGTGTGAGTTTTAAGAGAGAGAAAGTAAATGGAGCTGTTCTCATATAGCCTTTACCTGCATCAGCAAAATACGTCACAGAAAGATTGCATTTAAATTATATCTGGTTGGGCATGACTTCTTGTGCTGTTAAAAGCTTTACTTTGTGCATTTATGTGTTCTGATAAGATGCATGACATTTAGTATTGCTCCAAATGTTAATTTTACAGTATGAATCCTTTCCCCTTGTTTCCTTGATGGAAGAGGCTGTCAGAAGAGAAGTGGGGATTTGGACACAAGGATCTGAAAGCTGGCACCTTTTGAAACTCGGGAAGCTTCCATAGGAAGGGGTTTTGGTAATTTGAGTGCTTGGGATATCTTTTAGACAGGAGGTGGAACAGGGCTGTCATGCAAAAGGTGCAGAGCTTGAATTCCTTAAGTCTCACGTCAGCAATGGCTCTGAGGAATTTTCTCCATGCTGCATCCTTTTTAGATGTTGCTTCAACCCAAAGTGATCCATGAGCACATTGCCTAAAAGCTTTTTGTTGCATTACTAGGAGAGAAATGATTAAGCACACTAATTATAATTTCTGCCAGATTTCAGTGAAAGCGGATTTGTGGCATGAAATGGCCAGCTCATATTTCTCTTGGATTTAAGGTTTCAGGCTCCTTGCAGGCCGAGGGGAGCAGTGAAGTTGCGGTAGCTGGTGTGTTGAAGGGCTGATGAACTCATTACAGAAGCACTCGCGATCAGAACGGGGCTGCAGCTCCAGCAGTGAGTGAGGACATGTTCATGTAGTTGGCCCCAGTTCCTGTCTTGGGAGAGCCTGCCAGCATGTGTGCAAAGTGCTGCTGGGGGTGTGTAAGCTGCTGGCAGCAAAGCCTTGTTGCCTCTGTCATCATGTATTCCAGGGGTGGCTTTCTCGGAGCCCCACACATGGCACAAGGAAACCCTGTGGGTGCTCCTGTATGCTGGGATGGGATTGCTGCACCCAGAGTAATGATGTACCTGCCTTCTGTGTTCTTCTGTGATGCCCTGTACAATAAAAGGTTTATCCTGAAAATGCCTGAGAGAGTTATGAAACATTGTTTTTACTGCTGGTCATGCCTTCCTCCCTCCAAAGCCAGGTGTCTCTAATACTGACTGTTCAGGGTCTTGTCTGTAACACAGTACTGGCACTGTGGAGCTGTGAAACTGCCTAGTGGTGCAAAATCCTTTCAGTTGGCTCTACTCAGATGACTTGGCATTTGGTGAAGATCTGGAAACCGAAGTTCAACTTCAGTTTGACAGGACAAGAGGACATGGGCTCCAGCTGTGCCAGGCAAGGTTCACGTTGGAATTCAGGAAGAATTTCTTCCTGGAATTCTGAATTTTCTTCCTGAAACCCCTTTCAACAAAGGGTTGTAGACATTGGCTGCCTAGGGAGGTGGTGGAGTCCCGATCTCTGGAGGTGTCTAAGGAACACCTTGGTTGATAAGGTGGGGATTGGTCACAAGCTGGACTTGATGATCTGGGAGGCCTTTTACAACCTTAATGGTTCGATGATCATGTTCTCTCACTTTATCCCACCCAGCTCTGGGACCATTTTGTTGTCTAGCATAGTTATTTGCAATCGGGACAAAACACAATTGTATTTTTCTAAGTATAAAAAGCCTCATAAGCTATAGACCACAGGGTGAATGAGAATGTGTTGGACCAGGGGTGCTTTTTAGGCACCCTGAGGCCATAAGCTATGTAACATTGTGGATTGCTGTAGAGTCATATGATCCTATAAGCCTAGAAATGGACAGAAGGCAATTCCTAGCTCCTCAGGGGTGCAGCACGGTCTTTTCCAGACAAAATGACTTACGAGATATTACGCATGAAGCCTGTCAGTCATCCAAGGCTGACTATTCTGTCTGACGTAGGAAATACTGATTCTCGGGAGAAATATGTTTATATATGTGCTGGTGGTTTTATAACTGCTGCTTAGGTTTAGGGCTTCAGAAGTGGCTCCCGGGAGCCTGGGTTAATGGGTACAAGAGGTGCAGGATAAGTACTGTAGGAGGATTTCCACAGCTTAGCAGCTGATATCACCGCAATGTAAGTGGTATCAGTGTCTTGCTGAACAAAGCAATCTGTTGTACTAAGTTCCCATCTAGGGTCATTTCTGGCGTTTTGTGGTCTAATTTCACCAAAACACTTAACTCTGGGAGTGTCTCACTGGCTCTGGTTTGAACTCAATGGGAGCATATGCCTGTTTAAAACTTTCCATGCGCGCTTTAGAGTGAGTCAAAAGCTCATGCCTGGTGTGCTCCACGGGGCCAGCACCAAGAGGCTGAGTGCCATTAGCAGCTGCCAGTGATGTGTGTCCTTCAGTAACAGCCTGCTCCCCTGGGTGAGTGGTTGCTTCATCAGACTGTTTTCAGTTTTTTCCTGACCAGGGATGTTTTGTTTGTCCTTTTCCTCTCAGACCTTTGCTTGGACAGTTTGTGTTGTTCTTTTTAAGAGCTGCCTTTAGCACAGGATCTCAGACCTTTAGGGGATCTGCCTGCAATCAGCAAAATCAAAAGCGACAAATCTGCATACGGAATGTGCTGAATGTGTAATGTCATGTACTGTCCAAAGGAGATATGAGCTCTTCAGGAAATCAGAGTGCTCCTGTGCTGGAAATATGGCTTTCAAATCTTTGGAAAATTTGACTGCTGGACAGATTTCCTTTTAGTTATCTGTCTCTGAAGCCATTCATAGCACTGCTAAGAGCTTTGTGAAGGTAGTCACCTTCTCTGAAGGCCCGAAGAACATTCATTCCCTCGCATGTGTGTGCTATTGCCAGTACACCCAGCCAAAGATGCACACATTTCCTGGCTATGGCTATAGCCTGAATCCTGTATCAGTGCCTCTTTTCACAGAGGTGCCCCCAGGGCTGCCTCACCACCCCATACATACACCAAGACATGGTGTGACCCTTTATTCCTGGTCTTCTCCAACTCTGCTCTAGGGATGGTCACCCCGGCATTGTCCTTTCCCATTCATTGCCATTCTAACATTTGCTACTTATTTATTTTAAGCTGGACTCTACAGCTGCCCAAATTTCTATCTTCTAGCAGACTCAATCATCAGCACCCATGGGGTCATCATCCACCACCCATCCCCGGGTATGGCAGGGAAAGAAAGGGGAAAACATGCACGGGCAAGATCCTGCACAAGGCAGGAACACTAAGGCAACAATCATGAGCATGGATACTAATCCTGGCTTCCTAATATACTCATTGCCAGTATGAACAGTAATTTCTTTGAAGTCCCCAGAGACTTGTAGACTTAAATGGACTTTGGCTCAGGTTGCCTTTTTTTGATACAATAATTTGCTTTAATGATGTGAGTCAAATTACTCCAGTTCCCTTCCAGTTTGAGATGCAGCTGATTGAAGGGGAGGGTGTGGAGTTGCAGTAGGAGGGAGGAAGAGGGAATAGTCTCCTTTGAAAGCAGATAAATGTTACCACTTCTTCTAATTGCATAAAAATGAAAAGCTAAGCCATAAACTGGAGTGCGAGTCTGAGATTACTTGACACCCTGTTGTTATTCAAACGCAGAATGCTGGATGGAGCAGATAGAGAGGAGCTTAGTGTTGGAAAAGACACTTATCTTCACTTGTGAAATCCCTATGTGTATGAGGAGTCATCCCTAGCCTAGGAAAGGAGGATTAGTGCACCCCCATCAGGATTAAAAGGCATGGACACAAGAGACTGTAACACCAGACCCACATGGCCCCTGATCTGTGGAGAAATGACACTTCAATCTGGCCATAGCTCAGGCCCCTTTATCATGAAATATTCAAAACCCACCTGTCTGTCATGTACTGATGAACACGTAAAGTAATCACTTTGCTATGAGTACTGACTTCCCAGTCCAATTAAGCCAGTGGAAAGACTCCTGCTGTTTTCAATGAGCTTTAGAGCAAGCCCAGGAGTGGCTGATAACACACACCGCACGTTCCTGTGTGGCCCAGAAGGATGGCAGGTATTGCTGCTAATGTTTGGCAGCTTCTGTTAAAGGCAAAGCACACCAGAGTGGCTCCTCAGAGATGACTTGCTATGGAGTGACAGAAAATTGGCCTTGGTGTTAAAATCCAGAGTCGTTTTCAAAGTCAACTGGAAAACATATTTGTGTGTCAGATTTTTCCTTTGAAAAATTCAATATGTGGAAACCACAATTGCTCCATGATAAGAGGTAAACAAAGAGAAGAACAAAAGGAGCTGTGAAAGGCAGTGTTGTGTTGCAATCTATTTGAATGTTTATCTGCAGCAACATGCAGAGGTGGATTCATACAGCCAAATTTAGGCAATGAGGAGAGGTTCTCAAGTTAGGAGTCCAGTCTCCCTGGGTGCCTCCTGTGCTTAATGGAGAGACAGGCAGGTCCATGGGGTAATTCAATCCACCTCTGCTCTGAATCATCCTGGGAGGTGTCTGGCTCTTTCCTTGATGGTAGAGGGAACCTAGTGCACCTGGTTGCTTCCCTCAGGTGCATCTGGCAGCACTGTGCATGGACAGAAAACAGGACCCAGTGAAGAAGTCTTCCAAAACTCAGGATGTTCTATGATTCTGTGAAAAATCTGTTTTTAATTCCTGTTAAAATTAATTAGACCTAGCCTGATTGCCTGAACGCTGAGCTGCAAGAGAATTAGAAGGGAACAAATGGGATGCTAAAGAGGCAGAGGGCCAAACTCTGCTCTGTGCCTGTGATCCACCACATACAAGAAACCCAAGCAGCGTTGGGGGAAATACAGCAGTGGCAGTCTTTGTGCTGCATGGATTTTTGGGTTGCTAAATTGGAACTGTAAGAGCCCCTCATAAATTGAAATAGTTCTCAGGTGCTGCACCAGTGGCATCCTTCTTTAGGCTGCTGGACTGAGGATAGTGACGACATTGATAGATGGCTAGATTCTTTGAAAGTGGGATAGTGTATGATCCTGAGTTGGAAGAAACACACAAGGATTATTGAGTCCATCTCCCGGCCCTGCACAGACACCCCATCAATCCCACCCTGTGCCTGAGAGTGTTGTCCAAACACTCCTGGAGCTCCGGCAGTCTTGGGGCTGTGACCATTCCCTGGGGAGCCTGTTCAGTGCCCTATCACCCTCTGGGGGAAGAACCTTTTCCTGATATCCAACCTAAACCTCCCTTGGCACAGCTTCCACTTATACCAACCCACTCCTGCTCCTGAGGCAAAACAGCTTCTCCAGCTTTGTTTCGGGTTATCAAAGTACAAGTGAGAAAGAAGCAGAGCAAAGGTGTTTTCTCAAACAGGGGTTCGGCAGCACTTTGGGCACAGGGAACATAATCTCTAGAGCTGCCAACGTGTGCTTGGGACTTCCAGGCAGCAAGGGTGAGTCACAGGAAGGGACAGAGAGAGAAAGAGAAGGGAGCTCAGATCTGGGAAGGTAGAGAGTGTGGGTGGAAGGTAATTACCATGAAAGAGCAAAGGGCTGCTGTGTGAGTCAATAGAACCCTATAGATACAAATAGTTATCATAAATACCAAAGAGGTTTTAGCAACCACAATTTTCAAAAAGTAATAAAGGGAAACTTTTTCCTGTGGTTAGAAGGACCAGAGAAGACGACGTGAGTGGAGGAAAAGGAGATATCAGGACTGCGAACGCAAGGAAAGGGGTATTGTGGAGTATGACATAATGGAACATGGATTAGCAGCAATTATGTGGCATGGGCAACAAGATCAGATGATTAGCTTTTCCAGAAAGATGCTGTGCTGTTTTTCCCAGTAATCTCTTATTAAATGGGTGCTAGAATGCATGAACAATACAAGAAAACCCCTTCTTATTCTAGTGGCTTTTCTTTCCATAACTCAATAAGTTTTGCCCATAAAGCATTGCAGGACATTTTTTTTTTCCCCCTCCCTAGTGCTGCTTCATTTCAGTCTTATGTGTCTTCCTTGCTTTGGCTTTCAGGTGGCACTGAATGTGAGGCTTGCAGTCTGCAGAATAGTTTTTAACTCTTGAAGTTTCTTTTTGTGAGTTCTGTCAATGCAGAGATCACTGTTTACTGCTCTTGCTTCCAACATTAGCCCTTGTAAAGGCCTGCACTGTGGGGTGCAATAGCCTATCAGTGATTCATTTATCTACTTTCTTTCGAAAATGCATTGAAAGATGAATAAGCATTCTAACAATCTTTTTACTCAGCTTTTAGCTTTTAATAACAAAACAGACATTGTGAAATAAAAAAGATAAAAGTGCATCTTTGAAGCTAAGGCAGCAAAACGATGTCTCGGACAATGCAGAGTTTTCTCTAACCCTTTTAAAATATTACAAAGCCTAAATTTTGGACATTCCCAAAATTCAGAAGAAGGGTGTTTTTCCTGTTTTCTGAAGGACAGAATGCAGTGAATTTCATGTGTAATTTTTAATAATGAACCTAAGCCATTTCAACTGTTTCCATTTACAGGTGAAGTGTACCGCTACTCAGAATGGATATAGGGGTGGGAAACTGGGCCACAGATGTGAGTGCTATACATAAAAACCAGAGCAGGGAGAGAGAATTTTTATCTGAAATTATAGGAGGGATTGTTATGCATTTGATACGGTGTCAAGACTTTTCCTGTTCTGTGACAGGAAATTTCTGCCTCAGTAGCTTCAGATGAGACAGTTCAGAAGATGCTTAGGAAAGAGGCTACAGAAAGCGATGCTGCCCTGACCTTCATATTTCTGTCATAATGTGCTTTGGAACGGAGAGTTGCAGTTGGTGTCCAAGTTGTGTCCGGATTTGAGATGTGAAAGCTTCCATTTGGGTTAAAATTTCAGTCTAGCAGTTATTTCTTTTATTCTAACAACTGCCAATGGATCCTGAATGTGGTTCTCACCTAAGTCTGCGTTAGTGTCTGATCTCTAATTCAGTCACATGTTTCTACTGTATTTCTGCCACGGGGCATTTACTTCAAGTGGCTTTGGGTTGTAGGCTTTCCTCCAGGGGCTGTGTCTGGGCACGGGTTGTGCAGGGGGAGCAGAAGGCTCCTCTGAGTCAAGTATTTGAGTGCTGCTATATGAAAGTTTTTTGGTTTTTAAGTGAGTAGTAGCTATTCCCTGTATTTGGTTGCCTGATTCAGGTTCCCAGAATGTGACTTGCTGAAACGAGGAGTGATCCCAGCTGCAGAAGAAGTCAGAAGGATCAGACAAAAAAAAATTGTAGGCTGAAGTCCTAAGAGTTGTCAAACTTAACTCCTTGGACCAGTGAATACTTCATAGCTAAATCTTGCTGAATTTCTAAGGTCGGAGGAATCATGTCTCCTCTCCTCAAAGGGGTATTATGGGATGATTTTTCTGTGATTCTGATGCCTTGTAGAGGCTGCCCTGGAACAGAGGCTAGACAGAGTGAAAGGATAAAGGGCAGGTATTTATTAAAAGGTCTTCACAGGGTACACCTTGGGCAGTGCAGGAGCCACGCAGAGACTGTACCCAGGATGAACACAGTCACACGTTTTTTGGACAGATATAAGTTTTGTCCATTTACATATCAGAGGTTAATTGTCCAATTACAGCTTCAGGCAGTGGAGTCCCATTCGCTTCATTTGCTCCCCTCCTACTTACTTTTGTTTACATTTCTTGAAGCCTGAGACAGTGAGGTGTCCTTGATTCTCAGGCCTAGAGAGGAATTGTTGTGTCTGACAAAAATGGGAAAAGCGTTTGCTAACACTCTATATGGAGCTCAGAGTTACACACTAAAGAATTCCAGGGTTACAAATATATGAAAACACAAAAGCTAAAATCCTAAGGCATCAATTCTCTCACACATTATATTGATCATCACTATACAAAAGGCAAGGAAAAGCTCAGAATCTTTCAGTAAAATGGAGTTAGAAATGCTTATAAAGCCTGGGTGTGCACAGTGAACAAGGAGGAAGCAAGACAGTGCAATTCCTCATCCAGGGAGTGTGTCCATCCTGTGCACCAAGTGGACGAGAGGGTCCTGTTGAAAAAAAAAGTTGTGTTGCTGTAGAACTGCACAGGAGACAGGTGAATTCAAGTTCCGCTGTCAGTCCTTGTCCTGGCATTTTCTAACTTGCAAGTGCTTGACCTCATGACCTGAAAATGTTAGTGTAGAGTTGCTTTCTATCACTTAATATTATGTATGCTTAGAGAGGTTTGAATGGAAAGACTGGCAGAATGAACTAGGACATAAAACCCTGATGTAATCTGTCTTTTTTTTCATTTTAGGGAACAATTCTTTTCATACTTAATTTTCTGAGGCTTGATCTATGATATAATATACAGGCTCACTCACAAATTACCAAGTTAATTGAAGCCTGTTAAATCCTAGAGTTTAACAGTTTGGCATTTTAGAGGCATTTCTCAAATTCATCCATCATATTGCTCTAATGGCATTGGTATTTGGCTTATTGCACCCCTTTCATTTTGGAAGGCTAATCCTGCTAGTCCTACTCACAGTGAAAAGGTACATCGACTTGGCCTATTACACTGGACTCCTTTGTGTCAACAACTCAGTAAACAAAGAGACATATCTGGACGCCTTTGCAGGGAACAACAACAAAAAAGAACTACTTTGTGTATTGCCAAAGAAACAGGGCAAATGAAAACTTTGCTATATGAGTGATGGAAAACTGCTAAGTGATAATTTCAGTAAGTTTGCTAAAGGTTGCACCCTGCTTACAATCTCTTGATTAAATCCATCCTAGCTCCTAAGCTCTTGATCTAATTAAAACAAGGTGTATTTTTAGATAAAGACGTTCGAAGACTGTAATTTCTGTGGCTGATTGCACTCTGCAAGAGCGGGGAACGAAGGTGAATGGCTGGGTGTGTATGAGCATAGGTACATGTGTACGTGTGTGCCAGTATCTGAAACAAGGTGGAGCTGAGTCTTAGTTGCAAGAAGAAAATCAACCTCAGCAGTTTCTGGGTTTGCTTTGGATTTTTTTTTAAAGAAAAAACACTTGTAAAAGGTACAGCCTGCAAAGCAGCTTGGCTGTGTTTCCCAGGGTAAGTGAAGAAAGGTGGTAGGTAGTAGAAGCAGCACATTGTGGCACATATCTAGATAGGAGACTGGTTGACCAAAGTCCGTTGAACAGAGATCTCCCAGCTTCACAATGAGCAGTCCAAATTCTGTCTAGAGCAGTATTAGTTTGGGACATCACCATGCCACAGCTGCTGGGTGGCTGAGGAGAAAATAAATGTTGTGGCTTCACAGCAGCTCCCCCATGGGTCCCACCGGGCCACTTCTGTAACCAGTAGTAATTAACACCCCTATTTCCAGTGTTAGCTCCATGGCCATGAGGCGGGCCTGGAAAGGTGAGAGCTTTCCCTCTGAGAGGCCCCTGGCTTGTGGTTAGACTTGTAGAGTGAGCACTGTAGTATCCTTTGAACACACAAAGAGAGCAGGCAGCTGGGAAGAACCTAAGATAGGGAAAGAGATGGGTTAAACTTGCTCTCTTGCTATTTAACTAACCTGGGGAAAAGCAGTGAGATCAGTTAGTGAAGAAAGAGAAAGCATTTATATCTCGTGATGCTACTGTCAGTGTCATAGGGCACAACTGCATTTCATACTGCAGATGTTTCAGTTTTCTTTTTGGCTGTCGTTTGCTCTTCTGTGACAAATGTGTGTGCCTGAATCAATGACTAGAGGCAGAAAAGAGAAAAATTAATATTTTTATGTTTCAATTGGAATTGCTAGAGCAAACTGCTATGGGAAGTGACGGGCTGTTCATCTTGGAAAGTGCTCATGAAAAATCAAAATCCATTCCAGCATGTGCTTTAAGGCTGGGTTTCTCAGATGAGTAATTCATGACCTCTTCAGGGGTCAAAAGAGGGTTTGGGTGATACTACAAAGTGTTACATGGCATTGTGCAGCCCCTTGGTTCCTGACAGAGAGGCAGTGCAGATATGGGTGTCCTGTAGTTGCACCAGCCAAGGCTCTGCACCATGGCTTCTGTGTATTGTAGGAGCTCATCTCCTTCAGACCCATGGAACGTGCAGCAGGCAAGGACAGTGGAGCAGAGAAGAGGTGTATTATTGCCAAGTGGGGAGTCAGCACTTATAAATTCACAAAACTTGTGCTGGATTTATACTTGGTACCTCTGTGTTTGAATTTGAGATTTAATATATTCAGGACGTCCACCTCATCCTTAGTGGGAGATAGTTGATCCAGGAGCTAGCATTATCATCCTAGGCATGTAACTAACATGTTAGTTAGGGTGTGTCTGTTTAACACGGCTGAATTTGAAAATTGTCCTTAAAATGGTACTGCTGAGCAACCTGAAGGAGATATTTAAGATTTGCTGTGCTTGCACTCATGTACCTTCTCTGGAGCTGGAAAGCACTGACACATGTTTGGCAGGAGTGAGGAGGATGGTTTGTTTTAGAATTACTACTTTGGCAACAACATCAGCTCAGCTAGGAAAAATCTATGGGCAGCTGGAGAGGCAAGGCCAGATTCCAACCCAATGTCTTTCTTCTGTGCAAATGAATAACAGCAGCTACAGCAAAAAGGATCATTTAAAAGAGTTTGAAAAGGACAATTTAGATGGCAGAGGGAAGCACTAAAACTGACGGTACTCTAATTTTTTAGTGCCTCTCCTTTTTGCTGTCAGCCTGTTTGTTACTGGTGGTACCTATGTGAGAGTCAGTTGATATGTATCTTCTAATTATTTTTTCAAATGAATTAATGCCTAGCACTCAATCTGTAGCATGGAAGAGATTGCCACTGTCCTGGCTCACACGCTGTCTAGGAAGGTAAGACAGATAAATGCAAAGAAGCAGGAAAGCACTACAAGACAAAGGAGGTGGCTCACTCAAACCTACACAGCAAATCAGAGCCAAGAGCAGGACCAGATCTTGTTACTTTGATCCAGTGTTGGAGCCACTGGAGGAGCGGCTCTCCACTTCTCACCTGTGGATCTTCTGGAAGAACAGATGAGCAGGGAGAGCAAGTTTAGGCTGCTTTTCAGGGCCAAGAGACGCTCAATATCATGGACCAACTGGATGCATCCTTCCCACAACCTGCCTTAGCTTGTAAACCTGGGAAGTGTCCTGATGTTCTAGGTGTGAACAGAGCAATGCAAGACCTGAGTCAGGTTGCCTGATTTTCTATGAATCTGTGACTCCAGAGGACAATCTCAGATTTTCTTTTCAAATCCTAACCTATGGGATGAACTGGCCTATCATTCCCGTGTTTTGACATCATAGTCCTAAGGTCTTTCATTTAGAAAGACAACGGGAATGTAAATGTGAAATACTGCCCTCAGTGTGTGCCATGGAGACTTCCCATGCCATTTAGAAGGTGAAAGCCTCTGAAATGTAGGAGATACTGGTGTGGACAACTAAAACCAGCAAAACAGAATCTCATGTCCAGCAAGTGCTTGGGTTTGATCCTGTCTAAAGATGTAAATCTGCTGGGAGCTCTAACTATCAATTTTCTACAAGCTCCTGTGTGGGTTTTCAATCTCTTCCTTTTACATTGCGCTATAATGATTGGAATTGTCCCTGAAAAGGAATGGGTGATTCTTTAAGTTTCAGTAATCACCAAGGAGCTGAGCAAGAGTTTTGTTGACAAAGATATTGCATGTGGAAGATGTCACTAATTTAAGATGGTAGGGAGCCAATTAAGATATTTTTCGCCAGCTTTTTCATTAAAGTTCATTAAAACCTTTGTGAACCAGAAGATGTTTTGGATTAATTACCACATTCAAATTCAAAACAAACAGCTTTTTGCATACTTCTGTGCTTCAGTATTCACATCTTGGAGTGTCACTTCTCATCTATTGCTATTGCTAGGAATTTCAATCTCTGATTTTTTAAGACTCTAGGCTTTTCTTTATTTCACACAGGATAGGTTTGAAGATTATTTCGTTTTGCCTATACAGTGTCACCATGCTCAAAGGAAGGTTCAGAATGTTTTGGATCCCACCATCAGCTGGTGCCAATTAAGAAGAAATGATGGAAACTAACACATTGTAGCCAGGATAAGAATAGCGTTCCTGCAGCAAGATTTAATTCCTTGATGAAGTTGCTGTACAGAAATTGCAGGAGTCCAGCTTTGATTCCTGGCTTCAGTAACTCACAAGATCTTCTCAGGGACCTATTTCTTCATGTTTTCTTTTTAGTCAGTGTCAGGTTACAATTTGGCTACTTTCTACACAGCTTTCCTTACAACTTTATCCAGGCCAGGACAGCTGTAAGCTTGCAAGTCAACAGCTTGCAATCAAACCCAAGGATCTTAGCCACTAGGAAGGCAGTCTGTCAATAAGACAAAAATAAAAGCTACCCACCAGTTTACCATGCTTCAGTGTCAGGGATATTTAATTCCACCCCCTCTAGCTTGGAGTAACAGCAGTTTGAAAGTATTAGCTTACTTCTGTGTGAGTTCACCAAATTCACTGAAGTGTGGGGAGTGTGGGTGGAATTTTGGTATTTTGTGCAGAATTTTAAACCCATGAAGATGCAAAGAATTGGTGGCCAGTGAGATAAGTTATTATAGGCAAATATAATACAGCTTCTTATTTTCACATTTTTGATTCAGATCATGATGAAAGTAGTACTTTGGAGTGATGTGAGTTTGGCCAGCCTTGGGGTAGTTTCCAGAACCCGGAACACCGCAGCTGTTATCTGTCATTGCCTCATTGATGGTCTCTACTGGTTGTAGAACAGGAACTATCTCTTCATCCTCAGAAACGATTTTTCCAGTTCAGCAGTGAATACAGCAGCCATTGCATGTGGGTAGGGAAGTAAGGGAGGGAGAACATCCTTTTCTAGAAACTTACCAAAAGAAATGCGCCAGAATTTTTTTTTCTCTCTGTTCATTCTTGCATAAAAAAAAATTTACACCAACTATATTTTGTAAAAACTGAAAAAGAAGCTATTTATAACTGGAAAAAAAGCCATCAGGCAAACATTGAATTATCACTTTCTTTTTAATGTTGGCTATGTAGAGTTTTATTTTTCTCTGCAAGCCCTGTATTTGTCACACTGAGTCATCTGAGGTCAAGCAGCTCAATCCTCTCTGCCATAGTGCCCATCTTTTCTGGGATCAGCCTTGGCATGCTGGCACAGTGCAGCTGTTGGCATTCCCAGGCCCAGCTTGGCTTGGGTGCCTCTGGCGGTGCAGTCAGTGGAGCCTGGCATGGACCAGCAGCTCCTTCAGGCCACACTGCATCGCCTTCCCCCTTCTTGTGCAGAGCTTCTCCCGGTGCTGTCACAGCTGGGACCACATCATGGACAAACAAGACACTGACAGTGGGGAGGAGAAGGTTCACTCTGTGAACCTCTTTCTCCCAATATTTCCAGTTTTCTCTGGTCTGTCCTATTTTATTCCTGGAATTTATTACCATTTCAGCCTTGCTGCAGACTTCAGTCAGTAAAAGTGACTTTAGTTGGCTGCAGTGTGTTAGGACCTTATACCACAAGCTATTTGATCTCTCTTTTGGGTTTACATTTTCCTTCTGAGTGACTGATTTTTTGGCATGGGGAACACTTTTATTCATGGTGAACTTTTCTCTGTGTTAGAGTTTCGTGCCGTGATGTTGTTTGGACATACATGATGATACGCCGCTGAACGTTTGGCAGAACTGAGAATAATCCCTTCACCTAGAAACTGGCTGTCAATGTTTGTCCTCCACTGAAATAGAAGAATGGTGGTTTTGAGCTAAATAACCAAACTGGATAGGGAACTTATCATGACTGTGATGATTAAAAAATAGTCCATGGTATAAAAATCATTATAAGGTCAACTTTCCCATTTGAAGTCTCTAGATCTGTGAATCACATTTTCCTCTATTAGTAAAACAAAGAGGATCATCTCTTCTGTGCTGTGTGGATTCATTCATCACCATTTCTAGAAAGTCCTATGCGAGCCTATTTCATAAGTCTGGCTCTTTTGCCACCCAAAATTCTCCTGTGATAGGTTATGGCCAAAATCTATCCTGGTATCACTTCACTTCTCCAGTCAGAGAACACCCTAAGAAACACATAAAATTTTATGCCTTTTCTTTTTGAGTTAAACCCACATTCACCTATACTTTGTATGCATTTCATACTGTTAAGTCATGAATATACAGTATTTATGTCCCCAAATGAGTCCCAAAACAGTTGCAGGCCTCTGGCATGTGTGCTCAATTTTACATTCATGAGATTGTCCTCTTAGGCTGTAGAGTTAAACACCATGTCTAAACTTCTAGGTTGAATCATTTGAATATGGACTGGAAAATATCAGCCCTTTAGCAAGAAAGAATCAAATTTACTTAATTAATCAGCAGGTTTCTTGCCCCCAGAATAAAAAAGCTAGGATGGTTTTTATACAGAAAAAATGCAGAAAAACTGTTTAAACAGGAAGAGCAGCAGAATACAACATATAGTTAATACTTACAGGAATCCTACGCAGGCGAGTTTAATTATCTGATTTTCCATCAGTTCTTTGATTCCAAAAAATGCCAGAGGATTTTTAACATCACAAGAGATCAAGCCCTCTGTTTCATCTGTGGGAGGCAACAACAAACTGTAGGACATGCGTCATCGTCTATAACCATCTATTTTCCTTGTGAATTAGGCATTTGGTATCTCCAGAGGAACTGGATTTTGGGTTAGCATGAAATGCATTGTTTTGTTCTACAACAAAGATGCTGATTCTTGTTAGCTTTTGGGAGTTGGTTTGTGATGTTTGGATTGTATTATCAGGATCATGCACCATATGGGTTATTTATCAGATCCTTCATGAAGTTATAGTTTTCCCAACACCAAACAAAAAACCCCAAAGGGGAGATGTTCTTACTCTCGTCTTTCTGTAAGACAGAAGGAATGCTGTAGATTTTGTTTTCCTTTCTGGTGACAGAAAGTTTTGAAGCATAACAAACAAGATGCTTAGGAGAGTTCTAAAGCATACTTTAAGACATGACATTAAGGTATTATTTATAATTCTTTTTTTCCTGAAAGCATTCAAAACATTCTCTTCATTAAAGTAACTGAACAAATACATATGTTGCTCCATTAGTGCAACTAGTTTTTCCTTTAAAATAAAGATTTTTAGCATTCTGTAAGTTTTTTTAGAACACACCAAAAGACAGAATAAAAGCACTCAGCTTGGAAAACACTGACCAGCACAGAAAGAGCCTTGGGAAGATGGATTTTGAACAGCATGAACTGTGATTTTTTTTCCCTGTCTGTGGGGTGGGCTTCTCCACACAGAAAGGCAGTTTGTAGTCTCATGGTCAAATTTTCAAAATAAGCGAGAATTCTGTTGACCCTCCAAATGGGTGGCCAACTCATCACAAAGAATTGTCTGTCAACTGAGTAGATTTGTGAGAGGGGTGAGCGGTCCTTCTTACGGACTGAACCCATGACCTCCTAATCCTATCTCATGTGTAGTGCCTGCCAGACTGTTCAATGGTCATTAGACCTGGGTGAACAATTTGGACAAAAAAAAAGTGGAGCCATTCTAGGGATTAAAGATCCAAAGAAACCAAAACCCAGCTCTCAGAGTTACTTTGGGCTTTCAGCTTCCACTCAGTTTTATTTTGTAGTAATGTCTTTCCCATGCTGCGCGTTTGTTTTGCCATGGCAGTAAACTTTCATCCTGGATCATATAGGTTATGCTAGGAAAACTTGAGGATATGGCACAAATGCTTTGTGTGTGAGGTAGAGAAACTGGAGTTTAATGATTCGTGTTAATGGCATAACGCAATGGTAATCCAATAAAACCAGGCACTTTGATTTTTACTGAGGATGAAATGATCAGAAGTTGGATTTAAAAATGTAAACACTGGCTTAATTCTAGAAGTGTTACTGGATAGAAACTTTTATATCATCCATATGCTACAAAAAAAATCCATGAATTACAGACAATTCAGAAGCATTGAATGATTTGAACTGTATATCTTAACTCCTAGGGTCCCTTGAATGTATAGACTAGCCTAGAAATTAAACACAGGGTGATAGTATTTCAGCCTGCAACTAAAAGACAGTTTTTCACCAACACATGTAGCTCCTTACAAGAAAATCTTCTCTGGCTTTGTTTGGAGACGCAAGAGAACGATTTAGTAAGGCTGGAAGTGATGCCACCTCATCCTCTTGGTTCACAGATCTCCAGCTGGAGCAATTCTCATTCTCCTGTGCAGTTGCTCCAATTCTCAGAAGTGCAATGAAACCAAAACACGTCAAGCCTACTTTGGCTAGAGCTTATTGAGAAAATTGATTCCAATGCCGTAATTCCTCTCAATACCGCACCAAAACTTGGCGTAGATTTATTCAGGCTGTGTATCAGTGGGAGGCAATATATGCAATATTTTAAAGACTCCTAAAATGGGTGTTTTTAAAACACAAGCTTTTTGTATTTCAGGTACTTAGTGAAGATGCTTTTACTTGCCCTGTGTCAGACACTAAAACCTCTAATGTAAATATTAAGCACAATCTAAGCAAATTGTTCTTCTACACTTTTAACCATACTTCCCCTCCATCTTCCCCATGTTCTCAAAGTCAGATGCTGCAAATCAAAGGAGTGCTCATAACTGGACACTAATTGCTGAACTGCTACTGTTCCACTAATAAGGGGGTGAGACACAAGGAGTCAAAATACTTTTTTGATGCAACTGCAATGCAGTCCGTGCAGGAACTGAAGAAGTCAGAAGCAATGGTAATTCACTCTAGAACGAGGACTAAAGAGCCACTTTAGGTCTCAACTCTGTTTCACTAAGCGGAGTTAAGGCGTGGGATGGCAAAAGCAGTTATCTTGTTTTTTTATCCCTGAGAGGAGAGGAGGGGAGTGTAATTCCAGTCATGATGTTTAGTTTATCTTCTTGTGCAGAAAAGCTTGGACCAGTAGAAGGGAACATTGAAAAGAAATGATCAAAGGTCTCATGCATGAGAGGAAAGTTTGAATGAGGGCTGTTTTGCTCTGCAGAAGATTTATAAACAATGTAAAGGACAGTGCAAGGCCTCTGGGGACAAAACATTCGGCTCCCACTGGGTATCAGAGAAGAAGCTCTGAGCTATAATTACAGAAATTTTATAGAATCATAGAATAGAAATATTGGAATATTCTGAATTGAAAGGGACCCACAGGGGTCATGAAGTCCAACTCCTGGCCCTGCACAGGAGAACCTCAAGAATCTCACCCTGGGCCTGCGTGTTCAAATGCTGCTTGAGTTCTGTCAGCCTTGGAGCCATGACCATTCCCTGGGGAGCCTGTTCAGTGCCCAACAACCCTTTTAGGAAAAATTTAGGTAGGATGATTTGTAAATGGTATGAAGTACCTGTCAGGAGCGGGAAAGGTGTAGTTGATCCTGCCCAGGGAAGGTGGATGGACTACTGTCTCTTCAAAGCTACTTACTGTCCTGTTTGCTCCCTTCTGTGAATCCTGTGCCTTCCCATCACCACTCAGACAGATGTGCTCACCACATTGCTTTCTCACCAAGCTCTCTGGGGGGAATGCAGCTCATTCAGTCCCCAGCATTCATGGTCTTGTACTCTCCCAAAAGGAACCTTTCCATGTGAGCACGCAGGGCCCAGTTCTGCATGCTCAGCTCCCAGTCTGACATGCCTTGGCATGTGCTCTCAGATCCCTTCCTGCAGGAGTTCTGCTGTAGTGCCTAAAGACAGGCATGCTCTTGGCCTAACACCACGTACAAAGGCGTATCACATCATCGGGGTAACCACTGAGGGGACAGGTTGCAAATTTCACATCTTAAGAGAATGGCCATGGCTGTCTTTACCTATGACCACAAGCCTTTTAAAACAAACTTGTCTTCTGAGTATGCCATAGTGATTAAAAGTTATTTAAGTCATAGAGTTTTAGGAAACTTTGATAATTTCTCATCTTCCTAATAGTCTGTGATGCTGTTGTTAGCATTTTTCTTCTATGGAACAGATAAATGTAATTCAGACAGAAAGGTAGTACTTCTCTATCAGTTTCTGTTTTACCTAGGGGTAAAAAGTCAAAGAGGTCAGTGGCAAAAGAATGGTAGCATCAGGGAGAAAAATGAGAGTTAGTATTTGTTAGCAGTGAAAGAAGATTTCTGTAAGAGTGTGAGGCTGACTGAAGATGTAGCCTAGACTGTGGCTCAGATGTAGCTGTTAAGCCAGGCTTAACCTGCTCTGGATGCTCACTGGCTGACACTGTGTGTGACACCAGCTGCCTATAGCCCCTATAGATTACATATGACTGACTTTGGTGGAGCCGTTTTAGTACCACCTCTGCAGGCTCAGCTGTGAATCCCAAACAATCCTTATCACTTACCTCTTTAAATCTCTTCACTCTTTGGATTGCATGGCCATAAAAGGATTTTTTCAAATGCTTAGATTCAGAAAGACAACTGGAGGAAAAAGAAATTCAAGATGCCCATAGTCAGCAGCATCCTCAGTTTGAAAGCAAGAAGCAGCTAAATTGGGGTCAATATGCCACCTAACAAAAAGGCAGGTAAATGCCTGCATGTGTATGATTGACTGGGATCTTTTGAGAGAGGATTTTAGAAGGAGAAGTATTCAATCCAGCTGCTTTCACAAGCTTATAGTGATTTGCAAAACACCAAGGACACACCCAGCACGGGCCACTGGGATAATAACACAGATGCACGATTTTTATGGCTGCATACCAAATTTAGAAACTCCCTCTAGAAAAACAACTCAAAATGACTTTTGCTAATCCTTCTGAACACCTGGAATAGACTCAACAAGCCAGGGAACTAGAAAAGTTACTGTGTGGTTTACCAGGCCTCTTATGTCACTCAGAATTAAAATTTTGAAATAAGTAGCTGAAAGAAACCTTAGAAATTCATAGATAGCCCTGTTTGGTGTCACATTATTTTGTGCCGGTGTTGACAGTTCAGTTTCTAAAACAGAGAGTTTTTGTTCACAGAAAGCCCACATGCTGAATATAATAATGTTTTAAATGCTTAGAAATCTGCATAGGAAATAATCTTTTATATTCTGCAGTTTCTGAGGGGTTCCCCCTTTTTTCCCCCACTTGAGACCTTCTCAGACTGCAGCTATTTTATAGTAATATCTAACTTTTAGGTACAGATTTGAAGGTCTGATCAGACTTGTGATCAAACCCTATTTCCGTGTCCAACCAACATGCATAATCTCTAGTAGACAAACTGTCTCATAACTTCAGTAGGATGATTCATGTAAGGAATCAACCATAAATTTTCTATCTGATGGATAAGAATTTCTCTTTGCGTGACCACCAATAGCCAGTGGGAGTTTTGCTGGGTGCAGGGAACACAGGCTTGCTCCATGGAAGTGCCAAGCAGTTTTACTTACAGCTGGTGTGGTGGTACTAGAAAGGCTGCAAATAATTTTCTCATCAGGGAACAGACTCAGAAAATGAGAGACAAAATTAGTTAACACACTAAGAAACTATTAAAAAATTATTTCCAAGTGCCATTTGCTATTTGCTTAAATATATGTCAGAGTTTTTTCTTTTCAATAACTATTAATTAAAAGTATACAAAATCTACCAAGTGCAGCATTTCTGCACTCTGCATTTCTTAGGCAACTGCCTTAGTGTAACACCTCTACATTCTTAATACTTTTTGGGATCTGGTGTTTAGCATGAAGTCTTTGTACAGAGACGTATTCTGGTACATTGACCTGGGCTGACTTGCAGCTAAACAGCAAATTTTCCATGGAAGCAAATAGAACTACATGACCAGGAAAACACAAAGGGTGTCAGCCATACATCTAGCACCTTGAAATCTATGATAGATCTCTTATATTTTATAAGGTGGTCCTATAAGCATTTTCCTTCCTAAATCAAGGTTTTGCGAGAGTTACGCTGAGCTATGCAGGCCGAAGGGGACTTTCAGGGCACTTTCGTTTGAAGTTGCAGCCAACCCAGGGAGCTCACTTAAAGTTGCCTGTCCAGCCCTAGCACAACTTCCTGACTGCCAAACCTGTCCTGGGAGCAGAACATGTACCCAGGCAATCAGCCTGTGCCAATCTGAACAACCCGCTTTAGTGGAAAGTGAGGGTCTGGCACAGGGTGCCCAGAGAAGCTGTCTCTGCCCCATCCCTGGAAGTGTCCCAGGCCAGGTTGGACGGGGCTTGGAGCAACCTGGGATAGTGGAAGGTGTCCCTGCCCATGGCAGGGGGTGGGACTGGATGGCTTTAAGGTCACTTCCAACCCACACCATTCTGTGATTCTGAGGAGCACAGCAGCGTCTGTTTCTTTTTGAGGTGATGTGGAAGGTGCGTCCTCCCTCCTGTCCTTGGTGCTGGAGATGGAGAGTAGTTGTACATTCAACCCATGTCTCAGACAGAGGTACTTCTGCACCACTACCCAGCCTCGTGCAAACACACCACCCATATCTGGTGGGATATTGCAGTTCTCTTGTGAAGGAATAAACTCTGAAATGAAATATAAAAGAATTTTAAAAACCCCACAGATTTCCCCATTCTTACCCATTCATGCTAAACCTGGAGAGGTCCATGGTTTCTGCTTCTGGGACTTTGTGTTTTTTTTCCAGTTTTTCCCACATCTTGAGAACAATGCAAGTGTGTTCACTATGAATGAGTGTCCCTCAACTACTGTATTTTGAGGGAAAGGTGAAAGTGGGTAATTGAGGGGGAAAAACACAAGGGCTCAAGGCTTCACAACCAAACTGGGACTATGCCAGGGTGCCAGTGATCTGCCTGGTCCCGCTTGGGTGGTGCCAAGGATGTGCCCAGTCCTCACACTCACTTCCTCACCTGCTGCACACCTGAGCAGGAGGAGCTGCCCTTCTGATGGTCCATCATCCCAAAGCTTCAACTGTTGTAGAGAAACATCAAGAGGACTCATTCTGCTCCTCATCCCCCCGACAGCGATCCTGCCTGAAGGGAGGCATTTAGAGCAGATGAGAACAACAAATGCTGCTGCTGGTTTGAGCAATGCTCCTATTCCAGAGGTAGGAGCCAGTAAGTAAACCTGACAGCACCAAGCCTATGGGTTTTTTGCTTTAATTTTGTTTGTGGATGTTATTTAATACCATATTCTGAGTTTTTGTGGCCTTAGGAAAGATTTGCCACCATGAAAACAGTGGTGAGGGAAGGAATAAAAGAAATCCTGGTTCTTAATAGTGGAGAATTCATTGGGTAAAAATTCAGTGTCACTGACAAAGAGAATTTAATTTTTTTCTCCTCTGATACTAATTCAAGACCAGTAAGATTTATTTTGTGGTTATATATCCATGCACAAATAGCAGCCTTCAGTGGTCCTTTAGTCTGACATGCACATTGTGGGGGGGGTCAATGTGGCCTTTCCACCTTAATAATAAAAGAATGTCTGGGACAACTTCATATGGCTTTTCAGGTGTACCTCAGAGCTGCATACAGACTTTGATCCTCATGATTAACAGACACTGCAATGGAGTCTCAAAATTTTAACACAAAAGACTAAATTCTCCAACATAATGGCTTAGCAGTAGACTTTTGGAATTTATTCTCATTAGTTGCTCAGATCCCAACTAACGAATATGAGTTCTTACTTGAACCACAATAGCAGTAAAGTCAGTTGAATTCATTACAAGAAGGGAGTCTTCCTTTCCTGTAGACCCACTATTACATGCTTTTCTCTTTCAATTTTTATTTCATATCCATGGAAGCCATATGCATGCAAAGCAAAAAACTGAAGATCTATCGTAAATATTTAATGAGAAATATCACGAAGCATATATTTTAAGATAGATTCCAGTAACAGTCTGTCTTAAAGATTTTAAAGTCACAATGCATACCTGGTATTTTAGAATGAGCTAACCAACAGACAGCTGCTTCTGTGCAGGACATCTGTGGTAGGAGTGTGACAGGCTTTCATCAGATCTCACAAATTAAACAGGGTATGGTCTTGATAAATCTTCGACTTTGCCTGAAGACTACCTGTTTCATTTTTCCTCTTAACCTGTTCCCCAAAGAAAACAGACTGGTAAACTTCGGTCAGAGCCAAATACACACTTCACTTAAGTTTAATTAAGGCTTGGAATTGATAAAGCTTGGAAAATACCCCTATTTATATATACGTTGTATGTGATTGGAGAAAGCTTATTTGTTCTTATTTACTATATGAAAAACATTACAAAACTGTGGACTTTACATATAGAAGTGTGAAATTTTTATTATTCTATGATACTGAACTGTTTCTGCATAGACACAGAAAATCTGTGAGTTATGTCTTCCAGTCACTTTGGTATTTCAAAGTTGCATTCCATGCCAGGAGAACTGCAACATCCCACCCCAGTTATTCTGCAAGGTAACTTTGCTTTTCACTGTGGTGGGTTGGTGCTCAGCAAACAACTCTGTGCCTCCCTGTCAGATACCAGTGTGGCTCTTTCTAGTGCTAAAGTGAACCAGAAATGGCGTGGAAGGCCAAATTATAGCGCTAGACGTCAACACCAACTGTGGGTGCTTAATGGGCATCTTGGCATTGAGGAATGGACTTTGTTGTTACTGGGGGTGGAAGCTGCTTGGTATTTTGCAAGGTAAGGCGTGTGCATGTTTGCAGAACTGACCTGGTGGGTCCTGCTAACGGTGTTTATAGAGACAAAAGAAAAAAGACTGTATGAAATAGATATGTTTCATTTTGATTTCTAAATCGGATAAAGTTCTGTTTGTAAAAGGAATCAAATATTTTTAGGTCAACACCATTTTTCATTAAGCCTATTCAGATAAGTTCAATTACGCCAAACATGTCACCACCTTCATCACTGACAAGACCAAAGCCGGAATATTCCAGCCTTCCATGAATTGTCCAGGAGAATGCTAGAACTGCTGCCTTCCTGCAGCTTTCCAACACCACCCTATCAGTTTTCTCCGGTTTAGCAAACCAAACACTTCTTGAAACACAAATTCCTTTGGAATCATTATTTGCCACACTTCAGGTATTTTAACACCTGATTTTATTTTTATAAATTTTTATATCCACAGGATGTGTTTTCTACCATACAACAAGATGCCCTTAGAGTAAAGTGATTTGAGACAAGAAAGAAAATCCTCCTTATACAGTAGTTTGCCATGAAAATTCTGGAGGGCAGTGAATGTCCAATGAAAACGGAAATGTAGATTTGCTAGTGTGGCCTTTTCAATAGGACGCATGAGGCCTGTGAGGCATTTCTGTTCTCCATGAGCCTTTTTTTGGTGTAAAAAAGTTGAATACAGGTAAACTAAAGATGTAACAGTCTTCAAGATACCCTGCTGTTACATATCAAGTGTTGCCTCACTGAAAGATTAATAAAAATTATTGCGGTGGACCAGCCATACAGCAAATAAGATATGTGTCAAAATCAGATTTCTCTTGCTCAGTGAACACTAGGAATTTGTAGGAGGCTGGTGCTGGTTGCTGGTGCTGGTGCCGATCTGTGAGTTGCATCCCAGGCAATGTCTCCCCTCCTTTTCCTGAAGCCTGATGATTCACTGCTGGCTTTGTAGCAACCATCCCAGCTGGCAGGTGGGGGAGGGTGTGATCCAAGGCTTTGCTGGTGTTCCCCCATCACTGTGGTATACAGACATGGAGGCCATGCCCCCTCTCCTCTCTCAAGCAGGCATTTAGCCCGAGGGATGCTCTGCCCTTGTTTTAGTCATCCCCTCAACTCACTTCTCCCACCACTTTCATTCCTGACCATGCCAGCAAGCACACTTCATAGGACATCAGGCACTTGTTTGGGTGAGCTCCTCAAAGAAATCTCTGCCTTTCATTTGGTGGGAATGAACACGTCGCTGTGTGCAGCCCCCGGGTCCAGAGCCCCAGCAGAGGGGAGAGCACCACAGGGCTGTACCACACAGCCTTAGCAGATTTCCCCTTCAATAACGTGTGTGCCGAACAACAACTTCCCAAAGCCAGGGTGGGAAACAAAACGGAAAGCCTAAACGTATGCAGATGGCATTCGGAGCCCAAGACACTCCTGCCAATTTCTGCAACTGATACACACTCAAAATATTTACTTAGGAATTCTTAATTAAGTCAGCCATTTGGTAGTGGTGTACAGTTTCAGATGTGTCGCAGTGTCACCACAAAATACCTCGGTGGTTCCTGCTAACAAAGAGCCCACTATGCGGATTTTTTGTCAGAGATGGTGGGGGCAAGTTTTCAGTACAGTGTGCCAAAAAGCTGCACAGCTCTCCTGCTGTTAATGGGGTTCATGTGGCTAAATCTCTTCATTCCTTGCTGAAAACAAACTCCCTGCCCAACAGCAGTTTCAGGTGAATATCGAGAAGTGGAGCTGGGGTGGGATCACAGTGACCCTACCATTGCCTATCCAAGGGCCTGCAGTAAGGCTGGCTTGGTGGGAAGTGTGCACTGTGCTGCTATGTAGTCAGGAATGCAAATGAGGGAGGGTGCTGGAGTAGAAGAAGTTCCTGAAGCCAGTCCTGGATTCCAATATAATGTAATTTGCCCAGGGAGTGTGGATTGGCAGAGAATTTTTAAAGCAATTTTAAATTTTTTTTTGCCAAAAAAGTTAAAATCAACTTGATTAAGTGTTTCATCTGTATGCAATGGTTGGTTTAATCTCGTATTTTACATCTTTTGTCATGTATTTGTCAGAACGATATATTAAGCTCCTTGGAGAAACCTCAGTACGCATCTGTGTGCAGGAGCTTGGGGACAACTCCAAAGATTTGTTATTTACTGCTCTTCATCTATAAGTAGACAGTTCTGTTTCATAATTTTATCAAAATTCAGATTCTTTTTACAAGAATAAAATTTAGATTTTTTTTTTCTCATGTGCTTGTGCAGCTATCCATTATAAGGATTTACTTTATATATTTTCCACTTGTGCAAAGACGCTGTAAACTGCAGGTCACATGATGACCTTCCTATATGTAAAATTAATCAGAAGTTGCAAAGACCTGATAACATTTGAAATCAATGAAATGACTCATGCTCAAGTTAAGCGGATGCTTGCATTTGCAGATATAAAATAGAGACTCAAGCAAGCAAACCAGGAATGAAGAGCACATTTCTCTTCCAACAAGCAGCTCTTAAAACTCAAGTGGCCTTAGTGTTTAATTTCTGAACTGTTTCAAAGACCTTTACTTTTATGGCTTGCTTAGAGTGTCTAATAGTTTTCATTTTACTTTGTGAAAAGGGAAGCAGAGGTTGCTGAGGTCCTACAGAGGAGATAGAACTGTAACAGGAAATACATTTGGAGGGAGAATTTTCTTTTTGTGTCAGGATTCATCTGTTTCTGCATAAGTAAGCAAGCATTATTTTGGAAAATAAGCTGAAACTTGTCTCACACCACCATGAATTTCTGCTTGCTGTGACACAGTCCTAGTTATTTTTTTCAAAGGATAAAAAACCCTAATGTTTCAGAATTCTTATACAGAAACCAAGCCTTCCAAAACTTTGTTCATCAGGTTTAACTGATGGAAGTTAACTTGATGGAAGTTTGAACTGCAAGGTCCTATCCAAGCCCAGGTCTGAGGGCTTTTTTTTTGTTGGTTGGTTTTGGTTGGTTGGGTTTGTTTGTTTGTTGTTGTTGGATTGTGGGTTTTTTCTGTGGTTTTTTGGGGGGTGTTTTGCTTTGTTGTTGATTTTTTGTTTGGTTTTTTGCTTGTTTGTGGGTTTTTGGGTGTTGTTGGTTTTTTTTTAATTTGGGTATAATTCTGTTTATAGATATTGCTCAGTTTCAGTGCTGGTGTTTCCCTTGGATTAATGGCATAGGCACGAAGAAATGTGAAGGCTCTCCATAGGCCAAACACTAATGCCAATTCCTTAGGAAGTGTGCCGTTGTTCCACTGTTTATCTGGATAAGCCATGTGGATGACCCAGCAGAACACTCTGAGCCGTGTGGAGAGTGTCGTGATGCAGGATGGTTACAATTACTGTAAACTGCATCAGAAATCTTGACAAAATGCCACGTTCAGGAGTTTCTGGTGATAATAATCAAGGAAATTTGCACCTCAGAGAAAGATTAACTGAAAGAAGATGGCAAAATGTGGCATGGAGGATCTGCCTTTTGACAGCTATAAAGTGAAACAATCTCTATATTTAAAAAAAAATAATGTAGCCTTCAACCTGCCAAGGGGCAGGAGCACAGCACAACTCTCCCGAATGTGTGAGGGATGCACAAACTGAGGGATGCCACAAGAAATAGAGGAGAGGAAGCTTGAAATGCTGTTGGGTGCATTTCTTTAATAAAAATAAAGTTTCCAAAACCTCAGTTTCATGATTCAGCATTTCTTTTGGCACTGTAACAATTTAAAAGTTGGCTAAACAAGTCTGAGGGAATATGCTGGTAAGTTCAGGCCAGAGAGGGGGAAGTTTCTGGAAGTAACAATAGAAAAACTAAGACCCCTTCCACCCCCAATAATTGCAGTTTAATTGTTTTAATACACTTCACAAGCACACAGTAATTATGACACCCTCACAATATGTTCTGAGGCAGAATACCTCATGCTTATTTTGTGGATGAATAAACTGACCCACTGTATTAAAATACTTTGACCAAGGCCTGCTCCAAAAAACAATGGGAGACCAAAGAATATACTCTTTAATGTAATTATGAGACAGCAGTGATGTGTATGAAGGAAGCAATTTAACTGAAAATTATACGTTTAGATGCTGTGGCCAATTCTTGCTTTCCTTTTTTTTGAAAGTCCTAAGGTTTTGCTGCTCAACTTGAGAATAGTTAGTGGAAACTGTGGAAGACCACCAGTTTTTTAAAAAATGATGTCAGGAAGTTATTACATAAGTTTTATCAGTTTTTAATTTTTAAAAAATTATTTACATAACATACAAACAATTTTTAGACGTAATTTTTGCTAGTAAGTTGGTGGCATATCTTCAGTAACTTGATGACCTCCAGGCAGCTACAAGACCAGAACTGTGGGTCTTGTGCATGTGCCAAGCATCAAATGGAATTTTGAATGCCTTGTGCATGTCTCTTGCTTAGGAGTCAAGCCCAGATTTCCTCAGGATTAGGTTTTCCTGGAAGGGTCAGTGTCTGAAGCAGCAGTGGGAATGGGTTACCAGGTGGGAAGGGAAGGTCTCACAGGATGCTTGGCCACCTGGTCTGTCCCAGGGAACTGGGCAAAGCCAGGTGGAGGGGATGGGGTAAGAAGGGGACACAGCATTTTAGCGTTGTCAAAGAGTGTATATTTCTGAACTTGACACATCACCTATTAAGGAAAAATGCTTTCCTTTGTGTTTTACTGCAGTATTTTCAGAATGTCCATCCTGCTTTGTGTGGAAAGTGGATGAAGTCAGAGAGAGAAAAGCTCCATGACTTTTCAAAGAAAATAACACTTTTACTTTTCAATATTAAAAAGTGTCTGATTTTAAAAAAAATTAAGTATTGATATTTTGCTCTGTGATTTTCATTAGCTTTTGAAGCCGTAACATAAAGGTCATAAGCCACTGTAAAGAGAATCTTATCCCTATATCAAACTCATAGTACTTTTTTAAGATTATCACATCTCTTGGAAAACCCTAATTTAAAGATATCACTATTTAAATATTTTTTTCTTTTTTTTTAAGTGGAGAAACACTTTTTGCCAGAAACAAAACATTAGCTCAAAACCTGAATGAATCTCAAGGACTCTCTGGTTCCAGCTGATGCCGCAGCTTTGTTGCTCAGCACCCAGAGGAACACAAATTAAAGCTACAGGTCTGAGCACTCCTGCTCCAACACTGAGAGTAATCAGACTGCAACTACCTTTTGTTCTTACTTCTGTTTAACAGGCAGAACAATAGAACATGCACTCTCAGTGTGATACCTTATTTCTATATCCATAACCCCCTCCACTACCATAAATAAAAACCCACAAGTGGTGAATTTTTCATGGATTGTTACCTTTGGAAAAGATGCATAAATACCTATTAAAGGCAGAGTGGATCATCATGGAATTTCCATTCCACAGGAATAGCAGTATTTCATTTTGGCCAAGGAAGAGTTCTCGATTTCACCCTCCTTGCTCTGGCTTCACTCTAGTTTATTGAAATGGCAAAATTAAACACACTGATTTCATTGAAATGCAGCATTTATGTAATTTTGCAGTTACCATGTGATGAAGTTGATAAATTCTTATATAATTCTTATTTGTGTTTAGTCAGCATTTCCCCAAGGGACCATTTCCAGTGGAACATTTTTAACACTGAGGTGAAAGGCTTAGGCTGGTGCTCAAGGTGGAAAGCAGAACCATGGGGCAGTCAGTCTGCTTGTCCAGAGCCAGCTGAAGCATCTCCACACGGGCCTGGCGGGTACTCAGTAGATGTGACCAGAGGCATCCCTGAATGTGTGGCAATGTATCCTATTTTTTTTCAAAATATTGCCATTCAAAATGTAGCCTGTAAAGATGTTGAAAAACAAGCATGTGAAGATATTGAAAGCGAGCTGAGAAATGAAAAATAAATGCGCTCAAGTGAAAACCTATGGCAGGTGTGAGTTATATGCAAACTTTATAATGAATTCTGAAACTATACTTCAAGAATGAGAACTGCGAATGTTTCTAGTCTGGATGGCACATACTAAGGATCACTCCTATGTGCTCCGATGTTTGCCCGATCTAAAAGCACAGTTATGCTGGTGAACTTCATTAACCATTCAATACTCTGAGCATAATAATGGGCAAGAGTGTTGGTAGTGTCAAGTCATTTTCTAAATTGTGCTTAACAGTTTCAAATGAGGGGTGGAAGAGCTGGCTGTGGTAACTAAAACTATAAGCCTGAACCTGCATTCAAAGTAGGCATGAGTTTCAGAGATTTGTGGATGATCACTTATCACTATTTTTTGCTTTTAAGTAAGTCTTGCTTTCCACATCTCACAAGCTGATGTCTCTGTGTAGGACTGGAAACAAAAGTGCTAAAATTCCATTTCTTTGTTTTTCTGGCACAAATCAGGTCAGGAATTACTGCAAGATTTCCAGGCTGCTATATCAGACCTGACACATTGTGCAAAGTTGGCATAATTACAGGAACTCAACCTCCAACCCTTCCCTTTTCGCACAGCACCTTGCCAGCCACGCAGCAGCACCTAGTCACCTCAATTTGGTTATAACCTGTCTTTCTGCTTTTTTTCTTCAGAGCTTTGTCATCCGTGGTGGCTTTAGGAGCTAATATAATCTGCAACAAAATCCCAGGCCTGGCCCCTCGTCAGCGAGCGATCTGCCAGAGCCGCCCTGATGCCATCATTGTGATCGGGGAAGGGGCACAAATGGGAATCAATGAGTGCCAGTACCAATTTCGGTACGGGAGGTGGAACTGCTCTGCGCTGGGAGAGAAAACAGTCTTTGGACAAGAGCTTCGAGTAGGTAAGGGTGTCTCTAATATGGTGCTGTAGGGATATGTTTGGGATGGTTTTATTTCACCTTTCTTGCTATGGTCCTGCAAAAGTTTATAACCCTCAGAGTTCAACAGTAATGCTTCCAGAACAACTGTGTGTTTCCACTCACTGAAAAGTAACTGGCAAGAGACATGAAATCTCCAGTGATCTGTAGGTGAAGTCACTCATATCTGTGGAACTTCAGACCCAGCAATGGCCTCTGTGCCTGCACAGCCATCCAAGGTCACAGCCCATTAAAAGAGTATTTCCAACTGTTGTCTTGTTACAGGTTGTCATGATAACTGTGGTGAATACTATGGCCAATCAAAAATGAACAAAAAGCAGCTCAGAAAAATCCCTCTGCAGACTTCCCAGAAGCTTAAGTAATGGGAGAGTCCCAAATAATTGATGGAAGTACTGTGCATATGACACTGGCCTTCCAATATGTGGCAGTGATACAATTTAGTGTTGCTATCATACTACAAAGAAAATACCACAAGTGATTTGAGGCAGGAAACCTATGAAAAAAAAATAATACATGGCCTTGGCCTGACAAGTTCTTAGCTGGCAGAAGCTAAATCAATACCTTTCCATTTACCCTATGTCTGATATTATTTCACAGGGGAGATTATGTAAATTTTTTTCCAGCACTGAGGTCACTCTTTTCCTCATCACCCAGCTGGATATCCTTAGCTTGTTCCTGACCTTTTCTGTTTCCCCCAAGGGCTGCCCACTCTCCCACACTGTCTGCTTCTCTGGGTCGGGATAACATGTTGTACTGTGTGGCTCGTTCAAGGGCACTCAAAGCGATACCATCCAGCTTCTCAGCAGGGTTATAGCCTATTCTTCTTATGTCCCATTTTTCTTTGGGTGATACCTCTTGAATTCAATGCTTTGGGTGAGTCTTGTGCCTCCAACACAGCTGAGTGTGGTCAGACATAAGATCTTATTAAAATTGTGTGAAAAAAAGGCATAAAGTTTCATCTCATCTGTGCAAAGAGGAGTTCACTCACATGGTGCTTTGGTTTTTAGTGGTAGTCAAGGCTTTAGGGTTTTCTTCTGACACCCTTGTGAAATGAATGCCAAAAACTGAGGTATGTTTGAGTCAACAAGGGAACTGAATATTTTTTGAAAGACCGTCCAAATCTGAGAGTCTGGCTGAGGTCTGGGTGCTTTAAGGACACAGTGGTTCTCCTGTAAAATGTTGTAAGGGAATAAACCCATTGGCATTGGGCAATTGACTTACATTTGCAGAGGGTCTGTCATACTCTGTGAGCATTACATTACATTCTCAAGGCGTCATATTCAGGAATTAACCTAACTTTTGACTTCTACCTTCAAATTTAAATGAACCAGAAAACTTCTAGTCACTTGTCTTGACTGCTAGAAGCATGGTCTGGTCCTCCCTGGTTGATATTATGTTTGTTTGCTTTGGGTTGATAACCAGAATTAGGTTGCTGCTAGAAAATATACTTCTGCCAAGCATGCTGTACTTCTTCATGCTCTGTTTTCATCTGCCAAAGCTTTCGGCATGCTCTGACCTTAGATAAGTGACTCGTCTTACCTTCTGTGAGATCCCTTATGGCCTGAGAAGGGCCACTCCGGAGGGTTGTACGAGAATTGGTAGCATCACTAAGCTTTCCAGTGAAAAGGCTTTCATCACTTCTGCTCTCCTCTTCAAGCTGAGAATCTTGTGGTGCCTCACCGTCTCCCACTGTGCTTGTGGGTAACAATTCTCTTCACTGGAGAGACTCCTTTCATCCTCCAAAACTTGGCAAGTGAGTGAAGTTCAAGTGCCTAAAGAGGACAAGTTGTAGTTGTGCTTTCATTCTCCATGTTTCTATGCAAAGTAAGAGCTGCAAGGAACAGAAGATTTTTATCATTAGGATGGACCAGCTATCAGGCTGGTCAGACTATACAGAGCTGATAAAAAGCAGGGTTTTCTTGAGCCACTGTTCAAGCCATATTCGCCAAAATGTTTACCAGATTCTTGACCTCTCCACTGAACCTGGGTGGTTTCTTGCAAGGCTGAAATGATTGATGTGGAATTTGGTGGGTTTTTTAATGGGTTAACCCAAACACAGATGAAACTTGGCTGTTGCAGCTTAGTTCTGCTTTGACATTTGTTGGGTGTGAAACCACACAGGCTCTAACAGATGGAGAAGGTTTACATGACCCCTTCCAGCCGAGCCGGATGAGTTCCATGCAGGTCTATAAAGGATCCCATAATCCACATGTCTTTATTTTTTTATTACTGGAGTAACACCCAGAGATGATGAGGTCAGTACCTAGGAAAAGGATGGGGTTTAGGAAGTAGTCTTATTACATTAGCAAGGGGGAAAAAGGTAAAAAATGGACAAAGATTTAAAAACACCACTACTTAAAAGTACAAGATACTTCTAAGCATAAATATTCATATGTGTAACAAAACACACTTGTGTCTGACACAGAAACACTAAACCAGCCATTTGGTTCTGCCTGAACATCCTGAAGAAAGGACTAAAACTAAAAAAAGACAGGCATGTCTTTCACTTCACCCCAAAGGAAAGCTTTGTCCCAGAACTCCTTGGGGAGGTGAATACTGAAGGTGAGTTATTCAGGTCTCAGGGTGGGGAGGGAAAGTAAGCAGTGATAACAGGATATCAATTGCTCTCTTGCTGCATGGGAAAGAGAGGACCTACTCTTTAGCCACTGGCCAAGACTCTACCACTACACCGACAAGTGAAGATTTTTGGTTATTTTAACTTGTATTTTGATGCAACAGTCTCCCTTCAAAATTCAAAGCAAGCACTCTGTCTCACCCAATGTGAGGTTTCTCCAACAGGTGTGCATCTGTTGCTGCCATCACCTCTCGGATGCCTTTGTGTTCTAGCTATGCATGTCTTCCACCCACCACCAAGCCAGAAGACATGACACAGGGACACACGTTCCCCTTGTGTTTTCCGGGGATCCTGCTGTGCCAGGAGAAGTCCTCAGTTTATTAGATAGGCTCTAAGATGGATCAGTGATGAGTTATTTATTCGAAGAGGTACTTCAGTGAATGAGGGCTGCATCACCAATACGGTACATGGAATCTGTATTAAAAGCAATTGAAATAGTCCAGAGGATGGAATAACAACTGTAGAAATGATGAGGCATTCCTGTTGGTGTGAAAGATTTATAGCAGCCAGAGATAAAAAGTGGCAGAGAAATCTAAATTAGTAGCATGAACAAAGGCTGTAGCATGCGATGAATTAGCCAAGCATTGTGTATAGCTTATTTTGATATATTTATAGCTGGGAACTCTTCCATAATCATGCCATCCCCACAGAAAGTCAGTTCTGCACTTCACTCATGCTGTCCTTGTGCATGTATTTGTCACCTTCCTGCACTCATCCCTAGTTTTCATGCCAGCTTCTCACAAAATCTTCTCTACTCTCCACTCATTCTTCTTCTTCTTTGCCTCTTTAAAGACTGCCTCTTAAACAAATGCATTCAAAAATTAAAAATTAAAGATTTTTAAACTAATTAAAATTATATATCAAATTTTATTATTGGTAATCACTGTGGAAAGATAATTACCCTTCTAACATTTTGCAAGCAAGGACCCTGATCTGGATGAGTAAAGACTGGTCCTGTCAGGTTATTGATGCAAAGGAGTTCCAGCACTAGGGACCGGTCTCTATTCCCCCAAATGCTGGGCAGAGCAATTTGTCACTCACATGCCTCTAAAAGCTACAGATCATTAATAGCATTGAAAGCAAATAACTCCACCCCAAAAAAGTAACCAGTGCAGGCTCGGTAGTATGAAGTCCAAATAAATAACAGAAATGAAACCTACTGTTGTTCTTTGACAGTGGATTATTCTGGCTAATTATTTGTGCATTGACCCTTTCCACTGGAATCCTTCAAACTGAAGGGCTTGTGAACAGACAGCTCTTACGAGTGCTAAGTCCAGGGCAAAACTGAGGTGTTTTGGTGTTTTGAAAAATATATCTGTCAAGAGGTCCAAAGTGATCTGTACCTGTCTCCTTTCTCAGACCCATGATGTGGAAAATGGTCCTGATTTAGCAATATTTGGCTGTGTAACTGGTGCAGTGATTTGTCAAATCATTAAACTGGACACCTGACAGGGAAATATTAAAAAGTAAGCCAAACCCAAGGGAGTTCTGAAGTTGGGCTTTTTTTTTTTTTTTAATGTCTTACCTTTTGTTTTGATTCGTAGTGTTCTGGTGTGTTGAAAGGATGACCTGGAAGGAAGTTACAGCTCTGCTTGCTAGGGGAGGTTTAGGAGAAGAACATCCTGAGAAGTTTCCAGCCTCTTCCCATTCACACAACTTTTGATCCAGTCTCCAGGCAGAAAGGGGGAGGGATAGGAGAAAAACCCTACAGTTTTAGAGACAAACAAAATCTGTGCATGGATTTTATTAACTCCCAGGTGAAGGAGACTTTTGGCAAACACAATCAGAACATAAACTCGAGTGTCACCATTCTCTACAAGCATGTACTTGTACACATGCACACATAAACTGGGTGGATAATTCCAAATGGAAGACTGGGAAAGGGAGGGGGACAACTTCTGAAGGAGAGATACTCATAAACAACAGTGATTCTTGCTCTGTTTGTACTGGAAACAGGTAACATCGTCAGTCCACTCTCGATCTCATGTTTTAGCTGCAGGCCTGAAAAAACATGGGAATTGGGCATGAATCATATGTAAGTGATGGCGTCATGGAGAAGTGGTTGGCATCTTATCATACATGCTGAGAGGGTGTCAGCCAGTAAATTATTCTTGGTTCAGGCCATTTATAGGCTTAATTAAATTTGGATTACACATGTGAATCCAGTCAGTTTTATTCTGGGCTATGATGATGGTTTAACCGAGATGCCAAATGTTCATAAAAACTTCCTACCAAAAATGGGAGGAGTAGAGAGGCTTATTATTCTCCAAAAATGGATATTTGGGTCCAAGCAGATGGATTAATCTAGCACAGTAGTGTCTAGTGTGGTATGAGTTGGCCAACTTGGAAAGCTTGGCTTTCAGCATGAGCAGAAAACTTCCAATACATGAAGACAGGCGGCATTCTTAGGAATGCTTTACAACCATAGTTGTGCTTTAATGCTATCAGCAAGTCAATACAAGGAACCATAAATGAATCCAGACAGTTTGCTAAAGTAAGTACATTTCTAGCTCACTTTTTGCCTTTATTTTCTCCTGCCATTTCTTTCTCTGCTACTTTATGTTCTCATTTTCAATTTTTTAAAATCAATTTATGTTGTTTGTTATATGTTTGTTAAAGCTTAGTAATATTCATATATCAGGTTGACTGTATGTTTATTATTCTAACATCTGTGTATTTATTATGGGAAAATCTATCTTTACGAACTTGCACTATATCCAATAAAAACAATATGGGGGAAAAAAAGGAATTGTGCAGCTGGAAACAATTTGGAGGGGGAAAATGAGTTGGAATTAGATTATTTTAAATATGATACAGAGCAGGGTACACACTTCACCGACAGAAAGGCAGTAATTATCTTTGTCATAGCAGTAGGTGCTATGATTGGTTTAGGCATTTGTCAGCTATGGGGAACCTCAATTGCACAGTGGCTTTTGGACCTAATGTGGAAAAATTTTGGGTTTTTTGTTGTTGTCGTCGTATAGTATGGGCTCAGACAACAATGTCCTTTGAGCATTCAAGAGACTGGGCAGAAATAAATTTGTTTTCAGTAATTTGAACTGGATTTCTCCGTTGGTGCTAGGATATAGTAAAAAACCTTCCAGTGTAAGGGGTGGCTTCTCAGGGCACAGCATCAGCTTTCAGCTCCTAGTATGGCAGGCTGTCTGGGACTCCAGGAGAGAGGTGCACAGGATGCAATCAATCGGCTGCAATCTGTGCTAAGGGTGTGTGCAGCTCCAGAAGATGATGTAGGACCAATACAAACTGTGTATATATTGCTCACTTAGTCAACTTGGAGTGACTGCTGGTGTCCATTTCCCAAGATGCCATGTGGGGTCATTGCATTTGCATGTTTGATTTAGTTAAACTACAAATATCATGGCAAATTTAATGATCTGTGGCTTAAGCAAGCATAACTCTTAATAGAAGCACAATGGTGCATAACAAGATGTATATTTCTTGGTTATTTGGAGAGGGAGAGTTTTCTCATTATTAGCTTGAATTAAAAAATAAATAAATAGCAAGACATGCATGATGACCCACCACCCCTAACAGCTAGGTAACTGGCTGGCAGGTAGAGGCAGGCAGTAAAGAGATAAAACCCCCAAAATCTGTGGACTTCCTCCACATGCTCATTTTGCAGGAAAGGTTTACCACCCTGCAAACAGTCATCGCAAAGCCTTCTCTTAAAATGTCTTGAACAGCACCTTTATTTTCACAATAGGCATGTTGTTGCTTGGAAGGAGAAGCTAAAATACCTTTAACCTTAAGAATGTCCAATCTACTTGTTCTCACTTATTAGCTATATATTACTGCAGGAGGATTCTGCTGTGTCGGTGACTATCCCACAAGCTGCCTTACAGAGGTGGAAAGACCATGCTGGAGCAAAGCTGAGCTGTTCCACCCAAAGCCCTGGTGCTGGTCCGAGTTATGCCACAGGCAGTGAGGAAAGTCCTCAAAGGCAGACTGCCTTAGCAGAACAGTTTCCTCAGGGCATTTCATCTCAGCAGAAAGCTAAACACTGTGAAAAAAGGTGTGATAATATAGAAGTTACAAGGCAAAGTGTGTGAGAGGGCATTTCAGTTTGCATTATCATCTTTGGGGGAAGTTGAGGAGTTGATTCAAACAGTTCATATTTTCTTACTGTAGAAGGGTGGATAGGCTTTTTACTATCACAAGTAACAAAGTAAGACAGTAACCCAAACCAGAAAAAGAAAATAAACCCTCCCAGCTGGCGGTAGCTGAGGTTGTGAAGGAGCAGTAAAAAAGCTATGAAACCACTAAGGTGCTAAGAATTTGTATTTTTTTAACTGAGGAGACAGGCTACTGGGGGAGTGGTAGGTCCAGACTCTTAACGTCTGTCACTTGGATGTTTTTAGAAAAAGAAAAATATCTTTTTATTCAAAGCAAGTACTGTTGTTTTAAAGAAACATCCTATTTTGACAGGATGGAGGATTCCCATCTTGGTGAATCAACTTGAACATTTGTGGGTGATAATCTCTCTGCGCTTTAAAAATTTCTTAGATGCCAGAACCTCAAAATGATTCAGGGAGACCTTAGAAATGTTTTCAAAACACATTGTAAATCATAGAGGAAAAGACAAACATAAATGGACAGTACCATTTGTAAATTATGAGTTGACAGAAATAAATTTTGTTTGACTTTACTAGAAAAAATGTCAGTTTGCTACATTAATTTTACAATCTTTATTTCTTTGTCTCTCTATAAAAGAAATAAAAGCATATAGTCTGCAGCATATAATAATTTCCAGCCATGAAGAGACAGATTTTTATATATCTCAATTTATCTTCTCCACTTCCTAGTCTTTTTGTAAGGTTTTACTGTTTAGTTCAAGTGCAGCTCAATTGTATTTTCTCTTCCCTCAAGGGTCATGAGTGCAAAGAATAGTATAAATTCTCCTAAATTAAAATGTTCTTGTGGCTATTTAAATATTTACCTATTTGGCAGCAGACTTTCTTTGAAAGGCAGATATTCTTATTCCAAACACGGCACTAATATGGTAATACAATTACTTGGTGAACTGTGTGTGCCTTGCAGCTGGATGAGGACTGGTAGTTATTGATCTGAATGAAATCTGGAATTTCCATTCTAAGGAAAGGGCTTCTGTTTCATTCCATTCCATATAAAAGTGAAGATTTTCTTGGAACAGGTGCTTTTCTGTAGACATTTTCAAATTTAAATACACTGACATACCTGACTGTAAGCAACTCAATTTTTGTTGTCAGAGCACTTAATTTTAAATTTGTTCCATGCATTGATGTAAATTAATTCCAAAAACTGTAACTGAGGAGACTCAAGTCTCTGGATCTCCTGGACTCTGCTTTCACATGCTTCCATGGGTATTCTGGGATGTAAGGTTCCATAACACTGCACACCTTGGTAGGAAATATCGTACAGCATGACACACTGTCTTCCTGTGACGTTAAACCTCAGATCTCCTGAAAAACCAATGGACTGACATGGGGATGGGGTATAATACATCGTTTCCATGGTTCAAAACTAAATGGACATTTTTAATTGTATGGAATCGCTCCATTTAACTATCAGTATGGAAAAGAAACATTTTTTGGGGAGTAGGGGTGGGTACTCATAGGTTTTGTCATTTGATCATCCTACTGCATACATAGGTGTAGTGGACAGGGAACAGGTACATGTGATGGGGCCTCGGGTCTGTGACAATCATTTCCTGCTCAGCACTGGCAAGAACAAAAGTCCTCCTTTTCTCTTTTAGCTTTGTCTGTAGCTCTTCAGGGTAACATTTTCCATATTACTTTTCTGGTTTCCCTTGGGATGAGTCAGTCAGAGGTCCTGTGGAAAAGATAGTATGCAAATTCTAGGCTATGATTTAGTTGAATGCTGTACCAAAGTTTGGACACAGAGCTAACTTAGCATAGCAGCTTTAAGCTTGGCATTTCCTTACTTCCAAGTGCCTCCAAGGAACATTAATGTTCAGTTAGTGTCATTTTTTTCGTATCACCTTTTAATAAAATTGCTGAGTACAAATGTTCCATGGCATGCTGACTCATTAGTCACTTAAGCAACCCAGTCCTATTGGTCAATGACTTAAAACGTAATGCATGCTTAAACCAGGAAGGCAAATGACATTAAAAGTCAAATAAAGTGATGCTGGGCTTAATCCAAAAGGACAGGGGCCAAGTTCTTGTCCTATTGCTGTCAGTAGAAATTTTGCCACTGGTTTCATCAGAGGCACTAAAAAGTCTCCTGGCTTTTGGTTATGAGCAGAAGTTGAAAGTGAAGCTGAATTTCATAGAGGGACTCAGCTAAAACCCAATTAGTTAAATGGCAATCAACCATACAACATTTGACTTTTTAAGTACAGAGCAACTTTGCAAAGAGGCAGGTGCTGCCAAACCTTCTTTACGGAGGGCAACAGGGAGTGCAGGACAGCACCTGCTGGTATGTGATCCTGTAATAACTTGGAGTTCTAATGACTTTGGAGATTCCCTGAGCTTTACTACTGCGGTTAAGTGTGTTGTCAAAATCTCTTCTCTAGAATTACAGATGATAGGTTTGGTCATCTAGTCCAACCTCTACATCAAGCAGGACAGGCTAAACATAACATTAGACTTCAGAGTTACATGTGTAGCAGCATCCCTCCCTTTCCTCCTCTGTTTTTAGGGATAGGTTCTGTTTGGTAAACCATCTGTTTCTAAATTGAAAAGCTTGAAATACAGAGAGAGGCATGTACAAACATTACAAAAAACACAGCATTTGTTATCTGCACATTTTGGTTTGCAAACAAATGTTTTAGCGTTCAGGATTAGATCACTGATCCATGCAGTTTGCCATCATGCCTCCAGTCACGAGCAATTTCTTTTCCTAACAAAGTGGCTGGTGTATTGCAAAATATTACATCTGACAAATACCTCCTTTTCTAATTGACAAAATTTCCTTTGTGCGTATCATGCCTGACCTTTTAGTATTGGATTAAATTGTGCATGACTGTAGTTTATTTCTTACTGATGTTCATACTGTGAAGTATAATATTATTGTTACTGATGGAAGAAGAAAATTTTTTTAAAAATGCAGCAAGCAAGCAAGAGGACTCTATAATCTAGTATCTGGGGGCTTGAAAAAGGGAATCTAGCATTGTAGTTCTAAGGCAGTCATTCTCTCAGGATTCAAACTGGCCACTGACTCCAGCCGTGCTTTTTTTACCCAATACGTGCTTAATTTTAAACCCTCCATTGTAAGTTCTATTAAAGAGGCTTTGAAAGTGTTTAATTTTAAAGGCAGAACAAAGTGGTTTGCAGAATATAGGAGTCATAGTGAAAGCCAGCATGCAAGATCAGGCTGATGATGGGTCCTTCTGCCCATTCCAGATTCACTTGGAGTGGGCGTAGGAGACTACTTTTAGGCACAAGGGTAATTTGTTGCTATCTATAATGCTCTCTCCACTGCAGAGGTTCAAACTCCAATTATGGGATTGTGTGAGAAAGATTATTCCTAAGACCTAGTCAGTGTCAGTTAAATGGGCTTCAATTACTGAGGTGTCTTTCTGGTTTGCTCTCACCCCAGAAAGCTCACTGGTGCACTGGGAGAAGGCAGTGCTATCTCTAGACAGAACCTCGACAGACATGCCCTGAACTGCTGTAGACTTTACAGCTTTTTTCAGGTTGCTAAAATGAAAAATGTCTGCTCATGGATCATGACTTATTTTTACCTGTTCACTCATTTCTTCACCAAAATGTGGAAACTTGTTTTCTGTCTGATTCAGCCTCCAGCCATCCTGTTCAGAAGAGATCTCCATTGTAAGTCCCATCAGACATGGTCAGTGCAACCTTGCAGTTCCTAAGGGGAATGGCACAAGAGGTAGTAGTGGTTTCTCTCTGCTGCTGAATAAAAGGGTTTCAGACAACAAAGGCAGAAAGATGAGGAGCCCCTTCCTCACTTCTTTCCTTTGGCCCAATTTCTCATCATACAGCTCCAGGAATTCGCATGAGATGTCTGAGATAGGAACCTAGTCAGGCTATATTCCTTGTATGGTCAAAGAACAGAGAGAAACGCTTCCAGGGGGTGATTTGGATCTTAATTTGACTGCACGATGGTCCCTGTTCCCTATCCCGGGAGTTTAGACTCCCTTAATACCTAATTTCTCCCTGTGTTTGAAATTTTTCCATCTCTATATATGTTTCTCAGGGGAGCATTTGGTGCTCTCAAAGTCATACCTGCTTGCCACACACAGCAGACATGGAAACTTGATCCTTATTTAAAGTCCTACCTATTCTTAGTTCTCAATCACCAGTAGTACCTGCAAAAGTTATCTTAGCTGAGGACTTTTAGACAGATAGTGGCAAAATCCAAAAATAAATGCTTCAACCACAGGCGTAGCTCCACCGCCGCTCTTTGGAAATTTAAGAAGTGGGAGTCCAAAATTACCACCAGATGGTGCACCTATTTAGCAAGTGACAGAGACATGTTCCACAAAAAAATGGAAGCCACAGCCTCCAGCAACCCACCAAGTAGCTTCCCCTGCTCTTTATTCTCAGTTGTGATATAAATTGAATGTGTTTGAAATATGGACCTGCTGGTCATACTATCCTGTTACATTTAATACGGAGTATGTTTTCAATCTTTGCGATGGAAGCCTTTCAACAGTCTGGCTAGGGACATGAGGAAGTGGGAAAGAGTGCAGCAGACCTATAAATGCATGTGAAGGGAGAGGGAAAGAAAAAGGGATTGGCCAGAAGCAGGAAAAACTGGTAATGGTGAAGGGCAATAACAAGATCCAAAATCAGAAGTGGCCAGCACAGAGCATCTGTGTATTGCTGTCTCTGTAAGTTGGGGCAGTTCTGGCTATCAACAGTGGCTACCTCTCAGTGCGTTTCTGAAGGATAATCTGGATGTCTAAGTCAAGAGTTTGGAAACTTGCTAATGCCAGTATCCCGTGCAGAAACAGACAGGGTATTTCACTAAGTGCATCGCAAAGGTGGTGAACTTTCCTAAATGGTCAAGTGGGTTTTATTCTCTGACTGCTTCTCATTCCCAAGCATTTGGGTCATCCATACTCAGAGAAGGATTAGCACAAGTCAACAAGCATGCCTTTTCTGCCATGTTTGTCACAATGACAAAAGACCATGTGATTCTTTCAACTAGATTTTCTGGACATCAATACATTATCATGTGTAGCACATAAGAAGGTATCTATTCCCATTCTACTCTACTTCTTGCTTTAAAAAAAATTCTAAAGTAATAACTAGGTTCTTGGCAATCCTATTTCATGAACTTCACAAAAGTTATGCAGAAGAAAATATTGTGTCTCATTCCTTTGCTTAGGTGGGTCTTTTACTGCTTTCTGTTGTTTTGGTGTGTTTAAAATGATACCATAAATAGAAATTAGTATATTGCTAAGAATGATTAATTAGAAAGATTATTCTTTTAGTTACAACTTCACCAGTGAAAACGAACTGAAAATTTCCTGAGTGAAAACATTTGACTATTCTTTAACTTGAGAAGTATTCATGCAGAATGGATAAAATAACTTTTCATTCTCTTTGTCCAAGCTGAGAGGAAGGAATCACGTTGAGAAGCTCAATACCATTCCCTTCCTATCCTTTTTCACATACCTTGTGTCTCCTAGTTCAATGTAAGAACAATCATTTCATGGTGAAAGTGTGGACCAGGAGATAATGGACTTGTTCTCTGCTAGCAGCTGTGCCTTTTCTTCTGACCTGGGGCAAGTCACTTCATACCTCGCTCTCTGGAAACTAAAGATGACTAATTTCAGTGAGGAATTGAAATGATTGGGGACTAACCCCCACTTAAACATTTGGAATGTATCCTCAAACAGAACTGGTTGCTGTTAAAGTCTTCTTATTCAAAGAGGAAAGAAAAGGACAGAAATGTCATGGAGGAATTTGGTCTTCTAAAAAGTGAGTCCAGGCCTGAAAAAAAAACCATAGTGAAAAATCTCAGTAGAAGAGGTCTGGTAGGATTATTAGCTTAGTTTGCAGAAGAAGGAAGTTTGAAAACCTTAGGTAATTGTCCACTCAAATTTCACAAAGAGAAAATACTGAACTGATGTTCAGTACTTACATGTAACATAAAAGGGAGAGAATAAAGGCCACAGGGAGAGTAAATTCTGATTATTTATTGTATGTGTGCTGTGATTCTTTGAGTAAATCTTCCTGCCTGAGTTCCCTCTTTTCCTAGCTACTGGTGCACTGTGACATCCTGACACCTCAGATGGGGCATTAACACTTTTTCCCTCTTTCCCTTTCTCTTTCTCCTTGCTGTCTCCCATTTTCTTTCACTTCAGCAGTTCAGTAATGCTGAAATCAAGTTCCCTTCCCTTTTGTTTGCTTTTCCCTTGTCCGCTGATCAACCACGTTGATTATTACAGACACTGTAGTATCAGCTATAGTATAAACAGAAGCTCTGAGCAGGAGATTTAGCTGGATTTTCCCTGTCCTCTTGTGGAACCGAAGGTTCTGCAGCACCCTCTTCTTGTTTGTTTTCAGGGATTAGTGGCAATATTCCACATACAGCTGACATAACGAGGCATCAGCTTCACTCAGAGAAGGCAAGACACTGTTTTTTGAGAGACCCTGGACTACTGTGCTAGTAGAGATCAGCATGGAAAGTTTGAAAGGTGGCAGCCTACCCTCAGAACTGAGTGGCAAGAAGATTGCTGATGGGGTTTTGCACATCATTAAGGCATTTCCATGAATACTGTCTTCTTCTTGAAGTTGGATTCAAAGTGTCTGCATGGAATATCTCATACAGCAGCATGTACATGCTGTCAGTTTGTGTTAACCAGAAGAACATGACATCACGTGATAGACAAAAACACTACTTGGTACCATATAGCCCGATCCAAAACTTTTCACGTGAAACATTTGTTTTGTTTTGGTTTTAAGACATTTGCCTTTCTAACTGGTCTGTTTTAATTAGAGCTCAACCTGAACCACAAACGATAGATTTGAACTTTCCCAGAGTTCAGCGGTGTTCAGATCTGGCTTTTGGTTTGGCCCATCACAAAGACAAGGGTCAGCTCCAAAGTTCAGATCTGGAAATGAGCTGCTGCAAAGTGGGGGGCTGGAAAGATTATTTAGTGAGACTCATATCTCGCTTTACTGGGGGATTCACAGTAGAGACACTTGCTAGTGGTTTTTAGAAATGAGCAGCATCTCAAACACTGGTATTAATACCAATCTATCTATGGAAATATTCATATACAGAAGAAAGGGCCTTGTTCCTCCTTTCCTGGTCATCCAAAGCCTGGATCCTGATCTGAAGCTGGAGTACCTTAAAAACCTAGAAATTTTTCTTCTTGTCTTTGTTTAAAACTCATGATTCCTTTCTAGGGTATAGTGCTTAAAAACAGTTGACTGTGGGCTAGAAATTTGATATTTTTATTCTTATAACATTTACTTTTTCAGCAGGTAGCTTGCAGGGTTGTTATGGCATCTGCCATTTGTCAATCTCTTGCAGTTGTGGATCAGAATTTTAGGCTGAAATTACTCAGTCCGTGGCAAGACACAAGCTTAACACAACACAAATAATAAACAGCAACCACTTGTCTTCTAGATCAAATAACCTGACCCAGAGGGGTTAGCTGGACAGGTTCAGATTAAACATTGATTCAGTATCTGTCATGAGTCCTGAGAAGATTCAGATAACCCTTCCCTGTTTATGTGAATCTTGTCACTTCCCAACTCTTGTCAGGACCAGAAACTCCAGAGCTGAAAAAAAAATTACTTTGCTCTTGTGATACTTCCAAACTCATTTTGCAAACCAGAGAGGTTTGGATCAGAATCTAAACTTTGTGTATTTATCCAAACTTCTCTGAGCTCTTTACTCTTTTAAATCTCTTTCATATGTGTCTTGTGCTGTGTCTTGCTCCCTGGGATTACAAACGTGACTACCAGGCAAGGACCGTTTAAACACCAGGAAGGGTGGACATCATTATTTGACCCTGTCTCTCCTACCAGCAGGATGTACAGGCAAGTCAGATGTATCAGAAAGGTAAATACAACTACTCAAGCAGTGTGAAAGACCATTTGGAAAATATTTAAGCAAATTCAAAAGCAGGTCTCAACCCAGCCCTTCCACTAGAACCTTCTCATTTGCTCTCCACAACCTCTGAGCTCTGAGAGAGGACTGCAGTGACTTGCAGGGCTACTGCCCAGCCCTTTGCCCTGAGCCCAGGAGATGTGACCTCTGAGCAGAGTTAGCAGAGCACAGGCACAGGCTGGGGGTCTGCCAGCCCAACTCCTCTGCTGCAGCCACCAGGGAAGGGCTGGTTGGGGTGGGCTAAAGCCAGAGAGGCACATCTGCTGCCATGGGAGATATCCAGAGAGTGGGAACATCCTAAATAGCCACATGACACTCGCTGTTGTCTCCCCTGCCAAACTCTGCCTTGCCAAGAACACACTAAACACATGAAAGCCCCCACCCCTACAGGGTGGGTCACCCGTGACAGTGCAAGTGACTTGCTTGTGGAATTTGACATATTGAGTTGATCCTCTAAGGTATCCTGCCAGGCATTGGAAACCATACCAGGAATTTATGTGAGCCACAGATTTGTAGGACAACCTTAATACAGAATTATCCTCCAGGAGATAATCTAACAGCAATTCCTAGCAAATGCAGCAAGAACCTCTCTGCTAGAATTTTTACAGAAGAAGACAACATTCTGGTATACTATTTGATGCAAATTATTTTTCCTTTTTTTTTGGTCAAACATAAGTCTTTTGTCTATGTCTATGCACTTTTTAAGACGAAGGCCGCCTCGAAGAGCAGAGTCACCGGACAAGAAAGCATAACAATCTCTGTGCCTGGAAAGTGCTGTCCTGGGCGCACAGGAGCTGTTTCTCCATGACCAGCAGCCGGAAATGTTTTCAGAGCTCCTAGTCTGGCTGTCACAATGTTTTTAGTTTGGGCAGTACATTCTCCATATTCACTGCTCTTACCATGAAATGTTGTGTAGAACAAGATATTTCTAGAGGTCATTAATTCATAGTTACTTGACATAATGCTTATATTGTGTTGCTGTTGTAGTGAGAACTAAAATGTCAGTGGTTATTCCATTTCATGATATTTTCCTGGATTTAGATTGGAAATCTGAAAGATAATTTAAATAAATATATATATATATTTATTAGATCCTTCCTAGATCGCATAGATGCCTAGTATATGTGATTCAGTTTAATAAAAGATATGGCTGTTCTTCATAATCTTACTTTAGAAATGTCATGACCATGTAGAATTAGTACTTTATATAAACTCATGCTAATTCTGTACTTGATAGAACCAAGTTAAATGATACTGAAAAAAACAACCCTAGAAAAAGACACTAGAAGAAGTTATATTATGTTCAGTAGAATGTCTTTTTTCTAATCAGTGAAACCAACAAAGTCATCTCCTGGCTTTTCATGCAAAGAAATCTTTTTTCCCCAGTCAGAATATTCTAAGGGTGGGCTCTCCTTTTCTAAAACCACCATGTCCCCCCAGCAATTACACTTAGATGATTGCTGCCAGCATAGTTGGAAAGACTCACTGTGCAGGGAAATCTGGCTTAACTCCGATGGGATAAGTTTAGACTCTCCCTTTCTTTGCATTTTCTGCTGCCAGTTTCGGGGCTTCCCCATGCAGCTTGATACCTTCTGGGAGCCTTGCTTTTTGGTTTCTAATTCTCTCAGTGCTTGGTGAGTCTGGATTTTTGTGCAAGCCACATGTAAAATGCTATGTGGAAGAACTTCTAAAAGACAGGCTTTTGGAGCCAACACCCTGTTGCAGATTTAGCTCTAGGTGATTAGCTCTTGCCCTATAGATGCAATTAATTTTGTATCCCACACACATTAGGACCTAGTCTGAAAGAAGTATCTCATACCTGCTAAATGTCCTGGGTTAGGCTTGCTTTGTATGTGTTTCCAAAAGGAGGTGTATCTCTATCTCTCTCTCTCTCTCTCTCTCTCTCTCGCTCTCTCTCTCTCTCTCTCGCTCTCTCTCAAATATTTGTGTGGGCTAACATAAAAAGTGAAGACAGGAAGAAAGTCTATGCCATGAAATGTTATCAATTCCAAATGGGGATGTGAAATCACTTGGTATCTCTCAGAAACAGAAGCAGACAGAACCTCAGTAATTCATCCGGGAAGACACATTAGTTATTTTTTAGTCAGTTATTTTTTCAAATTAAAAGCAAAGGAAGGATGTGGATCCATGCTAAGCAGGTATGGCATGTGAGGATGTGTGTGAGTGTGAATTACATTGGAGTGGATTCCAACAGCCATGTCCTCCTCTGGCAGGCACTGGGATGCTGAGCATTGCTGTGCCAGATCCCTCTGTGCCTCTGGCAGTAGATGTCCAGTTCAGTACTGCATTGAGGAGTGGAAGAGCAGAGCAGAGGATTCCCAGTCCCAGGACTGCTGCTTCTCTCTGGGAGGGCTCCTGTCCCACCACGCAGCTCCATGGATATTCTCCCTGGCTCAAATTTGTATTTCAGTTGTCACTTGAGAAGATTGCAACTGAATTACTCTGTTATCTCCTTACAAAAAGAATCCAGCAAGAGGACAGCTTGTTCTCTTGCAGGTCCTTCTGTCCTCTGGATAAATACCTTAACCTCTGCGAGCTCCTGTGAAAGAAAGGTAATAGTATCTCTGTTCTCTTGCCCTCTCCAGCTGAAAGATGTGTCTCTTTAAGGCAAGGACTGCCTCTTGCAGAAACAGATTTGTGTCTAACACCAATTCCGTCCAGGTATCACTCAGATATTTTTAATTCAGTAATTCTGGCAAAGTGGCCCTGGCCCATACATTGGCTCTGCACAGGACATTCAGGTAGTATTCATGATTTAACTAAACCTCCCCAGGAAGCAAGATCAGAAATTTCATCTGCAGAATACACAGAAACCCATCCACAGACACTCTGGCATGCCCAGGTATAGGAGCTTGGTGCTTACAACTACCCAAAATTCAGTGGACCCTTTAGAAGGTGTTATTATTTAACATATTTCTACAGCAAAGGACAGGTATGCACAGTGATTTACAAAAGAATATGGACATGACCACTGCCCTTGGGAATTTTTTATCTGGGTTAGAAATGACATAAGATAATAGAGGAAACGATGACTTCATGCAAATGGCAGTGCAGGTTTATTTTTGTAGAGGTGCTCTTCAACACAGTACAATTATGTCAGGCAACTGAAATGATTGAAATAAGTTAATTAAAATACTGACCCAGAAAAAAGTCCACTGAGAAGGTCTGATTCTGCGCGGTAGTGGATTTTTAGTATTCATGAGTATAATAGAAGGAATGACAGAGTATTTGTGAAATGGAGTCCACAGAAAAGTCAAACACAGTCACAGAACCGCAGAATAACTTAGATTGGTAAGATCCTACCTAGAGTACATCCATTCTGAATTGATTCAGTCATTGAAGGCTCAAGATTCTAAAATCTATGCACATGAAAATCTCAGTGGTATGGTAGCCACCTGCTCTGCTCTTGTATCTGATTAAATAGAGCACGAAGTTGACTTGAAAGCAAGTGTACTTTAAAAACATGATTGGTAGTACTGTCCTCTGTTTTCTTGTCAGGTTCAGAGTGGAGGTTTCTTTTCTGCTTTTTTTTTTCCTTTTGTTTTTTATTATGTGGCGAGCATATTTTCTACTTAAGTCAGAGTGGACAATGTTTCCCTTGATAAGCACCACACAGGTACCTCAGAAACCTTTAACAGGCCTTATTACAGCACAAGAATATTATCAAGAGCAAACCTTAAAAAAGGATAAAAATATGTGCCCTCATAGTTAGAGATTCCCTTCCCTTTTTCTTCAATATTGGACTTATTTTTCTCTGTGAAATGCCCTTTAAAAGAGAGACTGTAATGCATTTTCAAATCCTACATAAAAACTGTTGTTAACAGGTTGAGGCGGTTGAATTATTAGATTAGAATAGAATAGAATATACAACACATCTGGTTCCTCACAGACCTGTTTAATTTAAGGACATTGGTATACTTCAGAACACAGTTTCTCTAGGATGCCTTCAGGATTCCATGCTTTTTGGCAAGGGGTGCAAAGAACTTGTTAAAACCCCATTACACTGCAAGATGGCTCCAGCTGAGCTTTCACATACTATGACATATCAAACCTCTTGTCATCATTAAAAAGAAAAGGCACCAAACATTCAGCAGGGAATCATTGAGTGCCACAGTGGGACATCAGCAGGTCCAGAAGAGAACACAAGCAGGAGACGATCTCTCTGCTCCAGCTCTTGCTTCCCACATGCTACTTTGGTAGTATTAGCAGCAGCATTGTGAAAACACAGCCATCTGTGACACACACATGCTCTTCTGAAAGGCACAGTGCATCTGGGAACAACCCCCTCGTGCTCCTCAAGCCATGCTCTCATGCACTCCTTAAATGTGTGCTCAGCACCGTGTTCTGATTTAACTTTGACAAAAACAAGCGGTGGTGCTTTGGGACCAAAACTCAATTTCACCATTTTATGTAAGAGTGGGATACAGTTTGCATCTTAGGGCTGACTTGGTAAGAAATATTTGTTATGGCAAATACAGTTTTACAGCGGAGAGCCCAAAATTTTCATGTTTCTCTGGGCACTGCTAAACATCTTTTCAAAGATTACAGCAAACTCACTAACCTCACAGAAACTGTCCCAGAAAACTTCACCAAGGGACCTGCTGCCAAAAGACAGTCAAAAACACAACAGAATTCTGCTCACTGGAACAGAAATGCTGAGTATTGTTTAAGGTTGCCAGGACTTAACTGAATAAATTAGGGGGTAAATTAAGTAAAAAATCCCTCTAAATCCTTAGAAGACTCATTACAGAAATCACTGTGGAAAGTACCACCAAGCCTTTGGAAAATAACCATGACATTCAAAAAATGTTTGAAAAAATGTGAAAAGCAGAGGCAGAGTAAGTATCTCTTTTTGACAGACATGCTTCCAAAAATATATAAACAGTGACAGCAAGAAGCTACAATAAGGCTAGTGTGAAAGAATTCTGGCTCATGTACAGCCCATTCTAAAAGAAGATTTGACAAACCCACATGAGCAACAGAAAACAATCCAGTTGACAGAGCAATTCTAAACTGACGGCCAAGATCCTGGCACCTCCAACCATAAAAACTTAGTGGGAGCCTGGAGATGAAAAGTGCTGAATAAGACAAGAATCTGTTAATAAACTATTATGTCATATCACTACACATGCTCAACTTTGAGATCTGCAATATTGTCTGTCCTGGCCACGTGTAATTGAAAATGGACACCACAGACAGGCTAGGAAGGAGCTGCTGTAATCACGTGCAACCCCTGCTCTAGCTCTAGTTCAACTAAACAGACCTACATGGATGAAAACAAAATTAAACAAGACTGTATTTATTAGACTGTACTAGCAAATAAGGGGTTTGAGGAGGAAAAGTGAAATGAATAAATACTGTAAAGAGAACATAACTGAATATGACCATCAGCAGGCTCCATCAGACTTGACCAGAAAGTCCTGCCAGTAACAGATATTCAACCAGTACCAAGTTCACTGTTCAGGAACACTTCTGAGCATAGGTGTTACAAAGGAACCTCACAACCATGGATGGCTATATCTATTTTTTTTAATTTTTTGACAGAAGGCTACACAGAAATCAATGAGTTAGTAGTATTTTGTCTGTGAGTAGGAGATGGAGAAAAAAAGCTGATTGACTGCTCAGTGGAGTGGACCCCTGAGGAGAGTGCAAACCAAGGATAATATCAAGAAGGCCAAGTACTTCTTGCCTCAGACTTCACTAAATGGGTGAATGGTGAACAGGTGGTTATTAACTAATACCATCAGCAGAGGAATACCCTCTGAGCATTAGAGAGCAGTGTTTGTCCATGTTGATTGCTTCCAGTTAGCTGTCCCTCATCTCAGAACATTTAATGGAGCCAGTGTACAGCTGGTAGTCCTGACAGTCACTAGTGCTGAAAACTTGCGGAGAACTCTAATTAAGAGGAATTGAAAAGACAAATGTATTGCCTTTGTCTAAAAAAAAAAAAAAGAAAGTAAAAGAAAGAAATTGTAGGACCAATCAGCTTAACTTCAGTAAATGAAAAGATATGGGGACAAACCCTCATCTGTAAGCTCATAACTCAGAACAAGGGGATGAGTAATAGCCAGCCAGGATCTGTCAAGAACAAATCACGTTAAACCAATATAATTTCCTTCTTTGGCCACCCAGGGCCTCAGAGGCAGAGCAGAAGCAGTTTCTACCATATACCTTGGGCTTAAAGGGAGCTTTTGACACTGCTTTTTATTGCATTCTCATCAGAAGAATAAGAACATGCCACATGGGTACAGACCATCTGGAAATGGTACTAGGAGGATAGTTATCAAAATGGAAGGGTATGCTGGCTAGGCTTCTTGTGATCTGTGCTGGATCTGGTACCAGTCAGCATTATACTCTTGACTTGACCAAGAGAATAAGCTGTGCACATTACATTTGTGAATTATGTCATATTGGGAAGGACTACAAGGAAGCTGGAGGAAGCTGGGGTCAAAATTGAACATGATCATGGTGAAGTGATCCAGAAAAGAAGAAAAAAGAGTTAAAGCAAAGAAAAAGGAGACAAATCAGAAAGGTAAATGCAAAGATCTGTACGTGGGAATAATCATCTGCACAAATGCAAGACGGGAAACATCTGGTGTGAGAGCAGCTGCACAGAAGACAGCTGCAAATTGAGTAAGAGCAAAAAGTGTCCTGCTGCTGTGAAAACACCATGCTGGCAGGAATAAACAGGGCTACAGCATACAAGGCATATGAAGGGCTCCTTCTGCTCTGGCCCCAAGGAGGCAAGACCTCAGCTGGAGCACTCTGTCACACCTCCAGCACTGCAACACCTACCAGCCAGTTGGGAGGGCAGGGGCAAGGAGCAGAGCTCTTGGGGGTGCTGGGCAAGGGCTGATGGTGGAACACATCTGGGAAGGGGTGGAAATCTTCACATATTTCAAGGCTGCTGCTAGAAGGAGGGAATAACACGCTTTTAGAACCTCTAGAGGAAGAAGCAGTTGGTTTGCACTCAGAAATAGTGAAATACATGCCAATAGGGGTCCTAAGGTACTGGACTAGACCCTGGAACCTCCTCTACTGAAAGTCCTTAAGAACAGGAAGAATAAAAGGTGTTAGGAGGAACATCTGTCTTATTAACCTATGTCAGAGTTGACAGAGTAGAGACCCTCCTGAGTTTCCCGCCCTTACTTTTTCTGCCTGTACAAAGTGGTTTCAGTGGCCTTTAGTTCTGACATGTAGCACTGGGTACATAAAGTTACAGGGACAGAGAAATTAAATTAATCCCTGCTTTTATAAACCAAGATGCTCCAAGTTAATTACACTGAAAATTCAAATAAAGGATCTGCTCCAGACAGTGTGAAAACTCCCTCTGACTTTTATTGCCCTTGGATCAAACCCAAAAAGAAGAGCCTGCACTATTTTCCTTGAGAATCGTTAATATGTGTGTCGAATAAAATACAAAATTACAAAGGAAATAAACATATCTGTAAAAGTCTTCATCCCATACTACTTAGGGTGCTGTTGTCTGAGTTTTAGTTTACTCATCTAGATGTATCTATTGTCTTTCGCCATAAATGACAAATGCCAAAATGACTCAATCTATCATCAGCTTACCAGACTTGTTGAAAAGGGTAGGTTTGTCAAAAAAATTTTAGTTCTACTGCGGTTAATTTCTTTTTCCCATTGACCTATGTTGTTTTGTGTCACATAATCAATCTGGTGTCTTGTGTAAGTGCATGAAGAATTTGTTTTGTTTAACAACAGTGTGTAGTACTTTTTTCTATCATTGCTGATGCAAGATCTAGGAAATTACTGACCAAACACTGTATGTTCTCCAGTTTAATATTTCAAGTTAAATTACAGTTCTAATAGCTGACATTCTGTGGCAGCCTTGTTCATCTAGCTGCTGACATGAGTAATTTCAGGATGACGTGTGCAATAGAAGAATTCTCATCTAGTTACTCAGACAAATAGATGTCTTGCAAATAGCTATGGAACAGTTAAATCTTTAACCCTGTGCTCACAGCTGAATAATCGAATACGTATTTGGCCTGTGTGATTCTCAGCTGATTGTGGCTCCAGGCTGAAAATACTCTGCTGAATCTGTGCACGTTCAAGTCTGGCAAACTACAGCAATTTTGGAACTTGCAAGAATTTCCACATCAAATCGTACTAAGTTTAGTGCTCAGTTAGAAGTCTAGAACTTAGTCAGAAATGACATCTAAATGAGAGGTAAAATATAGGCTACTCCATGACTCCAAGGACAGATAATGGCTCCTCTCCACCTATCTGCCAGAAGACGCGCACTTAAGCAATCAGTGGTCCAATATCTGTCTGTCTGAGCAGCAGCTGCCTGCACTGCCGGCTGTTAGAGCACTTTTAAAGCAAAGACCTCAAAGACCATTGAGTTCATTAGAATGCAAATGAACTCAAGAAAATGGCAGTAACTCAGATTGGCAAACCACAGACTCCTCTGATAGCCTAGAAGATTGCTAGAAGTGGCCTTGAGCACCTTCACCAAAGAAAAACGGCTTAATTTTAATTAATACTGGCAGTCATCTCCTTTTGGAGTTATTAGATCATGTTATTCATGAAAACATCTTTTCTGTGTTTTGGGAATAAAGTCAGAACTGTCGTCTTTGACACCAAGGCAGGCATTTCTAACAGAGAAATGGATGAATCCAAGGGTTGCAATAAAAGCCAAAGCAGTGTCTTTTTCACCAAAATAAAAATCTCGACAGAATTATTTTGGTCTATGTGACAGAAAACTTTGGAAGTCAGACAAGAATTTTTCTTCTGAGACTGAGAAACTGAGTGTATACAGTGCCAAATAACTAGATAATCAGGATATTCACTGGAAAAATAAAAATCTAGCCCCAAATTCAGGTCAAATCCCAAATCTGCTGCTACTTATGTCTTCATTTCATGAACATTTCTGGAAAGACTTGTCTCCTTTTTGTTGCAGACCAAGAATATTTTTGAAATCTCAGAAAGTTCTGTAAAATGAGATTATTGTTCTCCTTTAAGGTATCACAGCAATCGTTACTTAAATATTTTTAGCTGCCTAACAAAGGCTTGCTTAGAACTGATTCCAAGTGATGACATGCTAATGGTTTCTGTACAGCAGACATTATTTGAGCACAGAGGTTCCCCTCCCTCCTCCATGAGCAGTTTCTGATAGACCCCACTGATCCTGGGGCTTTAGCGAACTGCTCAGGAACACAAGTGATGTTTTAGAACATCCTTATATTAAAAGAATACTAACTCCCAAAACCCTTAATTCTTAGCAGGACAACTTAACTTGCTAATTTCTGAGACCTTCTTATTTTAGAGCTGCATCAAAACAGGAGAGTAATCTCTTCAGAGAGTCAGTGTGGTTTCCATTTGATATCATCCCATGACTTGAGATAATTCCATCACTGCTACAGCTCTCAAATTGGTAAAGGAAAGATATTTTCCTTTATTGCTGATGGTAGTCAGGGGTATAATGGAAATGAGGGAGAGGGAAAGGAAGATAAACACAGGATGCTCTTTCATTTTATAAAATTGATCAAGGGAAGCAACGTGTGAGGCAACAAAGAGGTCACAGTCACAGTGGCCATAATAAAATGTCTTACGATGTACTCTGGAGACATGGGGAATATATTGATCTTAAACACAAAATATGAGCAACTGTCACTAAATCTCTGAGTAAATCCACTGAACTGTAGGTCACAGCTGCTATGTTCCCTCACAGGAATAAGTTTCTTCTTGTTAATAAGCCTTTCTACACATACTTTGGTACCTGAATCAAAAATTTCCCTGGGTCTGATTTTGCATCGTCGTTTACCCTCATCCTGAAGAAAAGCAAACTGTATCTATGTACATAGCTTCTATTACATCTCATACTTCCAATATTACAATTTATAGATTAGAAATAGAATTTTTTAAAAAGAAGAAAGAAATCTTGCAAGTCAACAGAACAAGAGTCTTTTAAAACAAGAGTCACAGATTTGAATTCAGCTGGCAAGCAAAGAGGAGTGAATATCAAAATGTGAAGATCACACTAGGAACTACAAGAGTGGTTCCATAACTGTTTTGAATTGCTATCAACCCTCAGAATTTCTTACAGACCACCAGGCATCGTTATCATCAAATTTTTAATTGAAAACACTATTTAAAATAGTGTTTAATACGGCTCTGTGGATTAGCTGTGAACCCTTTACTGTGGCCTCCTGGACCACCAGTGTTCTGCGGACCACGGTTTGGGAAGCGCTGAACCAGACTGCACACATCGAACACCCCAACAGAACACCGCCGCGTCTGAAAGCAGAGGCAGTCCTGCAACCGCGCCATCTCCTCAAATAATGCACGTGTCAGTTCAGCCTTCTTGGCAGGCTGAAGAACACAGAACCCTTTTGTTTTGCCCTTACCGAAAGTTTCTTTTTTACTGCTTTGGAGAAACAAGCAAATGGTGCCAAACCTCAGCTTCTGGTTGTTTCTTGTAGGATCTTCCTCATATCTGGCAATGATGTAATCTTTCGGGAAGCTATCTATGAAAATAAGAAATAAAAATCCCTCCATACTGTGGAGTTATCATTCCAGAATAGTTATGAGATCTATGAATCCAAAAATTAAAAAATTAAAACTAGCTTCTAAGTTGCTATTTTTTTCTCCTCTGGAAAATTTGTTCCTTTTTTTTCCTTCCCAAATCCACTAATGATGCTAGAGCTCTGTGTGTGGTCATTAAAGCATTTCAGCAACTTTCTGCAAACTCTTTACAGTTATTCTTTGGCTGCAGCACTACAGGATTGTCTGTTTATTACCAGAGAAACACACAGAGGAAAGCACTGAGAAGGGAACGTGTGGGGAAGTGTTATAAATAAGAGCAGCAAAACACCTAGGGCCACAGTCGAGCCCTGTGTGAAGTCAGTGACAGAGTGCGGTCTCACAGGAGAGCGAGAATGGGCTGTAGCTTCCCTTCCCATCCTTCTGCCTATCTACTTGCACCGCACAGGCACCTCAGCCAAAGAGTATGGAAAGGGGTCTTATTCACCTCTCCTCATGTACTCATTATCAACAGCTATCACGTGGAATTGGCAATGAGCAACCTTCGCAAGCAGCAGCATCACAGAGGAAAAAAAAAGAACTCCTTTTCTAAAACAACTTTGTTTTTAAACAAGTCTGTGCTTCCATGACAGTATCTCACCTCTTTTGGAGAGAAAATAGTGCTGTCACAGAGCTTCTATGCCCCTTGCGTGCTCAATAGCCATGATGACGCAGAGGTTTGATTCAGAGTGGGAGTGGGAAAGGGTCACTTCAGCAAAGCTAACACACAGGAGAAGTCTGCGAGGGAAAGGGGTAACCTCTACCTTGAAATAAAATGAAACCTACCCACTTCTTGTCTCTATAGGTCTCTCTTGCAGTACTTTACATTCAGCATCATTAATGGATGCTACTGGAGCATTTGTAAATTTAGATTAATAATCAGCCCCATTTGTGTCCCAGGTTGTTATTTTTGTTTTTGTTGTCTGAACACTTCTCTTTTTCCATGCAGTGCCAATGCTTAGAGGTAGCTATTAAATCGCTTTCTATTCTTCTGAAACAGATAAAATTCAGCTTGCAAACCTGACTAGACAGTGTGAAAACAAATCTTGTGGCCTCACCTCGCCACTGTCCAGATTCATTGCCAAGTTCCCCTCTGGTGAAGGGGTTTATGTGGGACTATCACATGGCTGCATACCTGGGGTAATATGCCCGAGCTGAGCCAAGCATTTTAAGTATGTGTGGAATTCTGTAAGATGAGAAATCCACACTGAGCAGTAATGCCCTCCTCTCATTGCTGCCTGACCCCCTTGCTGTAGATACTGTGTGTACTTTCTTTAGTAAGTACGTGCTGCCTTTCTGCCAACCCATCAGCTTTTGGCTTCTCTCCACAGGAAGCAGGGAAGCTGCGTTCACCTATGCCATTACTGCTGCCGGGGTTGCGCACGCTGTCACGGCCGCCTGCAGCCAGGGCAACCTCAGCAATTGTGGCTGTGACCGAGAGAAACAGGGCTACTACAACCAGGAGGAGGGCTGGAAGTGGGGAGGCTGCTCTGCGGATATCAGATACGGCATTGAGTTCTCCCGGAGGTTTGTTGATGCCCGAGAAATCAAAAAGAATGCACGGAGGCTGATGAACTTGCACAACAATGAGGCTGGAAGAAAGGTATTCCAGAAAGGACAAGGGATGGGGACGTGTGTGCTGGAGGACGGGGGGAGGCTGGCTTGGTGGCAAGTGAACTTAACCCTCTCTCTGATGTTATCCTGCACCCACATCAAGTCACCAGATGGCATCTATTGTTCACATTTTTTTGCTGCTTTTTTTTTTTCAGAGCTGGCCATGTATTATGGGTACTCCTGTAAAAATTTCTGCTTCCTAAGCCTTCTTTCCAGCCCCCTCTGATAACAGGGAGGACTTTGCTGGATCTATTTGGCATCATGATAAATCACTGCTTTTCATCCAATTTGCAAAAAATCTAGCAAGGGATGTCAGGGCTTGTGATGGGACAGAACTGAGTTGTCTGCATTGCTCAACTTCCACAGCTCTTCCAGATGTTTATTCCAGCCAAACCCAAACCACTTTTTTGACCCCAGCTCTAATGAAATACATGCAGTAGTAGTAGTAGTAGTAGTATACACAATGCACGTTTAGCAAATGCACAACTGTCTCTTTGTAACTACAAAGCTACAAAGAGCTGTGTAAGAAGAAACAGTTTCATGTCTACAACCATGACTGAATTGCTTGTCAGGGAAACAATAAACTTCATGGAGCTACACTGATTTATGTTCACCAACAAGCCTCATAGCTGTCAAAGCTTGTCCTTTAAAAAGTGTAACAAATATTTCTGCATCATATACACCTATCTCAGGAGAGATTATACCCTTCAAAGTGTTTTCCCCCAGGGAAAGCCCTCCACTCCACTGTTGCAGAAAAATCCAATATACCAATATAGCAATCCAATAAAATCCTCCTCCTCTAGTCCCCAAAGTAAGACTGAATTTTCCTCCTCTAAAACCACATGTGCTTTCAGTCTTGCACTGAGCACTGGGCAGAGAGAGCATAATTGGGGGTAACAGAAACAGTGCAATTATCTTACTGCCTGGATCTTGCTTATTAGCACAGCTGGATTGGCCGTGCACCGAAACTGAAGGTTCTGTATGGGCAGTAGTTCACTGGGATGGAAATACTGCATAAATTCAGTGTGGTGAGAGAGGCATCATCTCAAGCGTAGAGACAGGAGCGGTGCTTCAGTGATAGTTCACACTGAGGTCTCCAGATGTGCAGGAGAAAGCTGACTGAAAAGCCAAACAGAAAAGCAGCCTTGAGGGGCACAGTCTTTTTTCCTAAAAATTGCTGCCACAGGTGTAAAAGAACCTCATTCAGCAGCTGACCATCCCATTGGAAGACCAGCTCCAGGTCTGACCACTTCACTCAGGCTAGGAATTTCAGCTCAGGGTCATGAATTGTGTTTGGAGGCAAAAAGAAGAAGGAAGTCAACTCTTAAACTTGCCAGGGATAGTTTATTACTGCTAGATGCATTATCACCCCTGCTTAAATTGGCATCCTCCATGGTGTGTGCTGTGCCACCCCCATGGAGATCCTGATGCATGTCCTGTTGGAACACGTCACAGTCTAGATGTGAAAGAGGGACAAAAGAGCAAAAGCAGATGCTGAGATGGAGAACAGTGAAGTCCCAAGGACAGAAAGAGCTCATTATGTGAACCAGGCACTGATCATGGGTCCCCCAATTCTAAATACAGCCCAGTATGGCCTAGACCACATTGCTGATTCTTATTAAGCACGTTGTATTTTACTTTTGATCAGAGTTTCATAAGCAGAGGGACATAAGCAAACCAAAGAAGTGCATATTTTAAAAGATACTTCTGGTAGCAGCATTCGTGGAAATAAATTTTGTTTAACAATTCAAAAATTTTATTTTTTGCAAATGTTCTTGCAAAAAACAAATTATAATACTTTCATATTTTAAGAAAGGAATCAAAATGCTTTCAATATTGACAATATATTTTTCCAATTTTTAAAAACAAAAATAATATTTTAGAATTTATTAACTGTTTTTGTTGCTGGCATTTTTCAGTAGTTATTTATACCCATAGCTATTCACTAATTCATTGTATTGCTTTCAAAGGCTAAGAATGACTGAAAGGATTTGGTGTCTTTTTTTTTAAGTATAATCCATCAAATCTGGAGGAATGTGCTAATATGAAAGATGGTTTTGGGGGTAATGTTTAGAAATAATGTTGGTGTTACGATATATATTCCCATGAAATGAACATTCAGAGTTGTACAGGATATAATATTTAGGGATTTTGGTTCTTCTGAGATAATTTGCTATTTGTATAAATTAGACATTCTGAATTCAAGACTGACTGAAACTTAAGGTTAGAACAAAACTCTGGAACCTAGGATATGCTTTCTGTGTTTCTGGGTTGGACCCTTACAAAAGCAGTTAAAGAGTTTTCTGCAATTTCAGTGTGAAATCACAAATTCCTTCTGAGAATCCAGGCAAACTTGAAATCTGACCTACATTCAGCTGAAATCTGGCAGTTTTCGGGGTCCTTAGTAAACCTGGACTGGACTGTGGGCCTGACACAAAATCTGAAACCAGGAGATTTTGCTTATGCTTGAATGTCATTCTTACATACTCCACATGGTCCTTATTCACACTCAAGTCGGAAATCACAGAATCACAGAATGGGTAAGGTTGGAAGGGTCCAATCCCTCTGCTCAAGCAGGATCCCCCTAGATCATGTTACTCAGGATTGTGTCCAGATGGTGTTTTAATATGTCAAGAGAAGGACACTCCACACCCTGTCTGGACAATCTGTTCAGGGCACAGGGAAGAAGTTCTGCCTCTCTCCGGGTGGAACCTCCTGGGCATCAGTCCCTGCCCGTTCCTCTGATGCCATTGCTGGCCCCCCCGGAGCAGAGCCTGGCCCTGCTCTGAGCCCTCCCTGCAGACAGGGACACACAGGGATGAGGGCCCCTCTCAGCTGGGGCTCCTCTCGCGGCTGGACAGCCCCAGCTGCCGCAGCTCCCTTCCTCCTCACAGGGTACTGAACTCCATGATCTTGTGGTCACGACAGCTCTGGCTGCCCCCAGGCTTCCCATCCCCAGCAAGACCTTCCTTGTTTGTTAGAGTAAGGTCCAGCAGCACACCTTCCCTCACTGGCTCCTCCATTTGCCTGGATACAACACTGAACCTCCATCTTTCTCCTTTTCCCTTCCAAAACTCTCACAACACAACTGAGAAATGCTTATACTGCTCAGAAAGTCTGTCAGTACCATCCTGCTGATCTGTATGTGGCTTGTCTTAAAATTTGGAAGCACTTTGGAGCCAAGCTTCTGGTTCATGACTGCTATTATAAAGAACCAAAGTATGGATATTTTACCCGTGTTATGAATGGGAATAGAAGGTAAGAAGGAAAACACAGGCAACTCAGTTTATTTTTTAATTCCTTCATTACTTTAGAAGTTCTCTCATAGTATTTTCAGTCTTAGAGTGGTAATGGGCAGTAAAGACAGTAAAGGAAGTCTATGCTTTTGTAGCTTCCTACAGAGATTTCACAGCACTTTCCCCATTTAAAAAACCCCACATTCACATCTGTAATGGTAAGGCTTGCAGTTCTTTTTTCAGTCATCATTACAAATGGGCTTTTTGAGTTAGCTAAGAAGAACAATTTTTAGCCAACAAATTGGCTACCTTAATTTTAGTCTTCTTTTTGAATCTCAGAGCCTTCTAAGATAGAAACATGAGAAAAAAAGGATATGAAGAGCTCCCAACCCCACCTACAATTATTTCTAACTTGCTCTGAAGTCCGTGGTAGGCCCTTGATGACCTCACTAGACATCTACCAGGTGGCCAGAAGTTCATTGCTAGGATCATTAGTCAAGACTTTGGCCACCAGTTTTGCCTTCCGAGCAATTATTTGAATGTTCTCTTATACCACCACAAGGACTTTCTCACGTGTTCTCAGAAATCTTGCCCATTCTCAATCTCTCCCAGCACTGGTCCCACACATGCCTGGGCGTCAGAGGGCTTTGTAAGTACAGCAGTATGGCTCTAATATTTTGCCTTCATTGGGATGCTCTCAAAAGCTGGCCTGCTGCTATTTCACTGTTGCTAAAAAAAGAGCCCAGAAGAATTTTTCTTTGTGGAAAAAGCAACATGCTGTAGAAATAATTGCACAAACTTTGCAAATCAATGAGAGGACACAGTCTTACGGGGTCTTTTGCTTGAGTCTAGGGCTGAGATGTTCAATACAACCCTCTAATAAATTATCTCCTTGGAAAAAACTTACATTTAGGCTTTTCAGGGAATTTCTGATGACTTTGGAATGAATGAATCCCCAAATTTCCCCACACTGCATCCTGTAATGGCTCTGCATTGCATTTCTAAGAATTGTTGCAGCTAATGGCAGGTTTGCAAAGTTTTTGATAAATTTGCAATAAATAGCACCAGTGACAAAATCATAATCTTGCCACTGGTGTCATTTGGAATAAATAAATGCTCAGGGATTCCTGGTGACACAAGACTCTCCTGATGGAAGATTTATGCTTGGTGGCAAAGCGGCACTGCACAGTGTGAAAGAGTAGAGGACCAAACTTCCCTATCAGTTTCTAAACATCTGCTATGATTCAGGATGGAAAGTATAAGTGTGGTAAATGAAAATAAGCCCCCAAAGGACGACTAGTATAAGTAACACAAATGTTACTGAAAGAATGTTTTGTTGCAAATCTGAAAGATTACAGAAAGATCTGTGGGCAAAACTTTGACAGAGTAATGAAAAATTAAATACCAACAAACCAAGTCAGCTTTGATGCTGTTTTATGAGACAGCTTTCTACCATGTATTTTTAGAAATAAGTATCTTTATTCCGGGATAAATGAACTTAGAGTAACATCTGGGAACACACATCATTAATCTTAAGTTTTTGTTGAAAGCTTCAAAACAATGACTGTCTCTCACAGGGAATCTCATTTATAAAAATGGAGGTTTCTGTTTGTTTTTATGGGGTGAGTTAAAAGAACAAACTGACAAATTGGTAGCAGATTGCAGCTTTTATCAAAAAGTAGAAATGTTTCTAACAGTTTATCAATCAATTAGGCTCTTACAATAGACAGTGACTGTGGTTATGTGGAGAAAAAAACCGACCCTTCCAGAAACACACACATCACACTGAGTGCCAGCAACTCAGCCTGATACCACCCCAATATTTACTTCTTTGTAACGGCAATGGATTTTTCCTGTTGTTTTTTTGGAATGCCCAGAAGATGACAGCAGCTTGTTCTACATACGAAACAATATGACTGTGGGGAAAAAAACCAAATAATTCAGGCTCTCTTCAGAAGAGATTTTTCAATTACTTGGGACAACATTTCCATCTAAGCCACGGCTTTTTCTAGCAGTTTCTGGTGCAACAGGCCTGTGGTACTGGGAAGGGGTATTTTTGCTCACTTGCTTTGGCTGTAGAACAGCTAATGAGGTGATTTGTTGATTGCCATTCATTATATATACACACATATAAAGATATAAATATTATATTACATTATATTATATTACATTACATTATATTATAGTATATTATATTTACATACAGAGACATAACTATACATTGTGTGTGTGCACGTAATTATGAACATTTATACATATTTATGTATATTGTCTGTGCATACATTATGTAAGACAGTGTTAGCTCCCTTCACCTCACATGAAGAGTTATAATTAATCAGCTCTCTCCTGCAAGATGCACAGCCCCTAATATGCTGCAGACTGCCCACACTGTCACCTGACTGCATGTAAAGATAAGAAGCAATGCCCAGAAAAAGACTCTGAATTAAATGTTCTAATGTCACAGTGGAGGCTGAATCCCAGTTTCAAACATGAAAGCCAAATAATTTTATGCTCTTATAAGCCTAAAATGTTCTTTAAAATGTGACTTTGTTTCCTAAGTCATTTCAGCGATGCAAAGAATGTGACTTTCCAGGTTTTACAGCCTCGAGTCCATCATTTGCTGAAAGTTTCTTTCTCTAAAAGCAACAAATTATTTCACTACACATCTCTTGTGAGACCACTCATGAAAGAAAAGCTTTCGATAGTTGTGCTTCATGCCATACTTTCCATCTTTCCACTTAAAGTGATTTGCAGACAGTTACATAAATCCAATTTCAAAAATTTTGGTGTTACAGCTTGGGTGGGTTAGATGGATAACTAAGGGCTTATCCATATGTCCTGAATATGCAAGCTTTGGCTCAAAATCTCATGAGGATAGATCTCCTGCTTCCAGTTGGGCTGGATTTGTTAGCCTGTTTTTTTCTTCCAGAAACACACCCTTGAAACAGACTGCCAGCAGCTACATCTGGTACTACCCTACTTTTTGAACATTTTGCTTTAAAATTAGAGAGGGGAACAGCCAAATATTTTAAGACTTGCTAAATGGTTTTATTCAAGAAATGTGCATGCCCATGCATACCATGTAATGCATGCAAGACATGTATCAAACATCTAGTGAAATATCACTGCACGACCTCAAACCTGACACATCTGTTCTGCCTGACAGAATAAAACTCCCAGTGAAATATTTTTAACTATTTCAGGTGATATTTAAAATTTTGCCTTTAAGGTTTACGACAAATTCCATAGAAAAGAGAGTTGAACACTGCAAGCACACTTGCTTTGGGGATGGTTGGGAGGATGCTTCTGAGGAAAATTGCTTTTTGCAACATTTCACTGTAAAAATAATATTCAGAAAGTTTTAAACAATTGCAGCAGTTTGTTGTTCAAACAGCTATTTTCTCTTCTAGAAAGTAGAGAAGAAACATTGATGGATTAGGCTATTATCCTCACAACAGTAGGGACATCCATCCAATGGGCAGCAGGTCCCAAAATGCCAGGTTAATTTCCCTGGTAGCCAGGAGGAGAACTTGTGTAAAGAGGGCAGGGGGCCTTCCTCAGCTTTTTCAACGCGTTAAGTGGGGACACTATGGAAGAGGGTGCCTTACCTAGGGAGGCAAGTGGAGGGCAGGAGGAGGTGAATTGATACATCCTGGCACTCCTGGCGGTCCCCAGCCCTGCTCAGCTCTGGCCAGTGGCAGGGAAAAACCGCCTCATGCTGTGTCTGGATACTGACCTGCTGCAAAGCGGAGATCCCTGCTCCCATTAAACTCAACAATAAGAAGAACAGGGATGTTACAAGAGGAATAAACACAGTAACTCAGTTCCTTATCCCACATCCCACAGAATATAAATACTGTTGTGATGCTTCATGGAACAGCTTCACAAAGAAGCAGAAAGAAAACTATGCAGCTGAAGTACCCTTATTCCTCTCCTGCTGGCTCCAAGTTCCCTCTTCACAGAGCTAGGCACAACCCAAGGAGGCACGGCATGAACTGCTCAATTTTGGGCTCTGTGATCTGCTATTAACAAAGAATAATTTCAGGACATTCGTATTAGAAGAGTAGCATTATACCCTACTAATCTTAGTTACACCCCTGCCTATCCAAGATAAAAAAACCAAACCCAAACAAACTCAGGTTGGATTCCCAGACGGGTCCAGGAGATCAGCATTTTGTCAGCAGTGGTGGGCCCCAGGCTGCACTGAGACTTGGGTTAGCCAGTGGCCACACATCATCAGCAAGCCATCAGCTCTCGTGGCTGCAGCTGCGTGAGCATCAAAGAAGTGGTGACATCTTGTGACCAGAATCTGTTTCTTTCTGGTAGTTGTTACCCAAAACAAAAATTGATCACTTGCATATTTGATGAGACAAAACTTTTAAAGCCTTTTATTTCTTTTTGATACTTCAGTCAAAAAGTTATATGGATTTTGTTACATTCAACAGTTGGTCCAAAATTGTGCATTTCCATTAAGGAAAACAAAAACCAGCAGGGGTAAGCCAAAACACACACACACACACACACACACACACACACACACACACACACACACACACAAAAGGTAACTATTGTTTTTACATACTTTATCCAAATATGACTTCTACTATGTACAGAAATTGTATCTGATGTTATGCAGTTGGGTCTAGATATGGAACTTGAAAAAAGGAATTTCTATTCATGCATATGATTTTGTTTTATTTTGATCTTTGCAAGTCTTCTTCTACTTAACTGGCAGCAGACAGCCCTCAAATTACATTTTAAATGTATGATTTATATAGGTATAAAAAGATGTGGGATTAAGAAAGCTTTAACTTTGTATTTCACAATTCATTTAACGAAGTAGCAGTAGTCAGAAAATTTTACTTGGCAAGATCATACTGGGGTGGGAGTGGGCCTGTATATGGAAAAGGGACCTGAGGAATGTTCCTATGATTATTCTGAGGCAGCACAGCCCGGCGATGGGAATTTGCTCTGGGAGGTAGATCTTGCTGTAAACCATTCAAGATTAGATATGAGGCACTGACATATGACAAATGAAACTGCTGAGAGAGTGGCTCATATGAGCTAATGATTTTCAATCTTTAATTAAGCACCTAGCTTGGCATAGTGTCTTAGATTTGAGTAAATAAGTACCTTTAAGGTTCAGGGTCAGAGCTTTGATGGGAATTTTGCTGAGGAAAACTGAGCTGGAGAGACTTTTAGGAAGCAAAATGTTAGTTGCTCTTCATTCAGAGCACTGAGCAAACAAGGTCAGATCCGGCCACCTTTGCCAGGTCCCATGGCACCTCCCTGGCAAGTGGGAAGCTGCTCAAGATACCATGCAGAGAGACATTCCTCAGGAGGGCCAGAGCATGCTGGCTTGTCAGCAAGGAAGGGCACTCTGCAGCATCTGGGTGGAAAGAGGGGAAAAAATGTTGCTTAGAATCGGCTTAATTTGGGCCTTGTATTCCCTGACCTCCAAGTTTTTGGGCACAATTTTATACCCACAGCTGACTGTGGGCACACAAATTATAGCATTCAGGAATTTAACTACCTGATGATTGGGCCTCTGCTCAGTGTTGTAACCCCAAGCATTCCACATTCATGAGAGAAGCCTCCAAAAAAATTAAAAAAACCTGCAAGATTGGCTTCAGGAGCATGAATTAATACTTTTTGAAACTTCTGCTTTTTTGAGCCTGCATGGCTTGCATTTGCAAGTCCTCCCACCATCAAAAACAGTGGGAACCTTTGAAAAAACATAGCAGTGAAATCAGATTTCTGCTCACCAAAATGAATCACAAAACTGGACCTTGAGAAAGACAACGCCAAAAAAAAGGAATCAAGTCTTAGGACTGAGTTGCTGGAGATTGTATTATAGAGGCTGCCAGGCAGTGTCTATAAATAATATATATATAATGTATGTAATAATGTATATAAAGATCAGCATCTCAACCAAATACACACAGGCAAACAATAATTATATAGACAGCTAGGCACCCATATGTAAATAAGCATTTCCAAAGATGTCACCCAGGACACCAAAATGGGTGATGTCTCTCTTTCAGGAGCAATGACACTTTCCAGTGTATCAGGGAAGCACATCAGTGGCTCTTTGGGACATTGCCCACAGTGTTGAGCCCACAGAAGAATAAGAAGCCTCATGAACTTCACCTCCTCCCATTCTCTTAGCAAGTTACCGACTTTACAACCAAAATGCAGACACCAGAAACACAGGTAGAGCATGACAAAATATGTACACTTCACCAAGATTTACTGCTCAGGCAGGAGTATGACTCAGGGGTGACAGATGCCAGTGGCAATGCTTTCCTGCAAATCCTTCGCTCTTAGTGCTCTTTGGTGGAGGTGTAAACGTTGCCTCCATCGACCTCTTGTTGTGGATTTTGCTGCAGTTCTTATAGCTGCAACTGCATGCTGAGAAAGCTGTAGGAATGGGTTAGTTTCAACAAAACCAAACATTTTTCAGCAATAACAAGCATAACTTCTAAGCATGTTTATATGTATCTACAAAGACATCTAAATACCAATAGATTATTTGAACCCAGATTTGTGGAACAGGATTGAAACCTTATTTGGGGATCTTTGGAAAATGACCTTCTCCATAGACCTGAAATGGATACAGAGGAGACCCTGGAGACCCCTAAAAGACCCCAGAGTATGTCATAGTGCATCTGTCTCCTCACTGCCACTGAAATGCTGCTGCTGCAGCAGAAGGTGGCAAGTTTTCTCTTCTATCAGTATGGAAGACAGGAAGGTGATACAGTGCATTCCAGTGTCCACAAAAAACCAGCTCATCACAGCCTTGCTGACTTTCCTCTTTTAGAGCCATTGCAGCTATAGGAATTTTTTCCTCAACTCAGTAAACCTTGCTGGGAAACACCTTTTCTGCCTCTGACAGGCTAACTTAACCTTGACCCTGGTAAAGGCTGTGGTTGCAGAAGGTCTAAGGTATGAGCAGACTGAGGTCAGACATCAGCAGGGGCTGCATCTCCTCCTGAGGGGCAGTGAAGGGGAATCTCCAATCTCTGCTCTCTGTGCCAGGGACAGGAGCCGAGGGAAAGGCTGGAGCTGTGCCAGGGGAGGCTCGGGATGTATTTCGGGGAAAGGTACTTCCCCCAGAGGGTGGTGGGGCACTGAACAGGCTCCCCAGGGAATGGTCACGGCCCCAAGGCTGCCAGAGCTCCAGGAGCCTTTGGACAATGCTCTCAGGCACAGGCTGGGATTTTGGAGTTTTCCTGAGCTGGACTCAAAGGGTCCCTTCCAACTCAGGATATTTTATGTTTCTTGCATAGGTTGCTCAGCTATCTTATACTTGCTACCGTATGTTGGTAAGGGAGAATCAAATCCAAATATTCTCTTTAATATTGAAACCCCAGAAATTTGGGAAAAAACAAACCATACAATTTAAGTGAAACTCAAACAACTTAGGAGGGTGCCCTCTATTTGCAGGGATAACCAGATCTGTACAGCTTTTATTTTAAGGCCAGTTTCTGAAGCAGTAAGCATTTTTTACTCCCTCCTACTTCATTATGCCATTGTACTCAGATTTCGGCCCTTTTATCCTTTGCCCATTTCAGTCATGTTCTGGGATCTGCAGCGAAACCACTACAGGAGATGGTCTGCAGCACCAGTAATGCTTTCAGACAAGCTCGGTAGCTCATATTTCTTTGTTAGCATCCCATTGCTAAGGGGAAAGATCAGTTTGCTTTGTTCTTAGGCCTTGATTTTCATAAGCTAATGGTGACTGTGGGTGTAATTATGGTCAGGCTTAAGTGGTAGCGCAAGGGCAGAAAAACAGAGAGGCGCTTCCGTGGGGCTGGCTTCCCTCTGCTGCACACACGGAGCGGAGCGGGAGGGCATCGCTTGCCTTCCCCCCGGGCACAACCTGGCCCAGGGAAGGAGGGATGTGCCTGTGGTGGCATGGCTTGGCTGCAGCAGAAACGGCAGGATGACAGTGGAGCATGAGCCCGAGCACCCACCAGTCTGTATCCCTTCTGTCTCTGAATTAAACCCCTCTGGCTGAACCTCCTCTACGATAGCAATGCATTTCTCTTTGGCTCACTGTTCAGCAGGACCCTTCAGAGGATTTTTTTTCCTTCTAATATTGTGTTATCATTGCTCTGGTGGAAAAAAATGTATTTGTGGCAGATTATTCGCTAAATAGTTGGACTAAATACTGCAATGAGTGCTGCTTTTAAAGGGGATGGGACATTCTGTGGATGGAATTGTCCATATGTTTACCACTGGTGATATAGGTATAAGTATATAGGCAAAATCTTCAATTATGCAGTGAAGATAGAATCATAAAATGGTTGGGGTTGGAAGTGACCTTAGAGATCATCTAGTTCCAACCCCCTGCATGTAGGCTTATTCAGTCACACAGTATATACTGTTCTTTTTAAGCATTCTTTGATCTTTACTTAAAGCAATTAAGTATTCTAAATCTTATGCCACTTAACCCCCAAACCCTTTTTTTTTCTGTTTTCAAAATGAAAATGATTTGAAAAATTTTAAGTCCCCTGTTGCTTTAAAGAAACGTCTTCTAAAATGTAAGTAAATATTTTCCAGTATTTGGAAACAGACTGGAAATGTTTTCCCAAAAAATGACAAAACATTCCATTTCCAACCAGGTGCCACTTGAAACAAAATGTGGTATGAGCATTCTGCTGGAAGATGAGAAGATTTATAAGCAGGCATTAGAAAAATTTCAACCAGCAGTAATGAATATTCATATGAGCTAAACAGACTGAGGTTTAGGCAGGCTTGCAATATTGTTTTCCTGCAGTAACAATATGCAAATGTCTGTACACATAGGTTCTCGAAGAGAGAATGAAATTGGAGTGCAAGTGTCATGGAGTTTCAGGTTCCTGTACAACTAAGACCTGCTGGACCACACTTCCTAAATTCAGAGAGATTGGATATATTTTGAAAGAGAAATACAACGCTGCAGTGCAAGTGGAGGTGGTACGAGCCAGTAGACTGAGACAACCAACCTTCCTGAAGATCAAGCAGATTAAGAGCTACCAGAAACCCATGGAAACGGATTTAGTGTATATCGAAAAGTCACCCAACTACTGTGAGGAAGACGCTTCCACGGGGAGCGTCGGCACCCAGGGACGACTCTGCAACCGCACCTCTCCCAATGCGGACGGGTGCGACATGATGTGCTGTGGAAGAGGGTACAACACACACCAGTACACCAAGGTGTGGCAATGCAATTGCAAGTTCCACTGGTGCTGCTTTGTGAAGTGCAACACGTGCAGTGAGCGGACAGAGGTGTTCACCTGCAAATAACGGCATCGTGTGCGAACAAACAGAACAAACCACCGCGAGTGAGGAAAGAGGAGTACAACAAACAACGACAGCATCATTTTGCACATCTAATCCTCTTGGGGAAAAGAACCCCAGCCAACACCACAACAACCACTCATTCCCTCCCCACTACTACTTATACTTCTAAGGATGGTGCATTTTGGCTGGCTGGCTGTTGTAACTGCTTTGGAAACAAGGGCAACAGGATTAAGGTGATGTTGACAACCACGTGAAACTTTCTCTCTGTCTATCTCTCTTTTTTTTTTTTAAACTACAATCTGGGTGTTGTAGAGTTCTCTTAGTGTTTTAAATTATACATATCAGAGAAGCTGATTGCATTGCAGCTCCCATGACATTTAAAAGAAAAAGACACTTTCTCCTATTTTACAGCAAGAAACTGTCTAGCCCTGTGCAAACAAAGACTTTTTTAAGGAAATGAAATCTTCACTGAGTAGAACAGAGCATTCTCACTGCAAAAACCAAAATTTCTAAGAAAGTAGGTAGAGAGAAAACAACTGGTAGGGAGCAAAATCTATGGCAGAAATACTCCACTATCAGTTTGGAAAAAAAACCCCAACAAACATTCACAAAATTACATCAGCTGCCAGTGACACTGGAACTCTTTGAATGAACATTAAAAATAATTATTTATGTTTTTAATAGTATCAAAAAATTCTAAGCACTAACGGGTAGCTATGTCTTAATTCTGTACTAAATGTAAACTTATTGGAACTCTGACTTTATGGCTTTTGTATTTGGTTCTCCCTAAGTTCTTCAATGCTACTGATATGTTGTCACTCCACTATTAGAGAGTTCAATTACTGTAGGCCTTAAGCAATTGCCAGAACTGAGCGAAAACATCACATGAAACTTTGGTTACCAATGTTTGATAATGACTTTTCTTGCTTGCCTCCTGAATAAGAATGACATTTTTAGACTCAGGCCTGAGGTGTGGAGCACCTGCTCACAGCTCCTCATAGGGAGTTTTAGGATACAAAGACGTGCTTCAACAAATATCAAAGGTTTTGCTTTGACATGGAATGTACTGGCAGGATCTTCCAGGCATTGTGTTTTCCCTTTAACGGTTGGAAGTTAATATTTCCAAGAGTTTTAAAAAACTTATGCTCAGTATGCACTCAGAAGTCAATAAAAGTCTGGCAGGTGAGCTCTGGGTTGCTGCAACCTCTGAGCTGTCATGGCTTCAAGAGCATAAGAAAGCTAAAATTTGAGTTAGTCTGTGTCTTCATTATTTTAAGGCTGGCAATAACGTAACCCCGGTAAGCACATGAATGTTAAAAGAAAGAAGCTCACTCAATAGCACTCAATCCTAATTCCCACACCTTTTCCTTATGAGAGATTTTTAAAACAGCCTCAGATATTTCACTGCTGTAAAATCTAGTTTTTTAAACCCAAGAGCCCAAATATGCCCACTTACAACACAGCCTATTTAACTATGTAATTGTTTGCTTATCCCAAGGGTCCCTGCCTGATTTTCTGAAAACTTGGATTAAAAATTTCCTTACATCTGCATATCTGCATTTTTAGCTTTTGTTTCATTTCATTAGTTATACTGAGGGGCTGCAGAGCCATGAGCACTCCCCACCTGACACAGAAGCACTTGTCCATCCACATGGTGCTCTTGGGGCAAGGGGCTCGTGGACTTAGAGCTCCAACAGCCCCTGTGCTGGATATGTGAATGAGCCAGAATTACCTCTCTAATTTGTGGACCCATATTATCAAAGGTAACTAATGATTTGGGGGCCTTCATTTGAACACTTGTGAGGACCTACCTTTCTGACCCCAAGCACTTACCCTCTGAAAATCAGACCCCTTGGATGACTCCCCCACAGAGCAATGCAAAATTGCTTATTTTTTCGATGTTGCTGTTGATTTCTAAATACCAGCCTTGGCATGAATGAGTGCAACTTCACAGAAGTCAACGGGGCCCCCAAAATACTAGATTCATCCATGTAATTTCAAGTCCCTTGGATTCATGGTTATTGCTGTTGAATAATAGTGATAATACTGTACTTTCACTACATTCTTGACAGGAAGCAAATAAAGCTCCCTAACACAGTAATGCACAGTCTTATGGTACTAGATACTGTAAATATATTAGAATAGTATTTGTTAAGAACAATTGAGGAATCCAATTAAGTTATATTATTGTATATCGTTTAAATGTCTATAGAGTATTTTAAATTATTGCGAGCTACACTGTGTTTAAAAAAAAAGAAAAAAAAGGAAAAAAGGTTATATATTATAACACCAACCACTCCAAAAGGTGGACCAAAGCGACACTGTCTCTCTTCCACACCCCTATTTGAAAAAGCTTTGTCTGCTACTGTAAGACCGCTGTAACAGTCCCATGACTGGGTTAGCAGTCTAGAATGTAATGTTTCAGAGCATCCTACAAAAGCTTTGCTCATGTGGAGGTGCAGCATTCAAAAAGGTGCTGTATGGCACAAAGCAGGGGCTGGCGGTGGGAATGCTTGGACTTTGAAATATGTCCCAAGGAAAAGCAGTTTTGGTCAGAAAACACCGTTACCACTAATATACCGAAACACCCTCCAAAATGGTGACTTTTAACAAAGGTGTCTGTGAATAGAAGTGGGTTACACACAACTTTTATTTTTAAAAATGTAGTTTGATGTCAAAGACCTGTGACAATAGAGGTTGGAACACGACCAGCAACATGTGGTTTAACCATATCTTAGCCATGACAAAACTCAAAATACTTTATGTTATTAAAGAACTTAAAAGCAAAATCAATTTGTTTACTATGTTAATGTTTTATGGCAAGCAGAAAACAAAAGACGAAATGTGTTTCCATTAAAACTTAATTTTTCCCCCTTCCAGTTCCTTTTCCTTTTATTTGTTCTTTGTTTAGGAAAAAAAAGAAAGGCAACAAGGTCTTATGAAAAGACCATTTGTGTACAGGCTTCTCCAGATGAGAAATGATAGGCAAAGTCCAAGTCCTAAGAAGTTTTTGTGTTTTGGGAAAAATAGTAATGAACATGACGATGTGTGGTATCAGTCTTGAGTCATCTACCTACACCAGTGCTACAGAGAAACCGACACCAACATTGCTACTACCAGAGACTTTACCTGCCTACAATGAAAAGATAAAATTTTTGGTGGAAGAAAATAAACGTTTTGTGATAGAAATTTGGCATCCAACTCAAAAATGGTGCTTGACCGTGAACCTCACATAACAGATTAGCAAACAGAGCAGTAGAGGAGAGCGTTGAAGGCCTTGACTTAGGCACTTGTACATGCTCCAGCTTATTCAAGCCAGCTATGGACACATCTGAAAACCCTACCTGAATCTGAATCGGAAAGATTTTACAGCATTTACCTTGGCTAGAATAGTTACAACCTCTTTGATTCTGAGAATAGTGTCTTCCTATACAAAATCTGAAGAAACTGTATAACTTTTGCTGTATTTACCCCTCAGGGAAGATATCCAGATATAGATAGAGCTACAGTGAAATTCTACATGAACTGAGTCCAAAATAACTTCATTAAAATGAACTAAGTTGGCCTGGGTTTACAGCAGCATAAGTATGCACAGCATTTTACCCACAGATGCCAAAGAAAACACTGCACCTTCTTTCTAATTACATCATGGGAAACTTGTTTATAGAGCTGCAGGAAGTTTTTATAGCACATGGTAAAATTACATTTGTTTCTACGATGACATCTGGAAACGAGATGAAACTCATCAAAAGCTTTGCAAATCTTTTAACAAATCTAAAGCATGTTGTAAGCAGGTCACCTAAAGTTTTAAACATATTTCCATGGGTTTCTTTCTAAGTTGGAGGTTAATACCCCAAAGTGATACTGAAGGTAACAAATCAATCCTTTCCCTTATAGCAGCTTTCCCATGCAAATAACTCAGTGTGGCTTTCAGTATTGAAGGCACAATTGGCATTCAGCAGAACATGCTTTCTATAAAGCTAATTTGCATTCATAGCAATTTTCATAACTGGACAGAATGACTGCACGTTTCCTTTCCAGCCCTTCAGAGCTTTTGTTGCAATGACATTTCCCACAGCGAAGGCAGTACAGAAAGTGGTACAGTAAAGACCCAACATTCTTCTCTCTGAGTGATGGCCGCAACAAGATGTGGGATATACACAACAAAAACTATGCCTAAGGAAAAAAAACCATCAAAGTTGGAAAGGCAGGGGAAGTTGTAAGCAATTTCAGTTTGTGTTACTGATATTGTAAGAAACCTCCTGTGTGCTAAACAAACCGCATTGTAGGCTGAACTTCACCCACAAACTCATTTCCCCTCTAATCCAAAGTCCCTGTCTGCATGTCTACACATTCAGACTTGAACAAGACTACCTAAAGGATGGCAAGTATTTTGGTTTTCGTGTTTTATCTGCTATTAGGAAATGGTAGGGGTCATTTTCTGGCAGGGAATATATATTTGCAAATATAAAATTTGCATCTCATTTTTTAAACGAAGACTTAGGGCTTTCCCCTCCTGCACATTCCTGCAGTACAGATATGTTTGCTTTAAAAGATTTGTTCAGTGAAGAATGGCAGCTCACATAACACATGGTAATTGTTTGCAACATGTTCCATAGAGCACAAAGACAGAGGGAATAGTACTACTGTAAACTCAAAATCTTTAGTCATGCTCTTTTTACTGAAAGCAATATACTAGTTATTAGCTGTTTGGAGACCCCAGTGTGAGTCTATTTTGATCATCCTTTTCAGAAGTCAGCGGTATGAAAGACCAAAAAATTGAAATATTAAAGTTCACTTTGTTTCCAGGTCCCCTTATTCTTAATGCAAACAGATCCTCTGATCAATAAAAAAACCAGCTTAATGAGACTTAAACTTGCATAGGTAATTAAAATGATTAAGACATTTGTTTCATAGGCAATCCCAAACAACTGGCAACCACACCAGACACTGGAAATGTTTGCATCGAAAGCCAGCTGTATGATTAGCCTCTGCCTTCATTTGCCTAGCAATTTAGGGAAAACCCTGCATTTTAGATCCCATACAACTAAAAGGAATTCCCAAGGAGATTACAAGATTTTGATCTTATTGTTTAATTCCTGTGGCTGAGAATGAAAAGGAGCATTCCCTCAATCTTTGGGTAAAGGGAAACCCAAAGGCATTTTGAAGGCTATTCACACCACTCAACTTAAAAGACTAAAAGACGGGCTAAGGGAAGTGACAGCCTCTCTGGAGTCCCTCTACAATAGGGAGTGCAATCTTGCTCCGGGGGGGCCTTAGTTCAGCTCTGACAGACCTTCTCCCTCTCATCTGGAGAAAAACTCTAGGAAGACAACACTGGATAATTTATCTGCTGAAAGTAAGCACCAAAAATTGTATCATGTAAATGAATTTCCATTTCCCCTCTACCATTTGCCCCAGTTGCTCTTGGGCACCAGTTCTATTTTCCTTAGGTCTTTTTTAAGTGCAAGCTTTATTATTTTATGTGTTGTGGAATAGATACTCTGCTACATCAGTGAAATTTACTTTGCTTTTTCTTTTTATCGCCACCCTCTCCTCTCTTCCAACCAATCTCCAACTCCTGATTTAATGCATGGACTATTTCCCCCCAGAAATTATTTCAAAGAGAATTGTTAAAGCCAGACTATTATCCAGTGATTTGATTGAAGTAGTTTCCTACAAAGCATCTTCTTTATGATTTTGAATTCCTCTAAACATATAAGCTGTCCAGAGAACTCTTACTCAAGGGGTGAACATTTAATAGTGTCATGATACTGGTCGTGGACAATCCTAATGGATGTCCATTGCAGTCCTCTCCTGGTTCTTTCACCAGAGTGGATCCAGGCTGCACTGAAAAGCTCTCAAAGCAACTGCATCCCAATTACCTGCAAGGATTGCATCCAGCCATTGCACCCAGCTGAGTTCAGCTTCCAGGTTAGGCTTGTTCAAGGGGCAGTGAAATTCAACAATCATGTATTTTCAGTAGTGCTAGACATAACACAGAATTTTCTATAGTGCTAAACATCACCTCAGCACTTTGCTGAGGTAAGTATTACATTCTTTTAAAACATAGAAATATACACATAACAGGAGGTTTAGGCTGGATATCAGGAAAAGGTTCTTCCCTCTGCTCGGGCACTGAACAGGCTCCCCAGGGAATGGTCACGGCCCCAAGGCTGCCAGAGCTCCAGGAGCCTTTGGACAACGCTCTCAGGGATGCACAGGGTGGGATTGTTGAGGTGTCTGTGCAGGGGCAGAGGTTGGACTTGATGATCCCTGTGGGTTCCCTCTAGCTCAGGATATTCTATGATTCTATCATACTTGAAGGAATTAGCATACCCAGAGAGAGGGAAAAAAGGTAGTCCTCAAATTGCATCTTATATCCCAAACAAAAAGCCTAAAACGCATGCACGTTATCCATTTATTTCCAGGCACACATACAGATACATGTAAATATATAAAAATATTTAATGTGTGTGCATATCTGAAAAATACTCACTGCAGATATTCAGAACAATTTCTATAAGCTCCTTCCTCAATTTTCCCTTTTCAAGGGGAGTGGATTTTGTGGCCTCCTACTGAAATACGAGGATACAAATTTTCTACATTGTCTTCCATGTGTCTGTCATCAGCACCCAATGGTCTTCTGATAAGTCCTCCTTCTTTTATTTGTAGGGGTTTTTTTTTATTAGTAGGTCTCAATGGGAAGCAGAAGGGGAATTGGATCTAGATGATGTTTATGAGCGTTTTCTAACCAAAACTGTTCTGTGATTCCATGATTTTGCAGTTGCTAAAAGGGGATATAGGTGAAACCTCTCTCCCTCCACCTAGTCGGTAACAGAAGGCAGCCTAATTTAGTTCTAAATCCCTTGCCAAAGGCCCCAGCAAAGGTCAAGAGTAAGGGCTGAATTCATTTCAGTGCTATTACCAGCTCTACCTGCCGGGGCTCCTGCAGCGCACAGGAGCGACAGTTGTGATGAATATACGTTTATTGGCAAGCACCTCACAACCCTTCCTCCTTATCACTCTCTTTAAAAGATAAGCTACTTAATATTTGCCCCTGGCTGATATCAACAAATGTGTCATGATATGCACTTGATCTGCACCCGTGTTAACCTTTTGAGCAGATGCAGGCACTTTCAGTCAGAAAACCATCACTGGTATGCTCTGTTAGTACATTTACAGTAATGAGTCAGATAAATGCTTTCTGTTTTTAAAAGGACAGAAGCAATGCAGCAGGACAGGTTTGTCCACCCATTGCATTTTGTTCCAGCAGTTCTGGCACAGAGCTGCATCTGGGATCAAATAGTCTTAGGAAGCCAACATGCCAAGCTTGAAGAGTAGGCTAATGTAAATATATAATGGCGTGGGAAAAAGTCTTTTGTTTGTTAGTATTAGGTGATACGGAATATCTGTTGTTCAGGACAAGGAACCAGAGAGTTGTTGGATTGTGTTCAACAGTCCCCAGTTGCCTTTTTTCTAGTGCCTAAATTGCTTTACTCTCTGTGCGTGTGCGCACATGCAGAAGGACTTGGGAAAGATTTACTGAGTTAATCCATTAATAAACTTTTATTTTCATGAAAGAAATAAAAACACAGGGACTTAGGGGGAATCTAAGCAAGAAGTACCTGGAGATGGGTTGCAGCAGCATGGTAAGAAAATACGTGCTTTGGAAATTTCAGCTGACTACCTAATCCAAACCACTCCTGGAGGAAGGAGAAGGAATGAGGAAGTCAGTTTGCGGTTACCAGCTTCTCTGGCTGTGATATCCAGTGCATAATTATTACAGGGCTACAGTTCAGTCAGCTTTTGACAAATGAACTACCAAGAGTTTTCTCTGCATGTTTTCTATTCAAGTGTGTTTAGTCATAAATACTTGGTTCTAATGGCATTTTCTTAGTCAAACAGAGCCACTCCTAAGCATTAATGTTCCCGGTATAAGCCTCTGTTCTTTTATTCTCGTTGAAGGTCTTTTTACAGACGTTGAATATCCTGGATTTTTTTAACCCACACTAATTTTGGCTAATTACACCCCTGGCACTCTACATCTCCAAACCCTTTGCAACAGTTCGCATAGTCTGTGCTGAAATGTTTCAATGAAATAGAAATAATGCCTGAGATACTCAATAGAGTTACGAAGTTAATTTTAGAAAAGGAAAAAAATGTAGCAAAAGGACACAGACATTAGATCAGAACACCAAATTTCTTTGTTCCCAAGCACCTTATTCAAATTCAGCTTCTCTAGCCTTCAGGATCATAAACCAGAAATTCATGGGTTTGTAATGCTCCCATTAACTTTTCCAGAAGAATCCCCATTTTAGAGGTATCTGTAAATATCAACTTTCAGTCCCAAAGCCCTGGAAGAGGAAGCAATGAGCCATTAACAATCCCTGGTGATGCCACTGTATGCTTTGGCTGTATTTGCAAACTTAATACTAAAATGAAAATGTACATGTGGAAGATGCTAATTTTTAATCAGTGCATATTTTTGAAATCATATTACTTTTTAAAGTGAGAAACAGCACTCTTTTTGATTCTTTGCAATTTTACAAGCAGATAATAAGAGGTCATACACCCCTTTGGAGATGTTTTCCTGAAATGGAAGTTAAGATTTAGTGAATCGAATGCCCTCTACTAGTATTTAAACTATTTTTGTAGTTTTTAATTCTGCATTAGGAAGTCATGTATACATAAAACACATTTAGTGGAAGTACCAGCACCGTCAATTTTTGTTTTAGATAATTCCTGAAACTCTCTCCCCATCTCTAACTACCCACTAGCAAAGACAATAAACAGAAATAAAATTTTTCAAAACCCAGCTAAATGAATGCTTTCCCAAGGACCTGCGTTTGCTTTCCTCTAGAAACTGTTCCCTCAGTTTTCTGTTTAAAGCCTTTTGCATTCAAGAGCAGCCTCTTTTCCCTAGGTGGGTTCACTTGAGCTTCTTTCTCCACTTCAGCATTTTAGTTGGCTGCACTCGCCCACAACCTGATACCTGCTCAAATGTCTCTACTCAAGCTGAGACAGATCCAAAAGGCACTTGCAGAGGGTGTTGGCCACGATCCTGAAAGCCTTTCTGCTGGCACTTCAAAGCAGTGAAGTGTTTGCCTGCTCCCATCATCTCCATCTGAAAGAGGAGGGAGCTGAGCTTCCCCTTCCACTGTGGATGACTGCAAGGTAAGACACAGCAGCTTAAGGAGCAATAAATCAAATCAGGCCCTGCTCAAGCTCCTGACCTGAAACCTGTCCATGGTTTTCACCAAATTCGGCTCTGACTCCATACCTAGTAAAGCCAGACCAGAGGATGCTGTGAACGAAATGACGGAGTTTTCTAAGTCTGGTGTACCTCTCAAACTTTGCAAAAAAAATTCTTTGGTGACAAAAGACACGTTAATCAAGACCAAAATAGACTTGTGAGGCATCTCTCAAATTCAATATAAAAACAGAAGACTAAGGAGTGAGGACATTTTTTAAGGCAGGCTTCCTCAGTATCCTAATTTTTGCATTATTTTAGTTTTATATTTTAATATATTTAATCCAAAAGCTTGAAAAAAAGGAGGAACAAGATACAGAAAGATTTCACAAATATCAAACTGAAATTAGATGTCTGTTCCAAATCAGACCCTCTCTTAAATCAAGAGAACTATAAATTTTTGTGCTTCCTTGGAAATAGAACACTTTTCAGGATCCTTTTGTGTGTGTGCATGTGTGTGTGTGTGTGTATTCATGATGGGGAAATCATTGTACTCCTAGATAAGGAGCATGTTACCTTTTTGAACATTTCTGTTCCAATGCAGCTGATAATCTTTCTTTCCTCCTACTTTTGTAAAAATTCTGATGAGGTAACAGTGTGGAGTTTCATATTTCAGTTCCAAAAGAAGATAGTCCTGTATTTTTCCTCTTTCTAAGCCTTCTCAAATATATTCTGTTATTGTTATTCTTCCAAATTCAGACATGCAAATCAAACAAAACTGGAGTATAACACCATCTTCATCTTAGAGAAATATATGAAGCCAAAAGGTGTTAAGAGTACTTTTTGAAGTTATTAAGATATAGAGAAAAAACCCAAAACACAGAACACAACCCTTAAATAGCCGAAGCCTACCATTAAAACAAAGCGAGGCTATCATATTCTGTCACAGTTTTAAAATAAATACAACTGATTAAATAGGAGCTTACTGGCCTGGCCTGAGATCTCATTTGTGAAATATTGCCCAATGGCTGCATTCATTCAGCAAACCCTGGTAAAACTCAGTGCTGAGGTCAGGTGTAGCAGACGACATGTTGGAGAGATCAAATCAAACATGGGGGTCAAGGAGCGCATGGTAGGTGCAGCAAGGCACAGACTCGGCAGGGTTTTTAACCTCACCACAGCTGTTTGTGGAGCCCAGCAATACTCATACCAACAGCCATACCACAGGCAATCTATGGCTGGAACTATTTTCAGTCATTTTCAGGATTTCCAAATGGAAAATGTTTGGCTTCTCTGCACTTCTTGGGTAGGGACTAATTCTATATCCTCTGGGGGAGAAGAGGGCAAAAGGCAAGACTTTGAGAGCTACAGGCAAACTGCTGGAAAACTTGGTGTGGTTGTTTCTGCTTCTCGTGGCACCAGCTCAGGAGAACACCTGGAGGCCAGTGATGGAGAAGTTATTTAAGAGAGGGAGGGACAGGATGCAGTCGGTGCCCAAGCAGAGGCTCCCAAGTGACACTGCAGCCCTTTCACAACGCTAACAGCCCTTTACTGAATCCCACATTATTTAGCCTTATTATTTGGCTCATATCTGCTTTCTTGGTGCTTTCCCAAAAGCCAAGTGCCTTTCTTTTCAAGACCAGCAACCAAACAGTGCAAAATAAACATGCTGCCTGTTGCTACACATCTTCAGCACAGGTTGATGAGTCACTCTGAGTGTGGATGAGGCAAACAAACAACTCTCATCCAGATGATAAAGCAAATATTCCATTTGTGTCATTTTGGCTATGGCTTGTGTCAGGAAATCAAAGGCACAGGAGACCCCATCTGCTCAGGGGAATGGGCTGGGATTGCTGCCCCTGGGAGGCTGCCCTGCCACCAGTGAAGAGCCATGGTGTGGAACCGGGAACCAGAGGTGTAAGCTCAGCCTTCAGCACACCTCGATGCTTTGCCTGCAGCTCGCACTGAGAAGATTGAGTTTGCACAGTCAGGGCATGAATAAAGGTGAATTTTTCTGAACTATTTTAATGTAAATACAGGGGCGTCCACTGCTAACCAGCATGGCAGTTCAACTGGGATGACTGCCAAGGAACAAATTTAATGCAATGTATTTCATTCACTCCGTAACAATGGGTAAATGGCACTTTCTTGCTGTTTCAGTGGTGCACCCACCGCTGTCTACGTGTCTGCCCACAGGTGCTGTGCCCTACGAACACTCACAGCCTGTTAACACAAATCTGTTTGCTCGTGTTTGCTTCCCTCTTCCAGCCTGGCTGCTAAAGCCCGTCAGAGGTCCCAAGCCGAACAAGCGCAAACACTGCTCGCGGAGTGTGTAGGCAGCAATCGGAGCTCGCCCAGGTAGGTGCACTGCTCCAGCCACGCTGGCCTGTGGCCAAGGAGCTGCAGGAGGGAGCTCTGCTTCCCCAGCCATGCAGGAGGAGGGAGGAGGAATTCCCTTCGTGCCTCCCAACGTGCGGATAATGACAGAGCTTCACCGTTTCAGAGCTGTGCCTTCATCCTTGTGTTTCCAGCTGCCGGTGGACATTCACATGCCCCTTCTTACAGCCCCATTAAACACTTGTAGTAGCTCCACTTTTCCCCCCAACCACTATTTGTGACTAGCAAATAAACTGCTATTGCAGTGAATTTATTATGCTATGTGAACAAATACCAGCAGCTCTTTGATGGTTTTGTGAAAAAATCGTGAAAATTCATGGCCAAATCTAAAACAGAGAAAATATTTTGCTATTACATAATAAAAGGTGGAAAAAAGGAAGCAATTTTAAAACATCAAACTAAGATATTTTCTCACGTTACAAGCTTTAAAATAAGCATGCACAGAAACATTTTGCTGAATAGTAACCTAAATGTGTTTTACCTTCTGGGACAAAACCCCCAGTACAGTAATGATGATGGGTAGCAAAACAATTTACTAATTCTGTAAGTTTTTCTTTCCAGGTTTTTTTCCTCCTTATTGAGTGTATGTATTATGAAAGGAAATAGATTCAGCTCATGCAGTTCTTTTTTTGGAAATAAACATGGGAAAAAAATAATAATCACATGGTTCAGTGCAGCGCTCACAAAACTTTCAGCTTTCTCTTTGCTCTTCTATTGCTGTGAAACATCTAGAAGTGCATCCCATATATTAGCATACAAATAGTGTATATAATTCAGTGTAAACTGAATTGTTTATAAACATCAACCATTATTTATAGTGCTCCCACATGTTACCATGGAAACAAAGTAATTGCTATCCCATTAGGACCCAATTTCCCTGTGCAGTGAGAGAGAATGGCAATTTATCTGCATCTGGGTGGTTTCTCATTGCTGCTTGTGGTCACAGATCTCCTCTCCAAAGCATCTTTTGGATGCAGAACTAGTTTTGATTACTGAAGAGAAGATTAGATCAATATAGGAGTCAGATGACTTGAAACAGAAGTGCACATGTGAAAACACTGCAATTATTGCACAGGAGTGATGTGAGCTATTCAGTGATGGGAATTCAAAGGCAAACTGAGGAATTTCAAGCCCAGTCAAAGGTCACTGTAGGCCAGTGTTTCCCATCTCGCCATTGCCAATGGTCAGTGGCTGCTGCCATCTGTTTGCTGCTCGGCAGCCTCGATGAAGTAGCAGTATTGATTGCAGATCCAAAAGGTAAAAAATTAGCAAGAAGAGACATCCTTGTTTACAATCCTTCTAGTAAGGTCAAGGGTTGAACTGACCAGAGAAATGTTTTCCCTCTTTAAAGAGAATGGAGTATGTGCAGTGTCAATATTTAAAGGTAAACAGAACTTTTTCAGACAACTATAGGGGCAGAGTTTGTAAAGGACAGATATGTCTGCATATAGAGAGAGACATCAGCTGGGATTTTTGTTAATATGAAGAAGAATATAAGGCATTAAGGCCACTGCTTTCCTTATTGCACTTGAAATGGAGGTTGTGGTACAAAGAAACCTGTTCTTGGACCTAGCAGTGTTAATGGCAAGATTATCACACCTTGGAAATAACAGCTTCCAGCTTGGTCTTTTCTGCCCAACAAGAGCCCTTTCAGGGAGTTAAGAGAAAACGGATGGTAATTCATCACAGCGTCATGCCAGATTGCACCAAACCATGGCTTGAACTGATCATGTGTTTTAACATAAGAAAATATGCTAAAATTATCCACTGAAATTATCATTCTCTTCAACCAAGATTTATAAGGATGAGCAGACAGGATCCTTGTACTTTTGATGAAAGGTTCACATTGAGGCTAATTTTGCAATATCACTGCAGGTACAACTCCTAGAGATGGTAAGTCAGAATCACAAGGTTACTCCAAAAAGACTGCACATAGAAAGCCCCATTACTGCATGAATTGAGCTTATTCCCCAGCTAGATTTCCTATGAAGTGTCCTGCATTTTGTCTCATCAAAAAGTGCTCCTAAATTCAGAATGGAAGATTCCTTTGTGTAATCTGTGCTAATAACAGTGAAACCAGAATGGCTTCTCTATTTCTGACAGAGATTTTTCTCTAAGGGGGGGGGAAAAAGTCTTCTCCCTCCTTGCAGATCTAAATGCTGCAAAGTACTTCAGGAGGCTTTAGGATAAAAAAACGGCTGGAGCAAACACAGGGTATAATTATCATCATCTGTCTTCTCTGTGAATCCATACATTTTATATTCCATTTAAAACAGAAAAAAACCCCTCGACGGGATGTCTTCCAGTGAACCAATTTAGCTAATGAGAGTGAATATCAATGACTGCTGCTAATCAGAATGGTATTAGCATAAATTTTACTTAATGAGGACATATTTGCCTGGTGCCAGGAGCAAAATGCTACTGAGATAGATTGTAAAATGCAATGGATGGGTAAGTCTCATCTGGAAAAAAACCCCAGCAGATCAAGTAAATAGAACTGTATATGCAGTTCCTGCTAAACTAGATTTTTTTTTGCAACCCCACTTGAGGCCCTTCAAACTTCTCCATTATAATATAATGTTATCAAGTCTTTAAATGTGGTGAATTAAACACCCTGGGGAACAGCTTGAGAAGAGATTCCATTGAGCTCTTTTAACCTCATGTGGGTAGGTAGATCACTGAGGGAACTTGCTTTTTTTAATTTAAAGCATGCAATACATGCATTCCACTGCACAACAAAAGTATATTTTCCCTTTGTGCATTGTGTAAGGCTCTTTTCTGAAAAATTCTTAATACTCTTCTCAGCTTCAAAAGCAGCAATGGTACATTGCCCTCTGTCTGCCTGTGAGCAATCTTGGGTGGAAAATTCCCTTCAGCCACTATTGTCTTGAAGGAGTTAAGTCCCAGCAGCATCCCGGAGCTGTTCAGCACACTGCATTTCTTCCTCTTTATACAGAATCCCTATTAGACAGTCCGAGGAGGCTCCATGAACAATATGAAAGATTTTTGTCTACAGTAACATAAAGGGGTTAGAGTTCAATACTCTTACAAAATATTTAATCTTGTGAAATGCTATTTGTAGTGTCATTCTTGTATACACCTGCTTTGAAATTCCTAACCTTAGATTCTTCTATGTAAAGGAATATAGGGCACAAGTGTTCTTACCTTTGATATACTATAGGATCTAACAATATTTAACTGGTGAAGTCATTTTTGTTTCCAAACCTGTGTCTCAAATATGCTTGGGAACGTGGAAACTCACAATGCCCTTATTCATGACATCAAAATCAGTTCCATGGTAACACATTGTGATGACAAAATACACAGATTGCAAGGTCACAAGTCACACTTAAGAACAGGCAGGGGAGAAATTGTTAGTTTAATGAATAACATTAGCCAGTTCCAATAGGAATAAAAATAAAGAAAAAAAATAAAGTGCCTAAAGTAAACACCCTTAAATGCACTTCAGAACCATTTCACCTTAAGTAGTTCTTCAAAGGCAGAAGGCTTCCACAGCTTTCACCTCTGCAGCACAGAGAAGCCAATGTTAAGAAGAAAAGAGGTGCTGTACATTAATGATGGCCCTGTCAGTGCTTTCACATGCACAGAGAGAATCAGCAAATGCAGAAGAAATGTTGGAAGAAAAGGAGTCATGTTAATTCCAGGCTAAATCCCTGAAAGCAACTAATGATTCTTATGCTCAGCAAGGACTGGGTTTTTGCACCCAATGAAAAGCCACTTCTGAAACTTGCATGTCCTTGGTCTACAGACAGGTATTTGGAATTTTTCTGTCACAGAATTCAGCAATGACAACTGCAGTATGACTCCTGCTGAATTTGAAGTGATTCTTTCAATGCTTGGTTACTGAACACTGCGTCACAAGAAAGCAATCCAGGTTTATATAGTTTTAATGTCCAAAGGCCACCTCTGACATTTAAGACCTTTTGCTGCAAGGACCCCACTCTCTGTAGGTATGAGAAATTCCTGTAACCAGCTCATTGCCTGAATAGATAAAGGCTGCAAAAGAGAGAAAGGAAAACACAAAAGAGGAAATGACCAGCCCAGTATCCGAATAAAATGCCAGGCACCTCTAAGACTTTGACACCGCCATCAGATTTGCCTGTAATTTCCCGGGCAATGACAGGAAAAATTTGGAGTTCTTCAAGCAAATGAACCAGAAAAATCTGTGGTTAATGGAATGTTCTTGCATATGGCATGTCTTAGCCATTAGGTGGTTGGTCCATGAAGTCACTGCACAAAAAGTAACAAGAACACATTTGAATGGGTTTTCCCTCCTGACTCTTACATCTAAACTTTCTTTGAAATCACAACTCAAATATGTCACATACAATCTATTTGATGTGACTGTGTCATAAAATTGGCACTGTATGTTCTGTGCTTACCACAGTCTGAAAGGTCAACAGAGAGGATAGATTTCCTTTAGCCTCTTGTTTAAATAGCATCTTATTTTTATTAGAAAAGATGGCTTTGTTTTTTTTGCCATATCATGGCAGACAGCCCTATCCCAGTACATCCTTACATAAACAGTGACTGAAGAGCCAAAAAACAAATTGCAACTTAAGCTCTATAAGGAGAATCACCTCAGATTAGTCTTCTTTCCATATATCGCAGCAAAGGATTTGAAAGGGAGGAGCATTTCAAAATGGATCAGGGAACAGCTTTGATTTTCTTTAAATGATGTAAAATCACTGGATTATTCAAAAACAATGAAGCATGCTTTGGTAAGGCATTAACATTTTAAACATATTCTTGTATTCTGGCAGTGAAGAGAATGGTAAAATTCCCTCTATATTAGATAAAACGGCTTGACAGTTGCATACATACTTAACCACAGGTGGGGGGTTCTTCTTAATTTGGTGTCTATCATGTGATGCTTCATAAGCAAAGAATAGCAGGCCATGCTGCTTTATTCAACTGGGTTATGCTTTTACTCTTTCTTCCTGCATGTGAAAAGCATAACAGAGAACTAGCAGAGCAGAAGTAAGATGTGTTTTGTTAGTTGTCTGAAGCCCTGGGGCCCGGAACCGGATAAGTCCTGATATTATACCCTGGATTGAGCAGAATAAATCCATTTTGTTTCCTCCAAACATTTAGCCATTAAAAAAATATGAGATAGAAAAACAGACTTTGCTGTCTGCATGCCTTCTTGTAAAGCTTGTATTGTGGAAATGTCAGAATCATTAGGTCATTGGCATATATTTTGCAAGCTAATGCTTCTACTTTAATTCTCACTGGGGACTGCATGTCTGCTTTTCAAATAAAACCCAGACTGAAGAAGGTGAAGAGAGCTTAAAATGATGCTGGTAATGCTCTGTGATGGCTGATAACACATCAGGATATGAATAATTAGGAAATATCAGCCAAGGCTGTTACAACTACAGCTATTAAAGTACCAAACCCCACAAAAGTAATTGGTAAGTGTTAAAATTGCCTCATAAATATTTGTGGCTCTTTTTAAATGCACGGAGAGGCACATGAGTGAATAAAGTTTTAAAATAAATGCAGCACAAGAAATAAATTTAATATGTGAAATCATGCACATAATAGAAGCACAGCGGGTTATACTTCAGAGGAGACAAGTGGATGGATTTGCTCCTGAATCACCCAAGACAGATGCAGAACAAGTGGTCACAGAAACACAAGCCCCATTCCAAAAAGAGCTGTTTGTCTCTCAAAACACATATTACTGATAAAATCTGGCATGAGCTGAAGAAAGAGGTTAATAATAGCAGGCATAATAACACGAGTAGAAACACTCTCATCTCACAACTAGATAAAAGCCTTGAACTTGCAGCAGTTACTCTTCTGCCTGAGTGCCCTCTGCCCAGACCAGCTTTCCAGCCCTTTGCAGACACACTCACACTTCATTCTGTGACTGAGCACCAGAGCACCTCTGCCTGGGGAGAAAGGATGGATTTCTCCACCTAAAGTCCTTCCATGCAGAAGCAGACCCAGCTCCCCTGCACACTCCTGCAGCCCTGCCAAATGTTCATGGCAGAGAGCGGGACAGGTTTGGCACCTCCAGGCTTTCCATCTTGAGCTTGGGGCTCTACTGAACTCAAAATAGCCACTCAAAGCCCAGCCAAAACCACTGGGTGCTACCTCGATTTTATAGCATGGCTGGTTTAAACTGTTCAAAACCACAAGTTCAGTGAGATTTTGATGCCAGTTTATAAATCAGCCCAGATTTATCTGAAAGAAGAATTCAGACTCAGCAGATAAGTTAGCGGACTTGAATAAAACTTCAGAAAAACACAGTTTTTATTCTGAATTTCCAAACAAATCCTCAAAATAAACAAATCTCACACAGCTTCTGTTTTCATTGTGGATGTCCTGCATAGCCCAAACTAGTTGCAGAGTTCTGTGTCCATTTTTATGTTTCTGATCCGTATTTCATGGTTGCATGCTCCATAACAATCCTCCAGGATATATCCCAACCGACTTTCACAGGAACTTCATGTACTGTGACATACTGTCTTAGAGTTACATTGCTCCAAAACACAGGAAAACCAGCTGTGAACACTGAAAGTGCTGTTTCACCTGGCCTTTTTAAGGTGTTAGTTTAACCTATAAGTATTTTAATAACCCAAAACTTTACTGCAAACTTCTTTAGAGTGGAAATGCAAGACCCAAAGAGGTTGTGAGCATATGGATAAGCATAACTCCACAGCCATCAGAACAGATCTATATTGTAAAACCTGAACCCTGCTCCAACTTTTACTGATCTTCTTCAACCTCCTCCCCTTTGTATTTACTTTACTTAAAATCAGTCTGACTCTAACGACCTATGCAAAACCCATTCTGTGTCATTCCTCTGAAACTGGATGGCATTTGCATTATCCTGTACAAGTAAAATATGAGTTTACAGGCTCTTGGCTTTTACCTGAAGCCTCTCCTTTTCTCCACTGCAGAAGTGGGTGAGATGAACAGTAAATAACTTGTTAGAAATGCTAAATTGAGTTTTACTCAATTCTTTTTGTGGTTCAATCTTGTCCTTCAACTAAGCATATTGGGAAAAGATGAATTCCCAAAAGCTTGAATACTGGAATAAAATAATTTTCAGAATGTATGCCCCCAAAAACATTAAAAATGTCATTTAGGCACTGTAAATAATCCTGTTAAAGCAGCAGTGTCTGACAAAGAGCAGAATGTCATCTTAAGCATTAGTTCCTTCAGTGAATGTTTGCAGATTTTTGAGAGAGGAAGACAGTTCACAGAAAAATCTGGAGAAATCTGAATTAACAGTTTCTTTGAAAAACTGTGGAAGGAAAGTTAGTTTGAAAACATTTCTTAAAAATGAATACGTATTTTCAGAAATGGTTTTGGATATAAATTTTCTCTGATTATTAACTCAGTGGTACATTTATTTAATTTTAGCTGCTACACAAAAAGAGTTTGCCAAGTATTGGCCTCAGGTATTTTCCTTTCCAGATCAAGCACAAGAGCAACTGGAACATGATTAAAAAGAAGTCCATGTTATTGCTCCTGTGAGCATGATGGCAAATGTTTTTTGTGGCTTAGGGCAAAAGAGGACACAGGCTGCAAGAGAACTGGCCATCTAAAAGGCATGGAGCATTTAATTTCATCCTGTCCTTACTGACTTTGTGGTGAGCCCTCTCTGCCTCGGTTTCTCACTAATCCCCTCTTTTCACAGTTAGCTTATTCTAGAAAAGACTACCTATGGCTTATAACTAGCAATGCAAGATTCTCACTAGAGTGGTGACTGAGCATTATCTGTCCCACAAATTTGGAGGCAGCCTCTAGAACCTGAGGAGATGATTAAGGGGTAAGTGCAGTGCTCGTGTCAATCACAGCACTGCTCCACTACATTTGTTACACAACTGAAAGAGGTTCAAGCAACGTTTTCCTCTTCGTGAAGACAGTGAGTGGGGAGAAGGCAAAAGTGGCTATTAATACATAGAACTGGGTGAGAAGCACTAGATTTAGTGAGGAGAAGAGCAAACTAGTTGCCATTCTAAATTACAAAAGTCACAATGCTGCAGTTTTGGGAAAAATCAAGCCATGGGGGTAAAACTTTCCTAGGAGAGACAAAAAGATGGAAAGACCTCTGAGGCATTGAGCACAATTTTTTTGACTGTAACTGATTAAAGTTTTTTGATTTAGCTCTGTGGATCACAGAACCAAAACTTTAGCCATAGCCTTAGCCAAATACCAAGACAGACAGCAAGAGATTGTGCATGCCAATATTGTGAGAAGTAAAAGAGAAGAAAATGCTGTGGGACTCTTTTCATATATAGCTACAAGTTTTTATAGGTTAGACTTAGGTGCATAAGTTATTCTCACACCCAGAGAGTGTGTAGAGGATACTAGTCAGTTGAAGTTACCAAAATAATTTTGAAAAGAACACCTATTTATAGGGAAAGCATTGATAAGATCTTCATTTGATGACACTAGGGTAAAATCAAACCATACCATGTGGATATGAACTCCATGTGAAAGTATAAAAAATCTAGAAGAAATAACATTTATAATTGTTTTCTTATAAAACATTTTCAGGAAAAGGAGTACTTACTTAAGGGGTGAAAATGCCAGATATTAGGTTGTTAAGAAAGTGAATACAGTAGGAAGACAGAAGCCATTAAAAGCTCAAAAATATATTCACAGATGTTTTTAATGGCATAGAAAAGCTACCAACAGAACACAAAATAAAGTTAACAGAATTCAAATTCCCTGTTATACGTGTGCCAACACATACTTAGAAGCATACTTAAATGAAAACTTAAGGAAGAAATTAGACTTATTGCTCTGAAGCCAGAAGAGAGTACTGATGCACTTTAGAATGGGTCTTTTGTCTACCAGCTCCAGAAGAAGGGGAAACCTTTTATGCACACCTTGAGTTTAAAAGGCAAAGGGAGGGGGACTTTTTACAAGAGCATGGAGTGACAGGACAATGGCTTCACACTAGTAGAGAGTAGATTTAGATTAGATATTAGAAAGAAATTCTTCCTGTGAGAGTGGGGAGGCCCTTGCACAGGTTGCCTGGAGAAGCTGTGGCTGCCCCATCCCTGGAAGTGTTCAAGGCCAGGTTGGATGGGGCTTGGACCAACCTGGGATAGTGGGAGGTGTCCCTGTCCATGACAGGGGGTGGGATGAGAAGAGCTTTAATGTCCCTTCCAACACAAACCATTCTGTGATTTTATGTTCTACCTACCTCCTAAGGGGCCAAGCCAATGCCAACACAGAACTCCACATATCTACCAGGAAGAGTGTTTCTTAATAAATGCACTTTCCCCTTCTTCCTCTCATCGCACTCTAAGTAGTTCAATGGGGTGGTGGAAAATTTCTTTAGAAAGAAAATTATAGTCCGTGAAATTTTAACTTAGACCCTCTAAACCCAGTGCTTCATTGTAACTTTTAGGCTATGCTCTGCACTCATATAATTTCCTGAAAGGATCTCCAAACATGGGAATATACTGAAGTTTACCAATGGTATTTTGCTGTGAGTATAAACAATAGAACTGTATCATGGACAGGGCGTCAGTGCTGTAAACTTGGAACATAACAGACAGCAGTGTAAAGGTAGGAGTAAATAATTAACTTCTATAGGAAAACCAAGACTGGTCTAGGGGCCCTTCTAGGCCTTGGGGGGTTAGAGATGGCTATCAATATTTCTTTACTCACAGAGAAGAAAAGTACACATGAATGATAAATTTGACTGGAAAAAAAATTCTATCCAATTTGACTGCCATAATTGTTGATCTAAAAAACTTTAATCTGAAAAAAATGTGTATGAAACACATTAATCATAATAACTAGCCTAGGAACAGCTTATGAAGAAGACACCCTTCCTTTGATTTTCTAGTGGTTTTTGCTATACAAAATCATCACCTGAGCGTGCTATGTGAGGTCTCACAACAACATTTTTGCAACGATGGAAATCATCAGAAACTGTAGGTAATGCTGTAGGAAACCTAACAGAAGGTGAATGCCAGCAAATATGGATAGGAAAATTAAAAGCTTCCAGTGCTCCTGCATGCACAACCCCCTGGCTCCTTGTTTGCCAAAGCAGGCTGTAAATCGCTTATGCCAGCGGTGGAGAAAAGAGTTTCACAAACAGAAAAAGTTATTTCAATTGAGGATGGATGATTTACAGCCAGAACATAAACCTGGAAAAGATCTAGTGTCAGCAGACACTCTGTCTGAGTTTTCAGTAAGACAGGTAGTACAAACACCAGAGCCTGATGTCGTTCATGTAAATAGGTTCAAGAAAGTTTTCTCAGTCTCAGACAGGATGCGATCGGTCACTGCAAGAGACAGCAATGCAAAAATGAGATTTTGCAAAAGGTAATGCCAGTGATTAACGCTGGCTGACCTTCTGAGTGTAAACCTACTCCTTTTAACAACTTTGAGGGAGAAATTTATGTGGCAGACAGCACTTTGCTCAGAGGTTCTAGATCATTGGTGTGCAAAATTGCAATGCAGGAAATACAAAAGTGAGTACATGCAAGATCTGTGGACACCAGGAGTGGAGAAGACTGGTTTAAAATCATATGATATTTGATTCAAAATTAATGCAGATTCAGGGGAGAATAAAGCCCTAACAATACAATAGCAAATGTCAAAACCAGGAATATTCAGAAACTAGAGAGGTGGGGGAGAAACTGTAATTTTAAACAAGGTAAGACCTATAGACCATATTTGGTGTATGAAGGTGTACATACATAGATGAATAACCATTCACGTTTCGGTTGGCAGGACAAGCAGATGGAGACTCAAGATGTGCCAGAGGAAGTTTAGTTTGAACATCAGGAAGATTTTCTTCACCAAAAGGGATGTTAATCATTGGAAGGAGCTGCTCATCGAGGTGGTGGAGTCCCCACCCTTGGAGGTATCCAAGGAACGCCTGGACGTGGCACTCTGCTCGAGTCTGGGTGACAAGGTGGGGATCGGGCACAGGTTAGACTCAATGATCTTGGTCTTTTCCAACCTTAGACATTCTGTGATTACATGGTTATTCTTAATTTCCAGGAGTATGATCATTAGGGTACTCAACTATGAAATTTGTGACCACACATACAAAATCTCTGTTTGCATAGAAGTTACTTGCCTTGGAGAACCAAAGATGGTATTAATGCATTTTTGCAAATTTGTACACATATATTGAAACAAACTGATACAGAAGACATACTGTGACAGTGTATCACATGACTTAAAGTGTTTTTGTGCACACAATAGCACACTGAAGATATTTGACAGTAAACGCAGCTATTAAAATCACTTGTGTCCTGTAAAACAAGTTCATTCTGAGATTACTACGAAAGTCCACACAAATAGTGCCCGCCTTAAAGCTGCACAAAAGAAAGAGGAAAAACAAACATCCTGAGGCTCCAAGATCTGAATCAGAGCAGACTAGAAACAGAGAGGGATTAACCAACATCAGTCTGAGAAAGGAACAAAGCATTGTGGAGAGCTACAACCAAAGGAGCACCAGCTCAGAGTGGACAGTGGACAGCTTTGAAGAATTTGCTGCATCATCGCATGAATTTTGTCCACCCCTTCATGGAGAAATGAAAGTCCTCACTGAGGTCCAAGCCCTTAATTTAGTTTACACCTACCAATGTAAGCAGTCTGACTTTGCTCAGGGAGCCATCTCCTTTTCTCCCAAACTCTTCCTTTGAGCAGTTGTTAGCTTACTTTGAAAATGCCAAGTGATATTTTGGCCACCAGCGAAAGACACAAGATGAGCCTCACAGAACTTAGAGTTCAGGTAGATAACCATAATGATGGTAGATGGGAAAAGGGAAGCAACAGAAGATGAATGTCAAGAAACAGGAAGAGGGAAAGGAAACCTTCTAATTCCTTCAGTATGTTATTAAAAATTTCCATTTTCATCTCCATCAGCATCTTTTTCAAGGCAATTTAAAGAAACAGGTCACCTTCGAGCCAAACTGAGTTCTGCAAAAGAGAGGGTGAGAGACAGCCAATATTTGTAGTGTATCTGTTAATTTGCTTCACAGGAAATTGCCCCAAGACTATGAGGTGCAGCCATCCTGCAAAGTCTGCTCCTGCTCAGCTTATTACTCATCCAGAGTTGGTCAATACTAACAGTTCAAGATCCCTGAAGTAACTTTCTAGATTTGTAAGATTTATTACAGCCATTTTGTCTTGATCCCTCCCTAGATTCCCCCCCTATTTTGTGTATTTAGACCTCAATGGAGGAAAATAATTTATAAATGTACTTAACATTAAAGAAGTGATGAATGCCTAAAGACATCAATAGCAGGTAAGCACATAATTACTTACGTCTAAAATAAAGATGAGATTTGCACACTTTAAGTGCATTCCTAAAAAGATTTCTTAAGGGAGATTTTTTTTCATCTCTTTCTGGTCGTCTGTGAAGTGCCTAGCACAAAGATTTCTGTTAAAAAAAAAAAAAAAAAAAAAAAAANACAAAAAAGCAGAAAGGTTTCCTTGCAAAGATATTTAAAAGACAAACAAGATTTTGATTTGCTTGGAACATAGTATATTTTAACACACATTGATTTCTTCAAACATTTGCAGAATCTGTATGAGGGGATTTTCAAGCCAGTGTAATTTATCTTTTGATATTTCAAGAATAATATCTATGCCTGTACTTTTGATTCAACCACAGTAAATAAGAAAGTTTCCTTCCCTTTTTTGCAAGGCCTGTTTGATGCTGTTTCTTGATCTTGAGTTAGTTGTTGACTCATATCAAATGCAAATCAAGTCCCTTTACACTATGAATCATTGCTGCCCTTGGTTAAGGGGTAAGAAGAGATGAGAAGGGAAACAGCATTTCTGGACAAGACTGATGATTGAGGGCTGGTGTGACTCATACTTAGGAGGTCTGCTGCATTTTCAAGTCAACAATTGAGGAGATTAAGAAGCAACTTCAAACAGGGCTTTCAAAGGGAGAATAAAACAGGAACTGGGATAAGGTACAGAATAATGCACACAGCCACATCCTGAAGCCCTCACTGATGCAAAATTCCCAATGATAGTACCTTTATGGATTCCAAGCACTAAGCGAAGAGTTCATGCTTCAAGACTGGCTCTCAGTTAGCTGGGAGTTCTAAAGAGTCCAAGATCCAGTCAGTAGAGTTTTAAAGTAATTATTTCTTGTTCAGATTTTGTAACAAACAGGAATCCAGAGAGCTGTATGTAATTTTCTTCAAAAAACCCAGTTTCCTTCTCCTATGCACAGCATCGTTATGAAAACTGTTGGCCTATGTGCTGTTAGAAGGAAGAGGATATGGATGGCAACATTTCCATTTGCTGAAAATTAGGTGGGGAGGACAAGTCTCAAAGAAGTATGAAATAAATCATTTTTGTATCCCATCTAATTTTACTCTATATGAGAACTTAATATGGAATTAGAAAAATATCTCTCCATGAAGCAAAGCATTTCTTTGCTGATGAGAAAGACATAGAAATAAAATATTACAAAATCAGTAAAGTCAGAAATATACTCACTTTGCTATTTACTTTTTAAAATTTATTTATTTATTTATTTTTATTTTATTTATTTACCTTTGCTATTTACCTTATTTGCTATTTACTGACAGATAACATATTTTTGCAAACAGAAGTGAAGAATACATTTTCTTCAGTTCTAAGAACTGAAAGAGATTTTTGATTATTCCCTTTTAGACTGTCTGGGGGAGGGAGGTGTTCGGTTTTTAATCAAAGATTGCTTCATGCATTACTTGCCTACCTACCACATACATTACTGCACATGAGCCCCTTTTGTACTCAGGTACACCAGGTTTAATTGCAGAACCGATACTGCTCTCTTTGGAGGACAAGGAATCAACATGTCTTTTGTGCATGAGTCTTAATCCCATAATAATTTTCTAATTCCTTTCATATTCTTGTCATTGGTGCTTAAGAAAAAAACTTGGCAAAAGGGCTTCAAAAAAAAGTCAAGGTATTGCTCAAAAGTTTAAAAAGAGCAAGGAAGAAGAGATTTACCTATTCTTAGAGCAGCAGTGAAACAAATGCTTTTACTTTAAAGAGTTCAGATGACTTAGATTAATTTTGGATTAAAGAACAAACACAATTAGGATTACTTGGCAATTACACTGGGGTACTCAGCCAGCGATCCTGCACAGAGATATCCTACTGCTATCACTTTTACCCTAAGGAGGGCATTGTACTGAATGCCAAAGATCCAACCTGCACCTGCTATCAGCAGGCAGCCGTCCATCAGCCCTCCTCCTCCTCCTCCAAAATCCCTGGCCACAGTCCTGTCCCCCTCCTCCTTGCCAGGCCTGCCAGCTGCTGGGGATCCACGAGAGCAGGAGCTGCACTGGCTGCTGGCTTCGCTCGCCAGCTCCATCCCCTCCTCTAGACGGTACCAACCAACTGCACCAAACCACACATTCTGATATGACAGATTAAACACCAAGAATGAGGAAATCAAACAACACACGAAATCTGCCAGGCAAGTTCCCTGGACAAATATTTCCAATTAACTCTGCAATGAGGGCCAGGTTCAGTGAAGTTGGCTCTGAAACCAGAAACCTCACAGTTGGCCAGGTGGATTTCATGTGGCTGTGCTGTGCTAACACTGAAATAGTTTCTGTAAAAATATACCACAGATAGCTTCTAATTTGAAAATATTTGCATGAATAACAAGGTGTTTCACATGCATTCATCCAGCTATATCCTTGGTTAAAAGGGTAAAGCCTCTGAGAAATGTTTGAGAGAATATATGCACAGAAGAGGCTATGCATTTGTGGTGTCTGTTCTTGTCTCTATAAAACGAAAATAGGAAATCAGGTTGCCTAGGTTTTCCATTTTAACGTAACTTTCTAGTTACCATCTGATGTCAAGCTGCTAATTACACACAGGAGGTGTAACAGTCAAGTGGTGAAAGTTTGAGGCTTGTGGCACACAATACTTACAGTTTTGCAGAGATTGTAACATTTTCCACTGAGCAATGTGATACAGGATTTAGAGCCATAAAGTTATGACCCCAAATTCCCACTTACAAAGACTGTGAGTAACAGCTCCCGCTATTCAGTAGTATCTCTTCTGCACCTCGGATCATCCTCTGATGGAACTCATGCATACTTGTCATTCATTTAGGTAAACTCACTCATATATTGGGTTTTCTGCTTTAAATTAGGTAAACTTATGTCTTGGATTTTCTTGCTTTAAATTCCTCTCTTTAAAACATTGATTCAAATATCTTAACTTGTACATGAAAATGCTGGAGAAATAAATTCCCTGTCCATTTTTATTGTTTTTCTTCTTCTTTTTTTTTTTTTTCAATAATGCTTTGTCATATTTTACATAGCAGCATTTTCTGTTTCCTCAACCAAAATGAGATTTTAAAAAGATGAATCTGTGCTAGGCCCCAGTCTCACTCATACCTTCTGTACCTTCCTTTACATTACACCTGGACACAGATCTATCAAGGGCAGCTAATGGGCCTCTGCTGCGGCTTCCTTGCACTGGGGCTGGCTGCAGCAGTGTTGCTTTGCCTGGCCGGATCAGGGCATCACTGGTACCTGGATGCATGGAATCTGCAAGCCCTGAGGAGCAGCTGCTGCCCTGCCCATGTGCGTTGGACTCCTCCACAACCTGTGGGCTTGCTAAAGGCTCCGGGAACCTCCACACTCATTGTTTGTGACCCCAGCCTGCAGACACCAGCTCCCGAGTGTTAAACTGCTGCTCCCAGCCCTGTATACTCCCATTTATTCACGCTGCCGTATGTAACCGGTTAACAGAAAAGAACATTTAATATCAACATCTCCTGGTCGGGTCATTCCAGCCTAGATTTTAGATTTGTTCACAGGGAGCTCCAGTTTGGTCCTGCATTTATTTGCTCCGAGGTGCCATCACCATGAGCTGTGACCAGGATCCCACCATATTATTGCAAAGGAACGTGCACAGGAACAGCAGCAAGCAGCAGCAGTGCTCCAGAGAGCTGGCGGCCTGAGCAAGGAGGAGAGGTGGGAGGACAAACAGATGACAAAGACACTGAACAACACTCCAAAAGGCTAAAGTAGCTTAGGAGCAGAAGTCTGACTTACTTTTTAGCAGGGCTAAGGGGGAGGGAACCAACCCAGGTCCCTAATTTCTCTCATACAAGGAACAGAAAGTCACAAATTTAAGGAACAATCTTGAATTCTGGTTTGGGTTTTCTTTTTATACAGTATTTTATTTTTCTTATAGTGTTTTTTATTCTAGCATGATGCCAGCAATAGCAAACCATATGCTGCAAGAGATGGCTGTCCAGGTAAGAAATGAAGTGGTAAAACAAGAGTTCCTAATGCCTCAGACACCTGCCCTGCCAAGGGGTGGCCTGGCTTTAAGGTGCTGAAGGACAAATCAGCCAATCAGTCCCAGCCTTCATCAGTCAGTGGGTTAAGCACAGTCCAACAAAACTATTAGGACTTTTCAAGACTTTCTCTAGACAGCCCCAAAAATCAGGCAGGGAAAACGTTTATGCTGTGTTTGGAGAAGTGACCGGAGGAGCCGCCAAGCCTCGACTGCTGCCCGGGCACATGACACATCTGCACATGCACAGCCCCATGTGGTCACCCCGTGACATAGGGGGACCCCACCACACATCTGCACGTGCAGAAGCTGAATTTTGTGAAGTTCTCCTTGCCTCGCCTCGTGACACAAAGAGAACTGGGCAATTTCGAGGGCAAGGACATATGTCAGTGGTCTTAGGAAAAGGAAGTGGATGTCAGAGGTACAAACGTGGAGATTGCTCTGAGCAGACAAGCTAGCAGAAAATGCAGTGAGGCAATCTGGACCTCCTCTGGTGACAGTGGTGTGCATCTGCACCTGGAAATCAGGGCTGCGCACACATTCTCCCCAAAAACACAGCCTTGCAGTAAAGAGTACTCCCAGTTTGCACCACCAGCATCTCCTCCCCATAAGAGAAGTTCAAACAGTCATGTTATCCACTCCACTAATCTCCACAGAAACACTCAAGTGGCTAATGCTCTTCTGTAAATGATCCTGTTAAATGAATTCACAGTTGGCAATTTTAATTCAACTATGTTTTTAACTATGGCCTGTTAGTCCTGCTCCCTCTTGCTCATGCAGCTGCCAACTATGTGATGGCAATGTTCAATGGAAAAAGTACTTTTCTTTTTAATAATGGCAGGTATCTTCCCTTGAAAAATCCAATCCTGCAGTTTGGTTTTGCTTCAAGCATGCCAGCTCTCGGGAACAGACTCTGGGGTACAACTCCTGAACTTTGCTGTGGGAAAGGCAGGTCGCTTTTGCTGAGAGCTGTTTGGAGCCTAGGGAAAGTGAGTGTGAAGCAGCATACAAAGAAAAGGGAAAATAATTCAAAATAAGGGAGCATTCAAAAATCCTTTCTTTGGCTAACACTGGCAGTAAATGTCTCACTTGAAATACTGCAAGGAAATTCGGCTTGCCTGCATGGGAGAGCTATGGCAGACTGGGAAACTAAACACAGTAATTAACAGTGAGATTATAGCTCTGACAACGTAAAGCATAGCACAGCACAAGGAACTTTCTAATAGTTTGCATTTCTCTATAAGAACAAGTGTAGCGTTTAAAATAATGCAGGAGGCTTGAGTGAAAGTTAATCACTCAACAGCAGCTCCTAGCAAGGATCCCCTGAATCACTTTTGGAATGGTGTTGGACTCTTTGTGGGCACTCAGGTCTACATAAGTAGATCATGTTTTGCAAAATTGGTGCCTGATATGCCAGCTAAAACAATCTGGCCTTATTGCTTATGCAAAGAGTGGTCTGAAGCAGATACAATAGAAGTACAAGGGAAGGGATACAGGACTTGCCTGATCATTCAACCGTAAGGGTGTGCTGAAAGATTTCTTTCTGAGCCTCCTCCGGCACAACCCCACAGAGAAAGCAACCACCCGGGCCCACAGAAGTCTGATTACTGTGCACACCGTGCACTAGCTCGGCAGTGAAGTCATTCAGTAGTCTGATTAAAATAACATCTTCTAATTCCCTTTTTGTTGTAATTTACAGTCTCTCTCCTTTGGCTGAACCTGCCAGCCATCCTGGAGGTGAACAAAGAGAATGTGCTAAAGTTGCCAGTTCTGGGGCCTGGTGTGAGAGAAAGCTTTTGTTTCCAGAGTTTGTATTTACTCTGGAGACAGTTAATCAAAGCTCCGCAGAGCATTGTAATTCTTCTGTTCCTTTGGTACGGGTATGAACTCTCGGTGTCTGATCCCTGCGACTGTCTTTCAAATCCCCTCAGTAAGCTCACTCCAATGTAACTTACACTAGGGCTGGTTAAGAAAGCTTTTTCAAAATGGCTTTAGATAATTAAATTACATCACTTGTGTTGTTGTATTTCCTATTAGCACCATGGACACCAGCTAACACAGCTGAAATGAGTATCAGGTATATTTCAGCAGAGGACATTTAACACTCACAGCCCAAAAGGGGACCTTGGATGGAGGCAGTTCCATTGGGGAAGTGAACATTTGGGACAATATGGCAAATGCATCAAATGACTAACGTAAAATTGAAGGGCAACCCATACAGAGACAGGTGCTAAAAGTGTGTCTCACATCTTCTTATCTGCTTAATTTGTTATTAACCCTCCTCTAATATTCCACATTGCCTTCGACCATAAAAACTGCATATACAGAATCAATGTGTGATAAGTCATTTGTCTTTCATTAAAAAATCACACAGAAAACTCTCTCTAAAGTCCTGTGGTGACAGCCTTACACTTTTTTTTCACATACAGATGAACAAAATAACAATTCAAATTCAGGCTCTTGATTTGATCTTACACCACGTCTGGACTCTATTAGACAAAAGACTGAGGTAGAGCAAAACTAAACTGGAGCAACTGGTGCTGCTGAGAATCTGACAGGTCTCATTTGCTTTGTTATCTCAGTAAGCTTTGTTATAAAGCACAACTTTCTCTTTTCAGCATAGAATTATATAGCGAAGAAGCTTTCTTGATAAAAGAAATTCTGTGCTACTCAACATGCAAATATTAAAAGCCTCATTTCAAATACAGATACTTAAATAAACAGATTCATAAAGCCAGTAATGGCTTTTTAGCATGGACATGGATGCCAGTTACCCTAGATAAACATTAGCTATGAAGATCACTCACTTATTTTTAAACTGCTATTTATTTTTTAAATGGTTCCATTACACAAATGGAAACAAAGCACGCCAGAAACAGAGGGCTCTGAGACGAGCCCCCTGAGCACTGCCTGCATGCATAAATCCAGCCCAGAATATGCCCTATGGGAGTGAACTCCAAATAATTTCAGCCTATCTCCTTGGAGAGATTGCTGTTGTATCTAGGATGAGTTCTGGGTGGTCTCCAGTTGCATTGGAGAGACTGTTTTAATACAGATATTTTAAGATTGTAAATTATTTTGGACTCTGGGGAACAATGATAGCGAGAAAACTGTGGTATTTAACACAGCTCCTTCACCATCTCTACGAGATGAACCACACCAACACCTGCCTGTGTCACCTTCAGTTTGTTTGGACTGAACTTCAGCCAGTTAATTCCAGTGTCATCCAGATGCTGAAGCTTGGAAAGGTGCCCCAGCCCACCGAGTTTGGTGGACAAGGCATTAGACTGGAACACAGAGCTATGAATTTGTCCTGGGTTCACTCACTCCTGGCCCTGGTTCACTTTGCCTCTGCTCCAATTTTAGCTTTGGTGATCTTGCAGCACAGTGTTGTAGAAACACCTGCAAGTGCGGGGGCAGGCTGGAGCTTCCGTGCGCTGCGGTACCGAACCCCAAGAGCAGCAGCAAAGCACCAAACACACTGTGCCATGAATTACCACTCAGAGGGTGCTCTCATGCCAAAGCACAGGAACAGCTCAGAAACCAACTCCCACCTCTCCTACAGGGAAAGCATCAGGACAGCGCAGCTACGCTCCGCATTCCCCAGGCTGAGGTCTGCTGAGAATTGCCTCATCATATGGCATTTGCTCCTTGACTTTTGAGCAGTGGAAACCATATATACAATATCTTTCCTGCTTTCCCAGTATCGCATTTCTATTAAAATCATTGCAACAGATACTACAGAAGCACAGTCTGTGCTCAGAAACAGGAGGAAAGGTGATCTGTGATACAAGCTTTGTGTGAAAATGTAGTCCACCACACGAATGCAATCAAGTGTCTGAAAGACGGGAGAGGAGAGCAATACAACCCTAGCCCACAAACCAGGGCATTCAGATGCATTAACAAAAGATTAAGGCCAGTCACATAAAGATACTTGAACACAAAGCCCTTTTGTGGCATCAGAAGGTGATTGTTATCTAATAAGTCCAGCTCAATATCCACCTGGAGCACTCTCAATTTGCTTCTGTGCTTCCTCACTTTTGCTTTCTAGCAAGAGGTCCACATCAAACCTGAGGAAAGCTGTTTCCAGTGAACCACCCAAATTCTTATCCCATGCACTTTCTTCACACTGTGCCAGCACACACAATGCCAATAAAGTCACAGAAGCAATTCCACAAACAGTTACATGGGGGCTCCTTTCCTTTGCAAAGTGTTGCTCTTTGAAGCGGCAGCATTTTGACTCTGTCTTTGTCAGAAGCTAAGATTGTGGCACTGAAAATCTATGGTGAAATCTGTCCCCTACTAAACAGGAAAACTCCCAGCAACTTTAGCAAGGCCAGGAACAGATTTCATGTCCTGTATCTATAGCGACTCAGAGGCATAAATTGTATTCATGGGACCATAAAAGTCAGAAAGCAATGGGTGGTAATCATAACAAAGTTGTTTTTCCCAGGATTCTTAGAAAACAGAAGACAAATAAATAAAAATCCAGAATATTTTAACATTTCATTTCCCCAATCCCTGTTTATGAACAGCTACAAGTCCTCAGACTTTCCCACTGCTAGTGGTCAATGATATCATTCACAGTGATTTTTCTACAATCTTCATTCGCTGGCCTGTCTTAGAGTTGTTACAGTTTCCTGTGGGCTTTGGTTTGACTTGTGTTTTTCTTGGCCATAAGTTGACCTGAAAATACGAGGCTATTTCAGGCAAAAGTATCAAAAAATAAAGTATGCTTTTTCAAACCCAATGGCTACACCCCTGCCATTCTGTCCAGTTAGCATTTTTAAAGCATGTTATATATTATTTATTTATTTATTTGTGCATTCAATTGAAATAGCAGGATTACTGGAGGCAACCAGAATATAATTACAGAGGCTGTAATTTGGCAGTAGAAATCACATTCCTTCAAAAAGAATTTCAAGTCCATGGGGCCAGATGTGATCCACCCAAGAGTAGTGAGGGAGCTGGTGGCAGTGCTCATGGAGCCACTTTCCATCATTTCTCAGCAGTGCTGGCTCACCGGGGAGGTCCCAGGTGAGGGGTAGTTGGCCGGTGTGACACTGTAAGAAGGGCTGGGAGGAGGATCCAGGGAACTGCAGGCCTGTCAGCCTGACCCCGGTGCCGGGAAAGGTCATGGAGCAGATCCTCTTGAGTGCCATCATGCAACATGTGCAGGACAAGCAGGGCATCACCCCAGCCAGCCAGGGTTTATGACAGGCAGGTCCTGCTTGACCCACCTGATCTCCTAGGACAGAGTGAC
>VWPU01014941.1:0-234278 GCA_013398955.1 Callaeas wilsoni
CGCCGCCCGCCTCCGCCCCGCCCTGCCCTGCGGATTTGGAGCCGGCGCCGGCGGTGAGTGGGGAGTGGGCGGCCGGCGCTCAGCGGGAAGGGGCTCTCGCTGCCTGCGCCGCCGCGAGGGGAGGAGCTTCTCCCCTTCCCGCCCACCCCGCCGCGGCGCGGAGCCAGTGCCGAGCCTGGCGGCCGTGGCTCCCTCAGCACTTCCCCCGCCGCCCCGGCAGCGCCCGGGCTGGTGCTCACGTCGTGCGGCCGCGGTGGGCTGCGGGCGGCGGGCGGGAGCGGTACGGGGCGGCGGCCGCCGGCGAGCGCGGCCGGGCCGGGGGCAGGGAGTGAGTCACCGGCCGGGCTGCTCTCCTCCCCGGTATTTGGATTCCTAAAAAAGGAGAGCGAGGCGCAGCCTGGCAGTGGGAAGGAGCCGTGATGGGCCGCCTCAGAGCGGGCACGGCCCGGACGCGGCGGCTCCCGAGGCCGCCGAGGGGTGGAGGTTGTGCGGTGAGCTTGGCTCTGAGCCGCTCTGCACCGACACGCCCTGGAAAAGGGCTGCGGCTCCCTCTGCCCTGAGTTGACAACGTGGTCCTTGGTCATGGGTTGGCGTCCATGGCCTCAGAGGTCTTTTCCAACCTCATTAGTTGTGACCGCCACCCAGGCGCTCCGTGAAAGGGGAGCTCGGGGGTTTGAGGGCCCTTTGGGGCTGTTCCCCGTGCTTCTGCGTCTGTCACAAGTTACACAGTGTGTAGGTACGAACGAAGAGGCTAAATTACCTCCCATAGGGTCTGTGCTGGGCGTTGGACAGCCTGTTTGGAAATCACAGGCGCGATTAGGAAGAGTGCTCCAGCTCTGTTGTAGTTTTCAGTAGTAATAAGCCTGAAAACAACAGTCTTACCGAAAGCCTGAAAATAGCAAATCAAACTGAAAGGGAGTAGTTTTGGGTTAGGTATTAGGAAGAAATTCTTTGCTGTGAGGGTGGTGAGGCACTGGAACAGGTTGCCCAGAGAAGCTGTGGATGCCCCATCCCTGGAAGTGTTCAAGCCCAGGTTGCATGTGGCTCTGAGCAACCTGGTCTACTTAGTAGAAGCTGTTCCTACCCATGGCAGGGGAATTGGAGCTAGGTGATCTTTAAAGGACCTCCAACCCAAATCATTCTATGATTCTGTGATTCTTACACAGTCACCATGCCAAGCACGATGATTCTGAATAAAAGGAGCCAAGTTCACTGAGCAGCACGCTGTTTATAAAAAGGCTGTTTTCAAGAGATAACTGTTCTGCAAAGCGATATTCTTAACCAGTAAGTAATATTTAATAATTATCTAGTGTTTTTCATTCTTTAAATTCTTTAGAAATGGCGTATACGCAATGTGTCAGGCGTTATTTTAGCAAACCCCTGCAAATCCCTGATTGTGGACAGTGATGCATTAAGGTGCAGTGACTCGTCAAGACAGTGTAGTTAGTCACTGACAATCTCTGTTACAGTGGCTCATCCCTGATTATGTTTTCTTCTGTCTGGTTCTTTCTGTTTGTGCAGCTATGCATCTAAGTTTTTAAAAAATCCTTTATTAATCTAGTGCATTTCTTTTAAAGACATGAATACTTTGGTTCAGAGCTGTAAATCTGAATGTTGGAGAATTGTGTGCATGTGAAAATGAATCTAACTAAAAACCCCATTGAAATTTGGCTTTAAAGCTTTTTTCTGCCAGTCGAAATTGAATAACTTGTTTATTATGATATGCATATGTTTACAGTATCACTGTATTTTGTAGGATAATTTATATGAAATACTGGAGACTGATTTGTCCTTAAATCACAGAAGTGTAACTGTCATAAAAGCTGAACTGCATCCTTAGGGCAACTTCCTTAGAAATTAAGTATTTTCAGTGTTTTATCAGGAGTGGGGAAACTGCTTAAAGGCAGGTAAACTCCCTTCCTCAGTCAAGTTAATAGCCAAAAAAAAAAAACCCAAAATCACCAAACCTTCCCCTCACTTCTAAATTTATTAAATTAAATGTAATAGGTTCTTATTTGGGTTTTTTTACTTTTTTTTTTTAATGGTGTAGGTTAGTTACCAGATTTATTGTTTTATATCAGCATTTCTAAGTTGCTTTATGAAGCATGATATAATGATCTCTAGAATAAGTTATATAAAATTTGTTAACAAGACTAAAGAGAACTGCCTGGGGTTGTTCAGCCTGAAGAAAAGAAGGCTCAGAGGAGACCTTATCACTCTCCACAACTACCTGAAAGGAGGTTGTTGCAAGGTGGGGGTCTGCCAAGTAACAAATGATAAGAGAAAATGGCTTCAAGATGTGCCATTAAAATTTTGTGAAAAATTTCATCATGGAAATGTTGCCAGGCATTGAAACAGGCTGTCCAGGGAAATGGTTGAGTCACCATCCCTGAAGATATTTAAAAGCTCTGTAGATGTGACTCTTAGGGACATTGTTTAGTGGTGGACTTGGAAGTGCTGCATTAATGGCTGGACTCAATCTTTAAGGCTTTTTCCATCCTATATAGGTCAGTGATTCTATAAAGGCCTGCTTAGATAATTTGGATTATTTACACATAAAGTTGTGCTGTCAGTGCTTTGCAGCTGGACTTTGTCATGGAACACTTGGTTTATAGGTTGCAAAAAGTCATTTAAGTGCTTTGAGTTTAATTTGCCTATCAGTGATAGGTGTCTTACCTGCCCAAGGTGGTGTAAGTTTTCTTGGTATGGTTAAAGCTTCACAAGATTAACTGAGGAGTTTCTTCCCTATAATGTGTTTGCATACTCGTACCATGAGAAGCTTATTGATTTTAAATACCTGTTTGACTAAGTTTCTGTTAATGTTTTCATTTGCTGACAAATACACTGTAGGAAGTTAGTTGCAAGCTGTTGTTTTTGAGGATAGTTTCACCTTATTGATTTGTTTTAATTTATTTATTTGCTTTCCTCTCGTTACTGCTTTGCTATACATAGCAACAACAGTTTTCCCACCTAGAGAGTAGGACATAAATACCATGGGAGATCGGTACCATCTTGACTACTGCAGAGGTTACTCAGCCTGGTAGTAGTAAGTGCCTAAAAGTGCCCATCTATGCCTTTATTAAGCACAGACTTGTGTAGCTCACTACAGTGAAGTTTTGTGTTTTTTAGATTCGTACCAAGTATTTTTAGCGCTTGCGTTTTATTTTGGTTTTGCACTTAGCAAGCTCTCAAGAGATGGCAGAAAAAACAAAAGAGATGATGGAAAGCTGGTCTTTCTTGGATACTGATGAGTCTAACTTCAGGCCTCTGGTGGTAATTGAGCTTGCAAAAGGCACCAAAGAAGAAACCATAGAATGGTTCACTAAACGAATTATGGACAAAAAGGCACACGGAGGTGAGTACAGTATTATCTTCTGTAACACTTTGAAATCAAATTGGCTGTCACCATAATATGAAGACATACAGAAAATTAGTTTTCAGGGAATTTGTGGTGTAATGATTGTTTGCCCATCTCATTTAATTTTGCATTTTTTGAACCCACTTAACCCTGTTATGAATGAAAACATTGGCTTAAGGTCAAATGCCAATTGAACTCTAGAATTCTTCCAGTTTTTGCACTGAAGCCCTGATAATCTATGTTTCAGTGTAGTTTTGATGTCAGTTTTTATAGCAGTTGTGTAGACACATTTCTCCTGTTGCTTATGGAGACATGGTAAGCCTTGCCTAAATGAAGATGCTTCACATCCTGTCCATAAGCCTTCGTACCATATCGTAGAACAAAAGTTAGCAGAAAGCAATTTAATCTCGATAACTTCATGTTGGATTTTATTTATGTTTTTTGGTAGCATGTAGGGTCTTACAAAGACAATATTTCATTACTCATTTCGGTATGCTTCTGAGAATTGAAGTTAGGCTAATTAATTTGTAATTCCTTGGACTTTTTTTTTTTTACTTTTTTTAAAAAAGTCATTATTTATGGCTGTTGTAGCTTATGGTCTGTAGTATTTCTGTGGCTGTTGGATTTGTAACTATGAACTTGCTTTCAGGCCTCTGTTGGATAAGTTAGGGATGTTTCTGTTTCAAAAACCTAGTCTCCTTAAAACCAGTGGGACTGTTTGCAGAAGCACTTCTTGCTTTTGTGGTGTGAACCTTAGGGGAATAGATCCAAATGGTCCCCATTGTTCCAGTTCATTGTTGAGAGTGCTTCAACAGGAAAGGTTGAATCAGGGGGTGACCCTGCAAGTTTCTAAACACCCTAAGTCAAGTGCCGTTGAAACCTTAACTCTTTGTGCCCTTAAAAAGAGACATTTTCAGCACTCCTATTAGCTAGGGCCAATATGTTGGATGCTAAAGTACCAGGGCTTTTAGATGTAATTTTAATGTATTTTCTTGCTTATTTTACCCCTCTTTACTTTAAAGGTGCACAACTACTGATTAAACCACTGATTACGGAAAATGGAGTTGAAAATACTTATCTAGTTGGAGCTTCCCACTTAAGGCTGTTGCTGGGAGCTGAAACTGTAGGTTTGGTGAAGGAATGCAGTGATAACTCAATGAGAACTTTTACATACAGCAGTAGAAAAACTTTCAAACATTTTGCAGGTAAGCAATTGCAGGAATCTTTGTCATTGCATCGTGATGACTAAAGATTATAAGCAATTACACTGCTAGATCTTTTACGGTCTTTCTGTTCCTTGGAATGGTAACTCTGAACAGCAAGAAGAAGACCAAGCCATGAAAAAAATACTAGTTTTTAATTATGCAAATTCAGGTCATATAATGAGTTTTGTTTTCTTTCACATGGCTTTAATTTTTTGCTTGTCTTTTCCTTTATGCTTTCTATGTTCCAAATAGTCTCTTACTTGTATGAAAGATTTTCTTGGAAAATAAGACCAGAAGAAGAGTTGATAATCATGATTTTATGATTAACAATCCATGTTATGAATTAATGTAGCAATTTAATTTCTGTGAGCCAGTTTTGAGGCTTATTATCTTATAATTAGCTGGAAAAAATAGAAACATTTTTCTGTTACATGTACACATCAAACAGACAATAATTAATGCTACAGATGCATTCAGTGGAATTTGGGCATGATTAGTGGAATCATTCCTTTTCCTCTTTTATTTTATGGAGGTGGCAACACAGGAACATTTCCTTTTAAATGTGTTGCTTGTAAGGTATTTAACCCCCCTGCAGTGGCAGAACTAATTTTTTGCTCTGCAGGTAAATATTGGAGTTCCAGCTTAGTTTTGCTAATACTTTTAATGTGCCTGTTTGAGTGATGCCTTTCACTACATTTTCAGTATAAAGATTCTTGAGTCTGTCTGAAACAATTTTGAAGTTTTGTTGTTCAGTGCCAGTTTTGCTCAACACCACTGCTGTGTGCAATAACTGTTGCAGTGTCTTTACTTTTGTGACCTTGCTTTCCTGAAATTAGGAAGCCTTCAGAAGAACTGTCAGTTTTAGAAGTGCAACTTCCATTTCTTTCATGCCTTTACATTATTAATGCAAATCTGACACAAATTCCACTGCTAACAGAATCTCTAGGATTAGCTGAAATTCCAACTGCTGTAAATATATTTTTGGCTGTATCTCCTGGTATTTTTTCTTTTTAAAAACACAAATGTAATTTTAGTTTTGTCCAAGTGCAAGCAGAGAAATCGTCACCTAGAAAAGAAACCCTGCAGTCTATGTTGTCTTGATAGTATTTCTGGTTGCCCAGTTAAACTAATAGTATATTGTTACTCTTTGCATTAGAGTTTTGTTGATATTTTAGCTTCTTACTTAGTGTATTTAGGGCAATCCCTATAGTTTCTTATTCCTAAGGGGTGGGGGGGAAATTTCTTTTTATCTCAAGGAAATCTGACTCTTGTTTCCGTGTTGATAAATTGATGGGATTGACATAGGTTCGTTGCTGTAATTTTTTTTTCTTCTGATTCTGGTAAGTTTTTGTAGTTGTTTGCTGCCAGGGTTGTATTCCTGTGCTGCACCATTTCATACAACCTTCCTTTTTATTTAGATGACAATCACAATTTCCTTACAATGGCAGAATGTCAGTACATCATCAAACATGAACTTGAAAATTTGAGAGCTAAAAATGAAAAAATGATCCCCGGATATCCTCAGGCAAAGCTGTACCCAGGAAAATCAATTGGTAAGCAGTGTAGTTTGTTCCCTCTAACTCTCACTGTGTTGATGTAGGATAGTGTTCATGGTGGAAAAAAAACCTAATTTTCCTGTAATGAAGAGAAATCCTTCAGACGTTCAAGTCCCACTATTTTTAACCAACTTTGTTTTTTCACTGCTTCAATAATAGAACAAAAGGCAATGGATGCACAATACAACAAGAGAAATTCTGAATAGGTGTCAAGAAAGTATTTTTCACAACAGGGTAATCAAGCATTTGATCAGGGATTTAAAGAGATTGGTGGTAACTCTGTCCAGGGAGACATTTAGATTCTCGCTAGACAAGGCTCTGAGCAGCCCAGTTTAAGCCACAGCTCCATTGAGCAGGAAGGTGGACCAGATTACTTCCAGAGGGCCTTCCATCCCAAGTCTTTCTGTGAGGCTGAGGCTCTGGCATTATGTTCTCTTCAGCTGGGTAGTTTTTGCACACGTTGGTGTTATCCATTATTTTTAATTAGTACCAAAAATACTTATTTTTTAAATTACATGATTATATACTTGGATTGTGTCTGTATAAAAGTACTTGAATGAGTAACAGTGCTCCAGAGTTATAAATTTCATAATATGAAGGAAATTTTATTTCATTTATTTGGTTTGACTGATCCTCCTCTTTGCTTCAAGAGCTCTTCCTTTTCATGGGAGAAAGAAGCAACGAGAGCTGGTGCTATTTTTATGGTAGCTGGAACTGGTTTGTTGGCAGAGATGGTACAGATTCTTAGGAGAATGTATCTTAATAATTGTGTGGCCTTTTATTAACAGTATCTTTATTCATTAGTGTTGGTCATCAGTGAAGGAGATCTGTGCGTATTAGTGGTTCAAAAAATGTAAATAAATGTAGATGTCAGATGAGTTTACATTGGTAATTTTTTTATATAGCCAAGGTATTTTTCTAGTTATGTCAAGCAGATGTTGATGGGAAATAGTAAAATACTGTCACACTTCCAGTGCCTCCCTGTTTTTTAATTTATTTTCTTTTTCTTATGGTCATAACCTCAGTTTGTTAATTGTTTACCCACACATGTAGTATGGCTTGCCATAACAAAGCTAAGAATGAATTGTGGAGTACGTAGTTTGTCTGCAATGAATATGTGATGTGATTTATGAATTAGTGTAAACTGATAATTCAAAGGGGTTTTTGTATCTTTCCTATAATTAATACAACGATGGCTTTGCGGCTATCCCCACAAATCTACATATGGCATTTCAGTCCTGACCCGTAGCACTTTTTGCTATTGAAGCTGCATCTGGTTATATTACAAAGCTGTGGAGTAGTTATTAGATGTAAAAAGGTTGCTCTTTGTCTTCCAGTGGACAGCACAGTATTTGCAGGAATAGGTCTAACTGCTCTCTGTAATTTTTTTAATTAACATGAGACAATTTTTTTAGGATTTGAGTGCTAGATCTATTTCAAAGGAACTTTAGGCTTGCTAAGTACACAGTGTAACCTTTTTACTTATGACAACTTCACTGTCCTTTGAAGGAGTGCTAGGTATCTATTTTTTCTTTTCTCTTCTAGTGAGAAGATTATTGACCAGTGGTATTCTTGTTCAGATTTTCCCTCTGCATGATAGAGAAGAGTTGAAAAAACTTCGTCACAGCTGGTATGGCCGAGTGAAAGTTGGTTATCAGCCTTTAGGTATGTGAACAGCCTTTGCTCTGTGGTCATGCAGTGGAGTCATGAAATTACACCACTGCTCTTTTACCATTTGGACAAGCTTTTCCTCTTTTAGTGTTTCTTGTGTGACCTGCTGAAATGGTTCTAGACTTGCAAAATTGGTTGTTCCAGAGTCTGCGGATTTAGTGTCTGTGAGCTTCCATGTAACAGCAGTCTGCACATCACAAATTCTCCCCGCCTATCAGTAAAGCAGGAATGGTCCAAGCCAAGACTGTTTTTTCAAACTGACTCTTGACAAGCTCCCACGTGTCTGGAACTCCCAAAGTTTTTGGTGTTGTAGGTGTGTCAAAAGTGTATTTACAACTGTTTGTTCTAAATTCATTGTCTGAATGAAGACTGTATGTTGTTGCATGCCAGCGTCACTTGAGTATATTTTAGGCACTGAATAATCTTAAAATGAATGTAATTTTTAGTCTGGCAATGTGAAAAGTTAAGTTCTAAACTCTAAACCTGTAAACTTCATTTAAAAATAAGAAAGTAAGTATTTGGGAGCTTGCCTGGTTATAAATCTCTGGGTCTTGCAGTTGCCTGAGGTTCTTTCCTGAGCTGCAGGAAGTTAAAGATCTGGCTTGATATGCCTGCTGCAGAGTATTGTGTTAGGAGCCTTATTACGTGCTGGTCTTTTGTGTATGTGAAAAAGGGTGGTTTTTTTGGACTGACACTGAATCTGTGCGGAATTTTGAAGTAAATCCCAGGAACCTATTAAGTATGTACTAATTTAGGGATGTCTTTTCATGTTGGATGCTTGGAGTGTGAAATGATGCTAATGACCTACACTTGACTTTTTTTGTTAATGAGTTTTTGATTGACAGGGATATTGGAGTGCTGATCCTTCAGTCTGTTTACCTTTCCTTCTTGCTTTCAGAGACTTTTATCTGGTTGGCAGTTGTGAACTTCTGCTGTAGTGTTTTGTGAGCCATAAGAATATTCTGGTATTGCATGTGAGATTTTTTTGTGGTGGTGTATTACAGAGGTAATACACGGTGGTAGTGTATTTGCAGTGTCAGTTCAGAGGTTGTCTTCTATGGCTGTTTTGTTAAGCTGGTAAATACAAAACAGTGGCATACAAGCAGTCTGGTTGTCCAAGCAGGCAAAGATAAGAGATTTCAGTATTCTAAAGTCTGTTTGATAGGCATTTCTGTATCTAATAACTTCTAGATTATATGAATAATAATCCTATATTGGTTTTTTGTGAGATAGGTGATATTCTTCTTGGAGGTAATACATCCGTCATGAAATATACCCTTTACTAGTACACTTTTCAAGTCTCTGTAGCACCTGAGCAGACAAACTTAGTACAGCAAGTATGTATTTCATGTATCAGTTGTCTGCTGAAGAGATTATCTCAACCTTCGTACTCTATCTGACATGTTTAAGATTTAAGATTTTGAAACACCTGTCCATCTATTCCTTTAGTTCCTTGAGGGTTGTCAAAGCACAGCTAGCCCTTTTTGTCTCTGAGCAAGCTGTAACAAATGTATTTCCCAGGAGTAAATATGCCAGTGGGAATTTTCAGAAGCTGGGTGTCACTTGGTTTTAAAGTTTGGTTTTTATTACCTCGCATGTCTTCCGTGCCATTCATTGATCAATTATGTTTTCAAGAATGATAGTGTTTTCTGTTTGGTTCAGTTTTTTCTTTTTTTTTTTTTTTCCTCTTTCTCTGGATATCTGAACACTTCCTTACCATCTGAATGGTACATTTATGTGTGTGTGTATATGTAACATTAAAAAGAAAATCAGGTAACCATCTGACTTTTTGGAATAAGGGTGAAGAAAGAAAAAGCAATGATATTCATTGTGCTATTTAGAAGAAAAAAGTTTTGGCCAATGGAAAGTTGTAAGTTCATGTAAGTTAAAGTTTGATATTGTACTGACGTCTCTGTTCAGTGTAGTTTTAATTGATTCATTTCTTTCTGCAGACGACATACGCTGCTATTTTGGTGAAACCATTGCTCTCTACTTTGGCTTCTTAGAATACTTCACATTTGCTTTGATTCCAATGGCTGTCATTGGGATTCCTTATTATGTGTTTGCGTGGGAAGACTATGACAAATACGTGATGTTTGCCACGTTCAATCTCCTGTGGTCCACTGTGATCCTGGAGGTTTGGAAGCGGATCTGCGCCATCCTGACGTACCGCTGGGGAACGCTGCTGATGAAACGGCAGTTTGAAGAACCAAGACCAGGCTTCCATGGTGTGCTGGGGATCAATCCTGTCACTGGGAGGGAGGAGCCGGTGTACTCAAGCATTAAGAGACAGTTACGGATTTACCTGGTGTCCTTACCATTTGTGTGCCTTTGCCTCTACTTCTCACTGTATGTGATGATGATTTACTTTGACTTGGAGCAGTGGGCTCTGGATTATCACAAAGAGAATGAGTCAAACTTCAGCACCTTGATGCTGTACGTGCCCAGTATCATCTATGCCGTTGTGATTGAAATTATGAACCGTATCTATCGGTATGCTGCTGAATTCTTAACATCGTGGGGTAAGAAAGTTGTTCATTTTTCTTCCTTCAAGTTAGAATCCCACATACTTAAAATTTGTTTCTTTGTAGAATACATTGCTGTGAGCTCTTGCTCAACAGAATGCTAAAGGAATTTCCCAAAGTAGATTCTTGCTGTGGGGTAAAGGAGATGGCCATTTTAACTTCTTATGTTTTGAGTGTTCTGAGATTGCAGTTTCGTATTTGGTTTAATTTGGTCTGAGTCTGACATGCCATCAGAAGGGGTGATTCTGCCTTCCTCTTCAGCCTCTCTCTGCCTTGGGGCAGAAGTTCCCCCTCCATAATATAGTTCTATGTCTGTCTATCTCAGCCATAGTGCTGGCAAAAGGGGTGAGGGGAGAGCATAAGAGGTCAGAGAGGAATGGATGGCAGGAAGGATTGTCCTGGCAAGTTGCACCCACAACTTGGGTTTGCTGAGTATGTTTTAGTCTACTGTACATCTGTGCAGAATGCAGAGGCACTGAGATAATGGAACCGAATCTAAACCAGACAACTAAATGTCACGAGAGTGTTTATGTGTGCTACATATATAACAAGGACTGGGATTCCACATCCCTATCAAAATGTGTTTCTCTGTGCGCTCTCAGAAGAGGAGGAATGTTATAATAGATTATCTTTTTTTTTCCCCATATGTTTCTCTGGGTGCTCTCAGGAGGAGGAATGTTATAATAGATTACCTTTCTTTTTCCCCTTGTGTGTGTGACTTACTTAACAGATTGGGCCTTGTGTTTTGTAACCTAGCATAAGGACAGTAAAATGATAGTGTTTATTTTGAATTTTAGCACTTCTACAGACATGTGAAGTCACTTTCAGACAAAGTTGATAGATTAAGCTAATGGAGAATTAACTGCTTTGTGTAGCTCCATATGGCATTGATTTGCAGGACAGAGTCCAGATTACTAAAGCTGGAGACCCAGAAAATTAACAGGAGAAAGATAAAGCAAAAGGAAGATTGATGCAGAAGATAGAATAAAAAGAGATGTTGAAGTGGGAGTTGGTTATGCTTGCCAAAATGATTTGCTCAGCAAATTCAACCTGACCAGCCATGATAGTAAAAGCAAGCAATTTCTTGATTTGTTTATGACTGTTCAAGATTTTTATTTAAATAATGATTTTTAAATTCATATCTAGGGCTCAGTTGGCTGTTTTGTTTCATTGTTTTTACTATAGTGCAAGAAGAGGCATTTCTGTGAAATACCCAGTTATGTTGATTACACAGATTAAACTGTCTTTAACAGGCAACTGAAGGGGTTTTTTTATCCAGACTGTTTTGGGTTTAAGCTGATGTTTCATATTCAGCAGAGGCAGTATTTATGTAACCTGCTACACTGACAGCTTGTGCCTTTTCTGTGCTATCCAAGGTGTTTATGCTGCCATGCTGTGAATAGGCTGCAAAGCTCATCTGGCTGTCCTGCCTTCCCTCTCACCTGGCATATTTTCAGATAATATCTGACTTCAACAGCTAAAGTGACAAAGCATGGGAAACCGTCTGGGGTTGTTTTAAGCACCCCTCTTGCACCCATTTATCATGAAAGCTGATTGTGTAGTGAAAGCTAAAAGTAAAAATTGCATTTGATCACTTGAGTGTCAGGCCTAACTTCATGCTCCTGTCAGAGTAGAGCTCTGCTGTTTTGTCCTGAGCAAGGTCTGTAGGTGATGGTGTCTCCTTTCAGCCTTGTTGACACAACACATGCTAATGTGCTGCCTTCTCAGTTACTTCTTACCCAGGGCTTTAAAGGTACAATCGAACAAAATAGCAGAAAGAAATTGAAAATCCTATTCACTTCCCTTTTCTCCCCTCTAGTAAATCAGCCTTCCTGAAACATCAGGTTCTGACAGTTTATCTTGAATGAACTGAAGATCTCAGTTTAGGATGAGTAATGTGTCTGTTGAACTTCACATATTCTAGTCTTGCTTTAGAGTGTAGGGTCTTATCTAAATTCCTTGGAGAGAGATGAGATTATTTCTGTGATCATTTACTGGTTTTTGAATCAAATTTGGTATTGTTACTTTTCATTATATAGTCTTATTAGTCTTGCATTAGTTTTCAGCCAAAGAGCAGTCAATAACTAGACACATTTTGTTAAGTCTTAAGAGTGATGGATGTTTTTTGTTTTATAAAATAGCCTTCAGAGTAAGAAATATATAAAAGAAAGAACTTTTGCAGTAGAAAAAATACTTGAGTTGTAGCCAAAAATATGTATGATACTACTGTGCATCAGATTAGCTTCATAGATTAAACGAGGTAATGGTAAAGTATAAATTCATTTTACCTTAAAGTGTTGGAATAATATAAACTCTTAGATAAGTAATTTTCATGTGGAGTAAAAGTGTCTGTTTACTCTTTGGATTGCAGTGTCTAGTACATAGTAGGAGCTTCTGCTGTTTACTAATTAATAATTTTGTTGGTATTTTAGAAAATCACAGGCTGGAATCTTCATATCAGAATCATTTAATTCTGAAGGTTTTAGTGGTAAGTATGTCATATAAGCAGCTTTTAAGATTATTTAAAAGGACAGCTTGTGCTGTTTTTTATGAGTGCTTTCCTAGCATTACCTCAGTGACCTACAATTTTACTGAAGGCCAAATAGTAGCACCAATATCAGAGTAAACAAGATTTCTGTTGTGGTTGCAGTAACTGCTAGACTGTTTCAGATACCTCTTTTACAGTGGAGAGTTGGCTTTTTATTTGTCTTGATTTGTTCTTTCATTAGGATGCTGTATATATAAGTTTCTGTTAATTGGTGTGGTCCTGTCTTCAACTGAGAGCTATTCCATTCAATTTTTGCATGATTTTATGGTAAACCATATTTTCAAAAGTTCATGTATTTAGCTTCCACCTATACTAACATTCAGCCAACCAGTCAGAGGAACCTGAAAATACCTGTCCGTCAGTCTACACCTGTGCAGTTCATAGCATATACTGATCTATTTAGTTTATCTAATCTTCATTTCCTTTTCGAAAAGATATTTAAGTTTCTTCCTTTTTTATTTCATCTATTTCCTTAGAGTTCCTTCTTTATTTCCTTCACCATGTTTTTGTGTGTGTTTATTTGGGGTTTGTTTTGTTTGGCTGGTTTGTTTTGGGGTGTTTTTTGTGTTAAATCTCTGTTATCCATCTGTTATTGGTAACCTCTAGAGCTAAAACTCTCGTAGATACCACTCATAGCTTTGTCTCTGCCTGTCTCATAAAACTTAGAACCATTTCTTTTTCCCCAGTGGGTATTTACACAAAATGATTAAAAAAATTATGAAATGTCAAGTGTAAATTCCCCCTGGTTTTCATTCTCAGTCTGTGAATGGCTCTCTGCACTCCCAATATTTTCTGTGTTGTCCATGAGCTCCAAAACAGGAGCTGCAGCACTGATAGCGAGTAGGAAACTGTAGAGTTTGATTATGAATTTTCAAGTACGATACTGTGATTATGTCTCGTTTTAGAAGTAGGGAATATTTCTCATGGCCATAAAACCTTCTGAAGTGATTAAACATATATAAAGGAACATTTTCACAGATTGAGAGACATATCCCCTAACATGTATATTTTGATAAAGTATTTCTTGAGAAAAAATCATTAAATTAAGATCAATATGTCCCTTTTATAGTGTTATCTCTGGAGAAATTGCCCAAAAAATGACAGTTAAGTAGAAGGCGATGTGTTTTTAATGTCCACATTTCATAATTCAAATGTAGTTCTCTTTGTACACTTTGCTTTAGGGAAGCATTAAGCTTGTTAAGTGAAAAACTGAGAAAGACCAATATTGAAAATGTGTTTTTCTGACCAAAGGATTAAAAATGGTAAAGAAAATTTTAATGGACAGTTCACATCTTCATGGAAGCCATTTAGTCAAGACAGCTGTTAAGTTAGATGGTATTGTGCATCTGAACTTTTGCTTGAGTACTAAAACAAAATATTTTTATTTGCAGTTCAACTTCTTAAATTGTTTTGCATCTCTCTTCTACATTGCCTTTGTGTTGTTTGATATGAAGCTTTTGAGGCAGGTGAGTGCCAAGAACGTCTTAAGAATGTTGATGAATCTATAACAAAAAAGGATTGATTGAAACAGAGTTCAGTAGTTATTCTAAAACATAAACTTGACAATTAATATATTTCACCTGTGTTTTCTTAGAAATCCAGCTTCCATGTTTCAGTTCCCCTAACATTATTGCAGAATCATAACAGAGTAGAGTAATTCGTTCTCTCTGTATAAATGAGGAACTGTTTTCAAATAAATTTGATTATTCTCTCACACAGATGAGACTGGAAAATTTTCATTTCCTCTTTATTTCCTTTTATGATAGAAAATGTTCTTCTCTGTAGTGTTCTTAATGAGAGACTCTTGAGGATAGGGTCGTGATTATGTTTGACTACAGTGAGGATCTGAGAATAAATAAAAGCAAAAGTAATTTGTAGTTGGTATTTTAAATCAACTTTCACACTCAAATGCATGAAAATTGGGTCTAAGGAAAATATTTTTGCTCTAAACATAATGAGCAATACAACAAGAGCTTCAGCTCAAGACTTCTGTTACTCTGAAGTGATCTCTAGCAAAACACTTGACATATCTATACCAGACATAACATTTGTGACATTTCCTCTACTCTCAGGTAAAATCAAGAAATAAAAAAACATAGAAAAAAATTCAGTCTTTAGCTCTATGATTGTCATTGGCATATATTAAATATGCATTACCCTTCATTGTACTTGGTGTACTGTTTCCAAGATACATCCAGATACACAAAATATTTAGAGTACTAACTCCTAATCAGTCCTTTTCAGCACACAGCAAAGGATGGGAACTAGATCATCTACTTTCCATATGCTATTGCTAGGTTTGTTAGGCTGGCCTTTTTTTCATAGTATAGCAACTTACAGTCTTACTAGCGCACACAGAATTGCAAATGATAATACGTTCATCACAGTTCTATTATTTTTTGTTTCTTTTTTAAAACTGAAGAGCTTGGCCACTTTGCTGATAACGTCGCAGATCCTCAACCAATTTGCAGAATCCTTGCTTCCTTACTGGCTGCAGAAGAGATACAAAAGGAGAATGAAGAAACGCAAGTGTTCCCAGAAAACTGATACGGACCTGTCATTAGCTGAACAGGTCAACATGGAGAAAGAAATGGGAACCTATCTGGTACGTTGTAAAAAGAGTTAAAACTTTTCTGGGCTGAAGTTGACAAAGGCATCAGCCAAGGCAAACAGGAATATTTTTGGCTGTCTGACCTGGCAGCTTATTTCCAGCTTCATCAGCTTTGCTGGTAGCTGTTTATGCTATGGTATTCTGGATCAAGAAGTGGATACAGTACAGGATCTCAGTAACACCAGCATGAAAGGGAAGGAATGAACAGCTCTATCCGGTGCTACCTAACCCTGTATCACTGGAAAGAAGTATTTGTGTTATACACCCTTAATCTCCAAGGGTAACCCAAAGGCTACGAGGATGAGTAGGCTGGTACAGGGAAGAGGGAAATTATTTCTGTTTTGGTTTGATTTTGCAGTGGTACTAGTTTAAATGGTCAGTTAAACTAGAGCCTGAGAGAGAGCACTCATGTCTGAATGGGGCTAGAAATGGAGGACAGAACCAACTCTTCAAAACAGTACTCCTGCTGGAAGCTCTTGCCTCTTGAAACCACAGCCTTGGTATTCACTGTCTTCTTGGTTCTGTTCTTGACCACCTCCTACCCAGTATAATTTTTAATTGTATTTAGCAGATTTCATGCAATTCATTACATAAAATTCTAAAGGAATTTACACAGTGGACGTCAATGTGTATGTTAAGGCCTCACAGACTGGCTGACAACTTGGTCAGATGCTGCAAGCATAGTCAAGAAGAGTCTTAATACTGTATGATTTATGCTTTTACAGAATAAGAAGTACATGTAGATAGTGTACCTTCCATGCGAAAGGTAGACATTAGCAGTTTGAAATTTGATAGTAACGCCGTATCAGATTCTTCTCTTCCTGCATGAAATGGGAAAAGGAGAAAGAGCTATCACCTTTACAATTTAAAAACTGTACAATGTGTTCCTGTGTGAAGGTTGGCGGGAGATAGATTTAGACAGCCTGTCTGTCTTGCAGTGCAGAACACAGCAGAAGTCCCTGTGTTAGTGTCTGAACTGGTAAATCAGCAGAGTCCAGCAGTGCACCTGCACATTGGCCAGCACAGCACCCAAAGTTGTGTATCAGCATCAGGCCTGACCAAATAAGCTCTGCCTCTTAGACTTGAGCTGGCTCCTGATTCTCAGCTGTCACATACAAAGCCAGTGTGGTGTCTGAGTCACATTGCCCAGTGCTTCCTGTGCAGAGCTGGATCAAGTGAATCTGCACCTGTTGTACTGTTGTGCCCTGGATAGTTTTTCACAGGGACCCAAGAGGTCAATTGTAGAGTTAGGACTTTGCCTTGGATGTGTCCACTGCTAGCCTCGGTTTCAGTTCTAAATACTGTGTACTCAAAGCCTTAATTTTATATTAAATCTAAAGATTATTGTTTTGCTGTGCTTGTGAATAAACAATAATAGACCACTGATTTGTTTGCAAGCAGTGAGCTGTCAGCAGGCAAGAATATTTCTAAAATTAAAACTGTCACAAGGGGGAAGCATTTGACTGTTTAGGAACTGAGGAGTCTTGACAGAATTCTGTGTTTCAGGCTCTTTTGTTTTGATTCCTTCCTTCACATACTCTTCAACATTTAATTCTCTATTCTTTTTGTCCTCATTCTTGCTTATGTTTCAAATATCCAGCCCTTAAATATCCTGTTTAAGATGTAAAAACATCCTGCAATAATTTTTTAATTATTATTTTTTAAATTTCTCCTTCATTCCTCTAGTTAATTTTCTGCCTTAATTTATTCCTTGGTTTTGTTTCGTTGATGGTATAGCTGATCTCACGGCTGCCGGTGGCACAGTTACAAATTTCTTTCACATCCTCTCAGACTCCTGTTTTCCTACACAAAGTTTCATAAATTGAGTAGGAGAAAAATAAATACTTACTTACTTCATACTCTGCTATTCTAAAAGCCAGTAGGTATTGGGCAAGGAAATGAGAAGAAAAGTGTGAGAAAGCAGTGGGAATACTGTGCAGTTACCAGAAGGAGGAGCACAAAGGAAAGTTCTCTCTCTCTGCCTGCAGTGATTGTCTGAGAAAATGATAGCAGTAACAGATGTGGCTGCCATTCCAGTGAGTGTTCCTGCAAATGTCCCTGTGGAAGACCTTAGTAAAAGTTTGTACAAAATGTTTCTGAGGAAAAAAATCTTAATGGCTTTAAAAGTTAGGTAACTGATCTGGCCTGCAGATTGGTTTGTGAGACTGAACTATACTGTGGAACTTCAAAACGAGCTCAAGTGAAAAATGCAATTAATGAGTACCCCATGTTGATTTCTGAGCTTGCAGACTTCTACTGCCTCTCTCTGTTTCCTAGGAGAAAAAAAGCACTAGGTGATGGAGAGGGCAGTCAGTTTAACAGCTGTGATGGGCAAAAAAGAGTAGATAACCATGTGTCTGGTGCATGAAGCCAAAACCACTTTCATGTGGTTCTTGTAATAATTTCAGTTACTGTCAAGTCTTCATGATTTCAGTTTTGAGAGAGAGGACAATGCGTGTGTCTGTGTAAATACAAAATACCTAGATCCCAGTTTAACTTATTTGTGGTATTTCACCATCCTTTGTTTATGACCACTTCTTCTTTAAAAGTGGCTGGTTTGGTTCTTTCATAAAAAACTACTGCAATCATAGCAAACTATTATTAATACTACAAAACTAATATTCAAATAAGTATATGATCACCTACATATGAATGCTTAATCAGCATTAAGTACCCACGTTCTTGGTTTAAAGATCAGATGACAGACCTATTGGGATTTGTTAAATAGGGTGTTTTGTTTGCACTAATTGTTCCTTTCAGATGTCAGTGCTGCCTTCTAGATTTCAATCTTCAAGTGGGCCACTAACTCTGTCTTACCCATTTTGAAATAAACAAGCAGAAAAAACAGAAGAGTTGCCTGTCTGCCAACCTGCCATTCTGGTTAGGTCTTTCATGGACAGTCTGAAATGCTAGGACTTCTATTGCCACAGTGCTCTCAGGAGAATGTTCTGCCACTTTAAATGCATGCTGCTCTTTTTCTGTTCCTCACTGTTCCCTCTGTTACTTTTTAACTGAGATATTCAGGAACCTGGATAGGTTGAATGTGTTTATGTAGTTACTTCATGTGATAAGGGTAGGAAGTGTGACTTGCAGAAAATGCATTAGGCAAAAGGAAAAACCTGGACCTCTCTTTATAAGGAGTTTTTAGTGATTGAATTATTCCAAATTAATTAGATTTTTAAAAAATTCTTTTTGTTTACTGTCAGCAGTCATTTCCAAACAACTGATTTGGGATGAGGAAACGTGTTTACAACTGTAGTATTATTTCTGTGTTTCTTCTTTTTTTTTTTTTGTTGGTTAAAGTTGTTCTTATATTTGCTCTGTTTTTCAGGGTACTTTTGATGATTACCTGGAGTTGTTCCTACAGTTTGGCTATGTGAGTCTTTTCTCATGTGTTTATCCACTGGCAGCTGTTTTTGCAGTGTTAAACAACATCACAGAGATATACTCTGATGCCTTAAAGATGTGCAGAGTTTACAGGCGTCCATTTGCAGAACCCACAGCGAATATTGGTGTTTGGCAGGTAACTTTTGAGTATTATTTTTTCTATCCATTTGTTTAAAAGAGGTTTCAACAACAGTATGAAAGCTTTGTGTTTGTCCCATGAGCCACTTGAAAGTTCAGGAGGTACTTTGTTGTCTTCAATGCCCTAGAATATCATCTATCCAACTATATATCCCAGTGATATTTTTGGTGGGGTTTTTGACCATGTCTTTCAGCTCCCTTGGAAAAGAAAGCAGATGTTTTCTTTAGTTTTGTGTGTGTATTGTACTCCTGTTGCAATTCAACAAAGCAAAGCTTCCAGATACTGCCCAGTATTCTTTATAGCCAGTGTATTTTAGAAATGGTAACTTCTGATGCAATCTCAGAAGTGTGGAGCTCAGCAGGGCTTTCAAAAGAAATGGAAGAATAGATAAGTAGTTGGATTCCTAAGCCTATGCACCTGTGGTTACTGGTACTCAAGATGACTAATTTTAAAATAACCTGGACCTGTGAGCAGGAGCTGGAACTTTCTGCACAGCCTGAACACTGTAGTGTATCTAAACAATTTCATGGTAATAGTACTGGGTTAAGCATTTTCTGTCCTCAGTTGTTTGTCCAGGCAATCATGCTGCCACCAGCTATTTTGGGGCCTATTCAGTGTGCTGCATCAGTGAACTGATCCTGACCAGAGTTTTCTGGAGTGACTAAGTTGCACCCAGAAACTTTAACATTCCATAGTAGCAGTGGCTTAATAAGGGAATGTGAAGTTGGTTAGGGGACCTTTCTAGGGGACAATCTGTATTCTAGTTTTATTTAACAAGTTTTCTAGTGTTATGTAATGGAGATAAAGAGCAGACAATGAACTAATGGATTATTTAATTTAGAGGGGTTGTTGATGCCTTGTAGAGGCTGACCTGGAACAGCGGCTGGACAGAGTGAAAGGATAAAGGGTAGGTATTTATTGAAAGGCCTTCACAGGGTACACCTTGGGCAGTGCAGGAGTCTCGCAGAGACTACACCCACGATGGACCACAGTCACAGATACAAGTTTTGTCCATTTGCACATCAGAGGTTAATTGTCCAATTACAGCTTCAGGCAGTGGAGTCCCATTCTCCCAGTTTGCTCCCCCCCAACTCACTTTTGTTTACATTTCTTGGGGCCTGAGACAGTGAGATGTCCTTGATTCTCAGGCCTAGAGAGGAATTATTGTGTCTGACAAAAATGGGAAAAGCAGTTGCTAATATATGGAGTTCAGAGTTATGCACTAAAGAATTGCAGGATTACAAATATATGAAAACATAAAAGCTAAAATCCTAAGGCATCATTTTAATGTTATCAAATGAAGCAAGTGAGAGGTGAGAAATGAAATAATGAAACCCCAAGTAAAACATACTGTAAAAACATGCAAACCAAGGATTCCGAGCAATGTTCATTAGACACATACATAGATATTAAAGAAGTGGACTTAGAGGTGAAATCTTTTAATAATATGTTGTTAAAATGTGTGAATTATAATCTTATTGCATTTTAACATGGGATGTACTTTCTCAGTCCAAATCTATGCTGCCAACATCTTAATGGCATAGCTGCATTGACCAATTGTGTAATCACTGGAATAATCAGGCTGTGGTCATAAGTCACAAGTATAGCTGCAGGTATATTAATAGCATTTGATTTTGCTAGAATAGTTTGTTTCAATCAAGGGAGTAGGCTGAAAAATTATAACATTACTGGTACAGTAATTCTGTTTTATGGTGTCATTTTTTAACTAATAGCAGAAATGAATTTGCTTTGTGAATTAAAAATAATAACTAAATTTTCAAGTCACCCATTTCATATGGAAATTAGTGCATTTGCTGAAAGATTTCTGTTAAAAGAATACTAGAATTATTTTATTAGGTGAGCTGAGTCACTAGCTTCTTGTCAAGGAGAAAGTTATTTCTGCTAATTCATTGTGACAGTTGCTACAATTCTGTGTCAGTCTTTCTCATTCCAGACAGGACCTTGGAATAAGTAACCATTATATTGCAAATGTAATTGTTAAGCTGTATTAATATTTTCAGACATTTTGTGGGAGCTCTGTAGGCAAGAGCTTCTTAAACTTGTGCTATTGCATGTGTTTAAATGTAAATATTTCAACAAATCTCAAGTGGTTGTGATTTTAAAAAGGCATTCTGAACCATTCTTACCTTTTCCTCTTAACATTCAGACAGAACTTCCAAAACCCGTTTTAGGACTACTAGTTCTTCTTGGAATTTTGCAAGTTTTCTTTTGTCCTGAAATAAATTTGTTTAAGAGTACAACTGTAGATGAGTGCTTACTCTTTCATGTGTTCAGGTTACAGCCTTGTTGTGGTCTTATCAAGCTGGTAAGGTCTGGACTGCTTGCCAAGCAAGTCCTATGCCATAGAATTCAGAAGATGAAGGAAAATAAAAGGTTAAAGTAATGGGTCTTCTGAGGCTTTAATGAAGAGACAGATATCATGCAGAGCAATTTGTGGACTAGTAAGTTAGAGGTAAGCGTCATAACTGTAAATATATTTGTGCTTTATTTCAGTTGGCCTTTGAAACTATGAGTGTAATATCAGTTGTTACTAATTGTATACTGATTGGAATGTCTCCACAAGTGGATGCCCTTTTCCCAGACTCAAAAGTGGACCTTGTTCTGACTGTGGCATTGGTAGAGGTAAGCCTGCCTTCAAACAATGCATGTTGTAGCAAATAACACAAACACCAGTGAAAAGGATAGCAGGAGGTAGACTTTACCTCACATCATATATTAGAAAGAAGTTAAGATTTCCCTATCAAAGAAATGTTTCAAAGTCTTTCTTTTTGATTTCTTTCTCTTCTGTGTTTTCATTTACTGTGAATGCTGCTGCCATACTTTCCCATGCATTCCCAAGATACTGTGCATTTGTTGCTTCATGTACTTCAAGTATTTAGTAGTGCTATTTCAAGAAGCAAAATAATCACATTTTTGTGGACTGTTTATTTCTCTGCTTGGCTTGTGACCCCAGCATATCTTAAAAAGACTTCCTACATAATCTTTATGGACATGTCTGTAGGGCTTATCTGAAATAACTGTGTGTCATGACTGTAAATATTTGTGATTGTAACAGCATTTGGGTTTAATCTTCTCCTAATTCCATGTGGTAAGCACATCAGTGTCATTCCTTTTCAGACGTGGAGGGATGACCATGGGTATTTCACATAACTGAAATTGCAGGATTTTGCCCTTATAAATCTTTCCTCCAGCGCTTTCTTGTATTGCATTGCCTTGAGTTTTACCATTACTCTATTTTAGCTTTTAGAAACTGGATTACTTTTCTGATGGCAAAAGGTCTGGATTTTGTATGTGTAGTTACTAAAGTGCATCACCTTACAGAGGTGCATCAGGAGCATGCATTTCTTTGTTGTTCTTTTTACAGATGTTAAGTGTTATGCAATGAATTACGAGCTTGCTTTGAGTTTTATTTTCCAAGCCTTAAGGTTTGCAGAGTTAACTGTAAATATGAGTCATGTCAACTGGTTTGCTGAAGTTTGAGTCTACAGGCAGCCTGATACACTCTTCTATTATGCATGTGTCGATATGTACATTAACCTCATGAGGTGTTTTAATATAAAACCAATTGAGCAAATCAAATGTAATGATATAGCTCATTACTGGACAATGTATCTAGAGAGATGATATTGTGAAAACTGGATGAGTAAATGTAAGCAGTATGGATTTCTGGGAGCTTAGAGATGGGGCTTTTTTTGCCTTTGCTTGCTGTGTGTTATCCTTTTGTCTGTTTAAATGTGAAGCTGGCTATTTGATCTCTAGGCAGACGTCTGTTTCTTGGTAGACCAGAGGAGAATACCAGCATTTTTCTCTAAATTTAAATTCTGTTTATATGCAACCCTTTAGGGAATAGGAATTGCAGCATAATTAGGTAGCTCTGGGAACTCCTTAACATTGTATCTCAAATTACCTATAAATGCTGTGGAAAGGGAGACTCAGAAAACAAAGGGAAGAAAGTTTGGATGAAAAAGGTAAATTAGTACTGAAGGGAGGAGAGGGGAAAAATGTTGTCTTGTATAGAGAAGTAACTTTGGTGAAGACCATCAATCTATAATTAACATAATATGAAAGGACTGTTGGAGGCTAATGCTGGATGAGCCAGAGGAAATGAAAGGTAATAATTTGGTTAAAGAAACGTCAGGTTTTCTTTAATTATTCTGCTTAATTAAAAATCCGAAAACAACCGAACAACAAAACAAGCTGTCATGCACTGGTCAGAAAAGGCCTATTTAAAAAAGTTTTAATCAAAAGTATCCAGTATGCTTGATGATTTTAAATGTACTAGTCTGATTTTTATTTTTTTCGTGGTTGTTTTTCTGTTATTAACAGCTATTTATTGTCTGAGAAAACACAGAGATACAATACCAACATGTTGAGTTTTACCGTATTTTTCTGGAGCATAACAAGCCATGTGATTTTTTTGGAATGTTGTTGGTTATAAACAGTTCCAAAACTACTCAATGTGAAATGTAAGACTTTTGCAGTCTCCATAAGGACACTCTTTCACTACTTTTTAAACAGTATTTAACAACTGTTAAACCCCCCCCCAGGTGTGGGGTTTGGGAATTTTTTTGTTCATTTTAGTTTTTTAGACAGATTGAGAATAGCTCAGTTCATAAAATATTGCAAAAAGTTTCGTAACACAAATTTTGAGCTTTTTAGAGTCCAAAGGAGTTCTCCAAAGTGAAACACATTTTATACAGAAAGTTAATTTTAAAAAACTATATGAAAATGAACACAGCAAACATGAGTTTTATTTCTGTTGAAAATTGTTTCAATTGTGTTGACAGTTAAACATGTTCTTAGTTACAGAAAATTTTTTTATCAGAGGTTCTGTTGTGCATATTTCAGGTTAAAACATTGATTACAAAAAGGTTGAAAGAAAAGAGGATTACTAGATGCTGTGGGGCTATGAACAGCAGCGGTTTAGATTTATGTCACCTTCAAGAGATGAGGATGTTTTTGCTTTTGCTTCCCTTGTATTTACTCCCATCTTATCTGTTACACTGGGACTTTCTTTTATCTGGTGCGTGATGAAGCAGCTCAGGGAATTGATGTGGGAGAAGCTGTGTGACCCAGTTCACTAGGGAACAGGGCAGAAGCAGCGGTGTGTGGAAGACGCGCAGTGGTGCCGTGGTAGGTTTGTGCTGGATTAAATTTGTGGGACTTCTGCACCACTGAGCCTTTCTACTTTAAGTATCACTTAATCTACAGAAAGATCTCTGAACTATGAAAGGAGCACAAATCTCATGTATTGGCAGTATTCCTATGCACCTTTATTGTATTTATTAATGATTAAACTCTGCGTTTGTTATAAATAAATATTCAGGAACAGAATACGTTACATTAAACTTCTAGGACAAACCCGATGCATCTAAAGTACATCAGTGTCAACGTAGAAGAAAATTTAGATGTGTCAGGGTGTTGATAGAAAAGTGTTTTAGATCGCCTAGTAGAGAGTCAGATAAACATGATACAGGTGAGTTATTTTATTTTCTGATGTTTGCTGCAGGTGAGGATGAGCATTTTACAGTGTGTTTACGCTATTTTGACAGCATCTTGGCAGGCAGTTTGAAAATGTTAAGAGAGAAATTTCTTTGAGTTTCTTTGAGGCTATGTGTATTTTCACATGTTCTATTGATGGGGTAACCTACTTAAATCTGAGCTGTCTTTAAGTATTTTAATCAGTTTTAAATAACTGAGACTCCAGTTGAGTAATTATATATGTGTTTGATGCAAACCAAACAGAAAAGCACTGTTGCTGTCAAAGCCAAGCATAGGTATTAGCGATGTCCTGATTTTTTTTTTTCCCCCCCAAAAAAGACAATGCTTTTTAATAATAGTACTAATACTCTTCAAATGGAAACAGTTTATATGGCAACATTTAATACCACCCACTGCTGAGGTAACAAAGAACTGCGTGTGGTATTCTTGTAAGCATTCTGTACCCAGCCCCTACCACTTTATGCAAGATATTTTTTTTCCGTTAACAACTCTTAACTCTAATGCTATCTACATTTTTGGTGGGAATATGTATTGTGTGAGCAATGTAAATGCTAAGTAGAATACCACAGAATAAAATATTAACAATTTCAAAATAATGGCAAGCATAAAAATAATACGATAGTATTTTTTAAAGTATTAAACCAATGATTTTTTTTTTTGAACAGTTGACCTATTTTCATCAATTCAGCATCTGCTTCCATGGCAACATGATTTGAACCAGGAGCAGAATGATGAAACTCCTCTCTTTTACTTATGGATGGATGCTAACTGCAGCCAGTGCAGTTTTCAAACAAAAAGAAGTAGCTGTATGCCCTTAAAGCAGGAAACAATAAATCCTTATCAACATAATTTTAAAATAGTTGTATCACATAGTGTGTTTAGTTATTCAGACTTCAGCATAGACACATAATTCTTCTGTGAATTCAGGTGCAAAGTAGGACATTCCAAGCACACGTCTGTGCTTGTGTGAAACTGTTCCAAATCACTTCTGACTGTCTACATTGATTTGAACCAAAAAAAAAAGGAAATAACTCTGAAGAAACTCTCCGAATAGTTAGGGTAGTAGATTAAAACAAGTGTAACCTTAATTCTGCAGTGCTTTTTAAAATTTTTCTTGCAAAAATTGTTGACAAAGTTTTTTTCCTGGTGACTGTTTCTTTTTAATTAATGTGGACTCTGATAAATTTAAGGAATGCTAATTAAATCAATGTCAAGACTAGTCTGAAAGTTGACTTCAGAGACTCACAGAATGAACTAGGTTGGAAAGGACCTCTAAGATCATCTAGTCCAACCTATGCTCTAACACCTTCTCATCAACTAAACCATGTCACTGAGTGCCACGTCCAGTCTTTTTTATAACACATCCAGGGACAGTGACTCCACCACTTCCCTGGGCAGCTGGTTCCAGTGCCCCGTCACTCTTTCAGTGAAGAATTTCTTTCTAACATCTAACCTAAACTTCCCTTGGCGCAGCTTAAGACTGTGTCCTCTCGTTCTGTCAGTTGTTGCCTGGGAGAAGAGACCAACGCCCACCCGACTCCAACCACTTTCCAGGCAGTTGTAGAGAGTGACAGGGTCACCCCTGAGTCTCCTTTTTTCCAGGCTAAACAACCCCAGCTCCCTCAGCCGTTCTTCACAGGGCTTGTGCTCCAAGCCCTCCACCTGCCTTGTTGCCCTCCTCTGGATGCGTTCAAGCATCTCAAGGTCCTTCCTGAACTGAGGGGTCCAGAACTGGACACAGCACTCAAGGTGGGGCCTCACCAGTGCCGAGCGCAGGGGAACAATGACTTCCCTGCTCCTGCTGGCCACGCTGTTCCTGATACAGGCCAGGAACAGACTTCAAGAAATCAGTTGTATGTACAACTCTTAAGCAGTGATTTTTGCTTTTAACAGTACATCAGTAGTGGTGTTTTGAAGCAGTAGCTGTGAAGTACAGCTCCTCATGAATGTGTTGTATATCCAGCCCTAAAGTGTAGTAAACTAATGGAAGGCTTTTTTGCAGAAGTGCACTTAGCCTGGATGTTCTACCTCACATTGAGGCATTTGGGAATTAGCTTGGAAATACTAAGTAGTAGTGAAGGTCCTTCTTGATAATGATAATAGAAAATCTGACATTACAGTCTAAAAATGCGATTTTGAGAAGAATGTAATCAGCTCTGCTATAGATGAAAATGAGGACCTTTGCATAGGGACATGGGTGGTGTGTTTGTGGTATACATAGCATAAACAGTTGGTCTGTGTTGATTTAATTTCATGGTGTCCTCATAAGGACGTAGATCTTCATGAGCATGATGGAACAACCTGTATTGAAAAGTCAGTTCTCTAAAAAGTATGGAGTGAAATAAAGGAAGTAATCCTTTCTTGATTTGTTTTTTCTGGGTGAGAAGGAGCTGATAGTCCATTTATAAAAGACTGGAAAGCAGGAATCATAGCATGTCAATAAAGCTGATAAAAAAATCAAAGTGATTGAGAGTTGCCTGGTATACAACTTGTCTTTAAAATTCCAGGTTATTAAGTGTATTTTTTTATCAAAGGCCTCCTGGTATAGAGTAGGAGCTCTTTGAGCTTCTGCTGAACAATCTTGACGTAATAGTCTCAACACTCGGTCAGCTCAACAGTAAGCTTGACGGTTGTTTCTGAAATGATGTGCCAGAGAAACTCAGAAAAACTATCAGAGTCAAGCAGTTTGAATTCCAGTAGATGACAAGGTATCTATCATCTCGTTCTAGGCATCATTGTACTTTGCATTCTGCACAAACTTGAAAATTAGTAAACATTGCATCCTGAGTGCAGTTGAAGATCTTTTGAATCCACTTTCTGAGCAGAAGCAATTTTAGGTGGATTGTTATGTCAAAATTCAAGTATTTCCCCTTTTTTTTCCTTTAAAATTTCTTAAATGTTTTGCAGCAGATTTCAGTGCAATCTGTTTTCTCCCAATAAAGCTGGGTAACTTTGTTTTTTACAAAACAGTTCTAGTTGAATTATTTCCTGGCGGTAATGTACATGACTCCATTCTGGCCAGGTGGAAGTGAGGCATGGTCCTGCATGGTGTAGCATTCCACATGTGTGGAGCAAATAGCTTTGTTCATGTAGAACTCGTGAGTTTGGGATTTAGAAGATATGCCAAATATACATTTATGTAGGGGCCAACTTAAGTAGAAAAGGAACTGGGAAAAAATGCAGAAAAATAGGCTGCATCAGCATACACACATGTATAGATCCTTTGCCACTGAGAGAGTTACAGAGGCGCAAATGTTGAAGCACAGCAGTTGTGCATAAAGTGGTGTTTTTGCTGAATTATTTCTGTGTCATTGCCAGGTACTAGTGTAGCATATAGGAGCTGCAGAGTTTCACATACAGAATTAAAGAGCAGTGTAAGTGGAAGGGACCGCTGGAGGTTATTTGCTCAAACCTTCTGCTGAAAGCAGGATCCTGGATTAAGTTCTCAACTTCCTTATCAAGATAAGCTAGGTCTTGAACACTACCAGTGAGGGAAAGTCAACCACTTCTCTGGGCAGCCTGGTCCACGTTTAGTTGTTCTCATGGCAAATAATAGGGTTTTTTTCTTATGGGAAGAAAAAAATTTCTCTGGTGCAACTTGGTAGTTCATGACCTTTTGTTCTTTTGCTGTGCATCTCTGTGAGGAGGGTACCTCTGTCTTCTTGAAAACTACCTGTTAGGCACTGGAAGAATGTGATTAGATCTTACCCACCCTCCCAAGCCTTCTGTTATCTAAGTGTAACAAACTGAGTTTCTTCAGCCTGTGTTCATATGCAGGTTCTTCAACCCTGTACATGACTCTCCAGCAGGCCCTCCAAGTTTTCAGTCTCTGCTTTCCAAGTGGCCAGTGCCACTTTAAAAAAAAAAAAGTGCTTTTAATGCATGCTTATCACATTATGTCTTTCTGCTAATTGCAGTGTGTATTCTTTCTTTGTCTTCAGTCTATTTGCTCTTTAATCAGAGACAATAATTTCTGGGAGTGTTAGGCAAAACTTTTAACTTTCTTACTGCTGAAATGTTTTGGCAACATTCTTGAGGTATCTCTCTTTCCATGTGTTAATTCTTTTTTGTGGTAATGTGTTTTTTCCATACTGACATGCATGCATATATACTACATTTATAATCTGAGTAGTTTGTGGGTTTTCAGGTATAACTGTAAGGTAGAGTACTTAGTGGTAAATATTTGATGTGTGGTTTCAATTTCTTCCTAGCTGTTAAATGTATATGAAAAAATATTTGATTATTTACCTATAATGAGCAAATATTAATTAGGGGGTTAAATATAAATCTGTTTTTCAGAAATGTTCCATGGTAGGGTACAAACCTTACTTAAGCTTTATGGTTCATTTTTTGGAAAATATTTGGCAATTTAATTAATCAAGTATTTTATTTCAGTGAAACAGATACCCTAGCCAAGACCTATCTATGCTTGCACTTGTAGTGAAAATGGGAAAACAGAGGAAAATGGAAAAATGCACTGTATGCAAATTGTGTTATTATTTGGTTCATTGTTGTATGCATACATAAAATAATTCTGCAGCATTACTGATCCTGAATATTAAAAAAGGTTAATCCAAAACACTAGTGATTTCAATTAACATATTGTTTCTGTTCCAGAATACTTCTACCTCAGCTGTGAACATTTACTTTATATATATATACACATAAGAAATCATATCTAAAAGCCCTCCTTTAAGAATCTAATATGTATGTTTTAATTTCTAATACAAGACAAGATAGTAATTTGATGATTTTTTTTCTCTGCTAGATAGGTAAGCCACTGCAATTTGGTTTATTCCTAGAGTTGAAATTGTGAGACATAAAAATAGTTTGATATTTTAACTTCAAGCTGAAACCCTGGCAAAAATTACCAGTAGTTGCTGAATAGCCTCGGTAAGACTTAATGGAAGCATCTAAAGCTATAAAGACTTACATAAGGACTATGTCTAAAGACCTAACAAATTCTACTGATTCTTTATTTTACTGTTCGGCAACATTTTAAGAGTAAAAATGAGCTCAAATATCCGTGCATTTTATATTCATATTACTTTGCAAAAGATTCTTGAAATTGCCAGTTTAGTTTTAATATAAAGTGGAGAAATATTTTAGACAAGTTATTCTTCTGAGTTACAGGAACAGATTGTTCTCAGGGGTTTTTTTTCTCACCTTTCAGATGTGGGGAAAGATTTATGGATTTGTCTGTATAAAATTTTATAAATGTTTGCTTCTTCAAGAAGCCTGCTGGAACCATATCAATGAGGTTAAAAAGAAATGCCAATTTTGCTGGTTGTACATTTACTACAGATTATGTTTATTTGCAGAATCGAAATTTATCACAGATCTTTTTATTGCCATCTACTGGTTCTTTAGAGATATTCATTCTGATTTAGTGTTGATTTTTCAGTCATTTTGAATAATAATGCTTAATGCCAAAAATGTGTCAGAATGAAAACAAACACTAAAAAATTCGAAGATCTAAGTAAGCTGTGTTCCATAGCTTTCTGCTAGTGTAGAAATGAAAATGCATGTTAACATCTATGCTTAAATAGTCCAATGGATTTTTGAAAGTCTCAGAGCTTAAAACAGCATTTTCCTATTTTCCTATTTATGAGTAATTTTCATTTGTTCCTCCTTATTTTCTGTTCTTTACTCAAAACCTTCCATTTTCAGTTTCTCAATTTGCTATGTTTGAAATTGAAAAATAGTCACACAGATGAATGAATTGTGCTCTTCAAACTGTGTACAAACACTGAAATGTGTTAAATATGTGGGCACATATAGTAATGTGTAGGACAGCAAGAAACCAAGGTACTGCATCAGGTTTTTCAACCCTGATGGCTGGAATATGTTGATGTATTTTACTACTGTGTCTGCCCCAACTGGAGCATTTTGACAGTAATTTTCACTCCCTGCTGACACAATTCAGAATGTGATTTTTATCTTTAAAGATGACAGCGTGCAAAGGATGGCTGAGCTAGATCAGATCAGGGGTCTTTATAGGCCAGGATCCTTTCTGCAGCAGAGGCCAAGGGAAGGGTAAATTAGTACAGCCAACTATGTAGTCATGCACTTTCAAAATTAATTCCAGAATCTGGTAGTTTGCAGTGTAACTTGTCTAATAACTGAAAGTGATCTGGCCAGAGCTGCCTGTGAAAGTGTGCAGTGCTTTTATACAATGGCATACCTACTTTTTCAAAAGAATTTGAATTATACTCTAGTGAAATGCTACTTAAGCAACTGATGTTAATATACTCTCAGCATCATAAGTAATTACCATGTGTATTGGTTCTACCCTGGATTTTCCTAGGTTTTCTCTGTGCTTTTTTTCAGTTGTCTTTTCTATGTAAGAAGCATTTTTATCTTAAGTTGGATTCTGCCAGTGTGGTTGTGACATTATAGTGAACGTTAAGAGCACAGGAAGCCTTCTCGCTGTGAGAAAACTTTGGAGATGTCTTGGTAGAAACAATGATAGCAAAAAGGCAATACTGTCTTCTTGCTATCAACTGGGTGGTGGTAGAAGCAGGGAGCCACAAAGGTATCGGGTGCTAGTTAGCTTAAAGGTCTGAGCTTGCCAGAAGTGTCGTGTTCCTTCAGTAGGAAGCAGAAATGGATGTCTCTGAGACAGTGCCATTCCTCAGGAATTACCATTATCTGGTAGATACTGCTGTATTCTTATCAGGAAGGTTGGATGGGGGAGATACTTTACAAAGAGAGCACATTTCTTAACCATGCTAATAAGTGCTTTAGAAGTGTCAGCCTGGAAGAACAGCAGGAGAAGACCGACTAAGAATGTTTTTCCCTGTTTCTTTTGGGGTTGTGCAAGGATGCCAGAATGACAAAACTTAAAAGGGAGGATGAATAGAGAACAGATCTTTGCAGACAATTACAAGGCATTTTAAAGAACTCTCTAAGAATCAGACTTTCAGATCTCTTTAAAACCCACTTAGTTTAATATTTCTCACAAAGAAGTTTCCTTTAATGTGTAAATATTTCCTGCTCAAGCCTGAATACGCTGAATACACTTCCTTGCTGACAGCTGGAAGTTGAACGTCCAGACAAAAGCCAAGTTAATACCTATTAATATTAATTGTTTACTTTCCACTTGATTAGGATTAGTAATTGTTTAATGACAAGACAGTGTATGAGCATTCAAAGCCTTCTTGCTTCACAACCATTTCAAGACTGGCTTAGCATTTCATGAAGTTGAATTGTTTTGTTTTGTAAATAATGTATTAGTTTATTCTGTTAAATTATTTAAATAATTCTCTGCAAATGCACTATCTGTAGCTGCCAGCACAAGCCTGAGTAATGGCTTTTGCTAGGAATCTGCGAATAGGTAGAGCTATAGGACTCTACCATATATCCACTTATCTCTGATTTAGTTTGCACTAGTGTTACTTTGTATTGTTCTACTAGGAGTGTTCCTTTTTCAGGGACTGCAATGTTTTTCCTGTCTCCAAATTTTTTTATGATTTCTTTGTCTGACGTGGTGTGTTTTGGTTGATTTGTTTGGTTTTTAAACTGTATGCAGCATTGGACAATAAATACACTTTGTCATTTCTATCCTCCAATGACTGTGAGAGTGAAAATGAGAGGCTCTGAGCAGGTAGGGTAGAAAATGTGGGGTTTGCAGCTGCAGCTGGAAAAGAGATGGAAGATAGGAAATCAGTAAAACTGACTATAAATAGCAGGAGAAAGCCAGTCAAACGTGTTGGAGTATTGTTGATTAGATGTAAATGCCTCTTTGCAGAAAGAGTCTTAATGATGTAGTATTGTTGCTCACATGTTTTCCAGTTAAAAAATTGCAGAAGAATTTACCTTTCTTTTATTAAAATTCTTTGCAGTAACTTCTAACATTCTGGTTTGGAGTGTTAAACCTTCTGGATCAACTTTGGTACTCATGTTGTTGACTTTGTTACATACCTGTTCAGTCTTGTAAACATAATTAGCAGACACTTATGGGAAACTTGCAGCATGAGTTCTATAGCCTTTTATTTAAAAATGAGTGAAATTTGTTGCTATAGTTTTTCCCCTCCCAACCCTTTTTTAAAAAAAGCTCTGAAGCATCATGTGCTTTGTAAAATCAGGATTTATGAAAAAAAGAATTTCCATTTGCTTTGTTTTGTTTTTAAAATGCCACCTGGCACACTTAAGTAAAAACTAATTTTGGAACTCAAATTGTGCAAGAAAATGCAGTACTGGATTGAAAGGCTCTAGCAGAGTTTGTTGGGGTTTTTTAATAGTCTTTGTGAAAATGTTTCATTAAACTCAGGCTGAAGATGGTCATGAGTCGTGCTGGAAAGTAAATGTCAAAAGAACTGGGGCTTAATTACTTCATTTATGCACTGAATTTTTATTTTACAGTGGAAGAAAGTGTCAATCCAGATTTTCATTCTTCGATCAGAAGAAATTAGTAGAATGAGATGTAATTTTCAAAAGGATTTTTCATTTATCGTGGCAGTGTGCAAGCTGTGAGGTGTGTCCTGCTTTTTTCATGCCTCAAACAATCCTTTTGACATCATGGGAGATTCCTCATGCTTGCCTATAATTAGCTAAATCTTTACAATGAATAACAGAAAGAAGATACAGATAGATGCTGCTGAGAATTCATAAACTGTAATATGTTTGATCAAGGTTAGTTTTAGTCAGAGGATTTGTTGTATGATGAAAAGTGTGTGTGTATGTGCCTGGTGTAGGGATTATGGATAAACCAATGTCAAATATAAGGATATATTTTATTAAACTTGCAATATAGTTTGTGATACTGCAGTTAATCTGCATCTCAGTGTACTTTGTATTTTTTTCAGAAGTTCATAACCACTGAAAAATCTGAGACTTGTTTTAGAATCCAATGAAATGGGAATAAACAGTTTATTACAGAAAATGTTTAGATTTTTACTCTTATAGCTTAGCAAATAAAGTTACTGAAGTCAAATACTTTTTTTGTTCTTCTAGCTTCTAAGAGGCTTTGTTTAAGAAAAAAGATTATATACCAATTGTAGTTTGTAACAGACAAATTATTAATGCATCTTGAATTATAGTATGTTGAAAACACCTGGAAGTATCAGTCCATGCTAACATTGGTTCCATTTGGCAGTTCTGCTTCACTTCCTGTGTAATTTTAGTAACTTCAGGAGGAAGCAGGAGAAATGTGATGGGTGTTAGTGTGACATCTTTCCAGTGGTCTTGATGCCAGTTTAACAAAATAATTATGTAGAAAGTGTATTACATTATTTTAAAAACCATGAAATGCATATGTGGGCAGGATTTGAGGATGAACTCCTTACATGTGAATAAGGAGTCCACAAAACAGACCATAGACTATTCCTGTCAGTGCTCCTGTTTCTGTTTCACTCCCTGTAATTAGAGTAGACTAAAATGATTTCTAAATTCTGTCTGCAGTCTGTCCTTTAAGAGTCAGAAGCACAGCTGGTAGTGAGAATGGGATGTAGCCATGTTCCTCCGCAAGGAGACAGCACGTGGAACAGGGATACTGGTACCATTATGCTAACAGCTTCATGAACTGGTCTTCCTTAAACTTGGACGGTCCTGTCATGGCCAAATAAAACTGACTCTGGGTATGTCAGTAGGAATGAGTGGATCTGCCTCTTCAGGATTTCTAATTATTTTGATGCTTTTCTTGACAGCTGCATGTAGCACAAAACATACTGGTAATTTCCAGTAGTGAGACTGCAGTTCTTTGCCAACTCCATGGATATTGTATTGGTGTGGCGGGAATTGCAAGTTCTGAATTTGCTGAGTATGGGTAGAGCCTTATATAATTTTCTTGTTCTGTTTTTGTGAGTCTTGCAAGTTGATCAGGCTCTCCAAGCAACCTCAGGTTCTGTGATGGTTACACTAAGACCTCAACTAGCCAGAGAAGTTAACAATAATACTGAAGAAGAAATATTAGGACTGCACGTCCTCATATAGCTGCTCTGTTACAGTATTTTAATAATTTTATTCTGGTATAAATCTTTAAAGTGAGAAGTTCCAAATGCGCTGAGTTTTTACCCTGTTTTTCATGTCCTTTCCCCTCCCTTCCTAACTGTTCCTGAAGGTGGGGTGAATAAAAGTGCTGGCAAACTTGCTCTTCCTTCCCACTCTCCATGTAGATTAAAATCTGAGATCGATAGTATTTATAGTTACGCAGTTTAAATACAAAATAATTTCTACAGCAAGAGATCAAAAGCTGTATGTTGTAAAATGTCTTCTGAAGCTGAAGTGCAGGAGTATATACAACTGTATGATATATTTCTCAAATTTTAGCTGGGGAAGCTAAATGTAAGAATTGCCTTTCTACCAGAAACTGAACAAAAAGGAGGAGGGAAGCCAGTTTCCTTTGCAATGTCACATTGCATTAATAATGGCACCTGCATCTTGCTTTGCTCAGCTTCCCTCTGAAGACATCTGAGCTGCGGAGATCTAGCAAGTGATAGGATATAGTCTTGAAAGCCATAGAAAGAGACAGATGCTTCTTTTTATCCCACAAAGTAATTGTGTCTAATACGTTAAAAAAAAAAAAGCCATATTGTGGGTTCTTTTAAAAGTTTGGGGGTGGACTTAAAACTTTGTTGACTCTGTTTGAAACAAAAGATGCCTCCTGTCTTGTCATTTTCTCTTAGTGTATTGCCTCAAAACATTGCCTTGGTACAACTATACTGATGGATTCTGCTGGTACAAAAGTGTCCTTATGCATGTGTATGCATTGGATAACACACAATGGTAGCTTAAATATTTTGGCAAAAAGTCAAGACTTAGAGATAAATTCATGTTAGATTCCTTAGGCCTACTGCCATCCATAGCTATAAACTGCACCTTTGCCATCTGTACCTTTCTAATGTGCTTTATATTACAAAATTTAGCTACATTTGGAAAACCAGTGTCAAAACCATTCAGGGCCTGATAGGGCTACCTAGTGTTTCAGTGTGTAACTCAGAAAAAGCTTGACTTTGGCAGGACAGGGCTCAAGTGTGCAGCATTCTCCCTCTGCTCCTCTTTACCACATTTTTCATCAGGAGAAATCAAGGGTGGCTGTTTGAAGCTGGAGGAGCTGCAGTACCCTGTAACAGCTCTGCCAGTCTGGCTGATTATGAATGAAGATTCAAAGTGTTTTGTAGACCCTGCCGTAAGTTTAGCTTACCTAACTTTTCTCCAGCTACTCCAAACCAAGATCATGCAATCTGGACCAGCCCTGTGACATGTGAGATTGCTGACATGAGGGCTTTGAGCCTTCCAAAGGAACCTATTTATGAGCTTTCTCTTCTTGTGATTCAAGAATTTTTAACGAAAATCTCCCAAGTACGAGTTAAGCTGGTTAATACTTTTAGCACAGAGAAGTATTTCGTCACTGTTCCTTTCATGATCGTTTTCCAACTGCTGTTTTCTGAGTCACATAAACTTATGTCTTCAAACTTTTCCTCACAGGTCAGTTATTTCAAAATACTTCATTTTGTTCTCACCAGGTTAGTCTCTACTTTTAAAATAATGGTAACTGAAACGAGCTACAAGTGCACATATTTCTGAGTATAAAAAAGGTTCAGGTACATCCTATGTTGTATGTGATGCTCTTTTTAGCATGTCAGAAGGTTTTCTGTCTTTTCTGCAGTAACCTTGTACTGAATATTTCTTTTTTGCTGAGTTAGTGCTACACATCTTCTAATGCGTAGCTGCGTTGTCTTGTTCATTGGGACTGTTTCTTCAGTTTTTCTCTTCAGTAGGACTGTCTCTTCAGTTTTTCAGGATTGCTGAATTCTAATCATGCTCATCAGAGCACTTGGATTTCTCCTTGCTTGATATCATATATGCAGTTCTTAAGCAGATTTTCCTGTTCAGTCACTAAAACTGTCAGTGAAACTCTTGAACTGGAATCTGATCCATTGAAGATCTTTGTGGCCCCCCACAGAATAGACATTTCAGCCTGATAGTTGCCGACGGCTACCATTGAAGAGCTTTTTCTTCCTGTCATTTGTGTACTTTCCTATTCAGTTATTTGATTTAGAGTGTTTTGAAAGTGGTACAACTACTATCAATCTTGTCAGAGTAGTCACATTTACTTCTATTGTTACTTCTGGACCTGCGTTTCAAGTTTCATTTGTGAATGATTTTGCAAGGAATTTCAGAAATATGTATTAATACTGAGTTTCTAGCTGTCAAAAAAATTGCAGCAGAACGTGTGATTCATCCTCTGCAACTGTTCTCCGAATGATAACCATTTAGTGTTATAATCAGGGCATGAGCATGATAGGCAGAAATCACACAAGAAAGGTTTGTGGAAGCCAAAAAATTTGTTGTTGTATTGATAGAGTTTTGTTGGCACTTGCATTTCCAAATAAGTCTTCCATTTGAATTCTACCTGGTAGGCTGCAGACTTGTCAAGTGAGAAAAGATAGGGGAGTGTTCTGTGAACCGATGGTGCGCCATGGTTTCCTAAGCTCACCTCTACGCAGAACAGAAAGGGAGTCTGAGATGTCCTTAAACAGGCAGTGTTTTGTGGAAAGTGGTTAGTGACCTCTCCCAGCAGAATCTCCTTCATTATCACTGCAGTGAGGTTGCAAACACACCATGATACTGTCACTGAGCTCTCAGGTCATTAAAAACATAGTGCAAGCTCTGATCTGGACAAAAAGATAATTCTGTTTCATTAGTACTGCTGAATATGTAGAAATATGTGCCAATACAGAATCACTGTCCCTTTGGACCCCTTTTCATGTAATAACAATTTGTTGCATTGCTGTGTTAAAGTAAGAGGAGAAGTATGTGGATGGGAGGGTTTTGCCCATGCTTGCTAATATAAAATATAGCTGTTTTATTTTAAAACTAGATAGCATGTTAGTCTTCTGTTATGAAATGTTAGCATAATATTTAGGAATTTTTGACAGTGTTAAGTCTGGCAGTGTGTGAAGCTGAGTTGCTTCAGATAAAGTATCTGATGCATTGGCAATGTTTGGCCAGTTATAATGCAAATCACTGCCACAAACATAGGTCAGTGTTAGTGGTGGTTTGTTATCAAGTCACTGACTAGTATTTAGAACTAGAGAATAAATATCCGTAAGGAAGGGAAAGGAAATGCAGTAGCTTAGAATGAAAAGAGTACAAGCATTCACTCATGATTCTGGTAATCAAAGGGCTTAATTAAGTGCTAATGTGTGGTGGAGTTCATTATCTCTGTATTGGCATACTTCTTTAAAAATCATAAAATCTGGAGAGTTCTCTAGAATTGTGCTAAATTTGTTCTGTACCTTTGACAGTTCTGTTCTGTGTTGATAATTGTTTTTATCTCTGGATTCAGTAAAAGAGAATGTCCACTCATGCTCAAGATAAAGTTTGTCATCTTCAATGAACAGCTTTCAAAAGAGGTTGTAGGTAGACTGTTAGTGGCTCACCTTTGGTTAGGAGGTATTATGATAGTAAGATTTTTATCCCAGAGAGGGGCTGCACAGAAACTCTGAATGTGGTGGGTCTCACAGTTATTTTACCACTAGAGGGCTTATTTGTATAACAGTGAAGAGTGTGCTGGAGAAGGGTGCCTTGAGACAGCTTTCTGATGCTTCATACGGTCCAAGAAAAACAGATGGAAGTGTGACGTTCAGGGGATGGATATCAGACTACAAAGTCAAGAATATAATGAACTAGCTAGTTCTTCTAAACTCAGGAAATGAAATAAGAGACCATATCTCAATCAACAACTACACATAGAGGCTGGTTAGAAATAAGAATAGAGTGGAGAAAATAAATTCAAATATCCTGTCAAATTGTGCGTTTTGAGAGTTTTGCTGTTCATTTCACTTCTGCTTAAAGCACCTGTTTGACGGAACTATGCATTTTTTGGACATCAGTTGCATTGTCTTTGTTTCTACTTTTCTTTTGCTTTTCATCGCAGCTGAACATTTCTTCATCTTTGCAGTCCACGCTAGCATGCGTATTTCCTTGGGAATCTGCTTAGTACGGAATGTGCCTGATTCACAGTGCCAATGAGAATCCCAGTACAAGTGTCCTCTCTTTCCTTTTAGTAAAGCATGAGTTGTAATGGCAGAATGTAACATCTCTTTTGGCACTTTCCAAGAGTCTCTCTTTTGTTTTGAAACACTGTTTGGCAGTTGCTTGGCTTGTCAGCACAGATTCTGTGGAGACAGCTTTCCCAAAAACTGCCACTAGCTTTGGATTTTTGCCTGCATATGCACTTAAAATTAATTTTTGCAAAACTCGAGTTCTTGGTCTGAGTCTCTTCTTTTGTTTAGATACTGCAGATTCTATTTAATGGTTCTTGAAATGTGCAGTTGACATTCTGAGTTTTGTGTCTGTCATTAGATAGTATGGAATCCCTAATAAAGACAGTACAGCTTCATATTTTCTCAGTAATCTCTAGATAAACTGTGGTTTTTTGGTTTTTGTTTTTAATAAAAAGTACATACAACTTGGCAACAAAACAGTTGATTATATATTGGAGCTCTTATTGCTGCTGGTAGTTATTACACAATGGAGAGGTTAAAGGAAAATTTGACAGGTTATCCCTCTTAAAAAAAATTAAGGCAAAATTTTGCATTTTGAAACACATACACAAAAAGGAGTAGTTGTCTAGTTTTTATTTCCATCTTGTTCACTGATGTTTCTTTTCCAGAAAAAAATCTCTTTGGAAGTCTAATGGTCCACATCACTACAAAACTGTATTTCTGTGCAGATAATACTTTTCTCATTTGGTGTAGTGGTTTGGTATCACAATGCTGTGACAAAACAAGTGGTGGCATGTATCGCATTTCCGCTCTAGCTTTCTTGGTAATAGTTGTAGATAGATTTGGTTTTTTTTTCTTTTTTCCTCTTCCTGTTCCCCAACTGCTTTCAAAATCTGTAAACAACAGTGGCTTCTCTCATAAGTATCCCTGACAGCTGTAAGACCCAGATGCCAAGTTCTGGCTCGCAAGCCTTGACCTCCTTTTGGGCTTCTTTTCTGGCCTTTTGGCTGGCTCCTCTGCTTGTTGCTGGGGCAGCTGCGGAATTGTCTCTGGAGCCGATCGATGCAAGGCTGGCTCATTCGGAATGTGCTTCATCGTTGTTGCCACTTCTCTTAGACTTAGCTCAAGGGAGAATTATGTTTATGTTATTAATATATTCCAAGAGCAAGAATTCTTAAAATTCTCAAATTACTGTGATTACAAATACTGACTTTTTAAATTTTCTGACTGTAGATAGAAAGTTGAGTTCTGATTTTCTCAGAAGGAAAAACAGTCTGAATATTAGTACAAGGCATAAAGAACAGTAATCCTCCATCCCTCCATGTTTTTGTTGGCACTAGCTTTCTGGATAAAAAGAGTGTGACAGTATTTTCATTGTATGAAATATTTCAGTGACTTTGTAAGAGCAAGTTTGTGTGAGACATGTTTAAAATGTCTTAAAAGGAATGTGCTTATAATTTGAAGACCATACTGTATTGAATGTGTTTTACCTATTCATGGATTCAATATCAGTAGCTATGCATGAAGAGTGTCTAATCTGGTTTGGAAGAGACTCAGTAGTTTACTAGAGGGAAGAGGAGAAGCAAATGTATCAATATAGGATGCAGTGCCAGGTGGTATGTCTAAACCTTGTTTTAGACAACTGGAATTTATGAAAAGGAAACAATTGAATTTTTTTTTTTTCAGTCTCAGCAAAAAGTGAAGTTTTAATGCCCAACAAAACTACTGAAATTTAGTATAATTGAAGTCCATCTTAGAGTAAGAAAATACAGGTAAATGACCGTGGACATTGGAGGTGATGCATTATCTGTGTCTTTAGAAAAACAAAAAAGCAGTACCAAAATCAACCCTTCAATGAGGATTTCATGGTTGCATGTTGGCAGAGGGTGTGCAGGGTTTTAAGAAAAGCTGCTGTAACTACATAAACATATGGAGAGGTTATCTCAATCCCTGCGGTTGTATTCAAAGCAGGAGAAAAATACAAATGGAGGTTACAAAAAAAAAGTGTATTAACTTGCTAAATATCTCCAGAAATAGACACTATAATTTACACAACTAAATTAATTCCATACTGTAAGTAGTTTTTAATTTTTTTACTACTTACAGTGTAAACATTAATAACAAAAAAATAGAATGAACTCAATATTGTAAGTGTGAATGCCAAGATTTTATTCTAAGTGTCAAATAAATTCTGAGCTGATTTAGTGTTAGTGAGTTGTGTCTCTTAATGAGTATATGATTTTGCAAGACCTTGAGTGTTAAAACTGAACACACTGACAGTTTTCTTTCTATTAGCCAATTGTAAGTATATGTTCCCAAATTAAAATTCTGTCCAGACCTACCTCCAGTTCTGAGATGTTCCCTTAATAGCCTTCATCCTCTGCCTTCTGGAAATCTTTGAATGTGGTTTCAGGTTTTGGATCTCTGTGTTGGTGCATATTTGAATCTAGGTTTCAGCTCTGTCTATGAAGACATGTAGCAGAGCACTGGCTTTGTTTTGCACAGCAGAGGCCTTTTTACCATTGGATGCTGTGAATGCTGGGCATTCTTTGGAAACTTCGCTTGTGTCTGAGATATGAGGGGAATGTTCCTTTGTTTAAAGGATGGTGGGGTTTTTTTGTTTGTTTGTTTGTTTGTTTTTTTATTTGTGCTTTTTCATCCCAGTGTTCTTGCTTCCTGCTGCCTACCAAAGAGCATTGGCAGCCATTTCCAAATGTGTTTTCCTAACTTTATATACTGCCACTCTGTGTGTGTGTGCACATGCTTTTTGGAGGTTTTTTTTTGTTCAGTGCACATTCAAGCCCCCAGTGAACTTGAAGCCATCCTGGCTGTGTGCAGATCTATTTTTACCTGATAATTGGTTTTCCTGCTTGAAGGATTCACACATTGTAGATGAAGGTACTGATTTGCCTGGTCCCTGCATGATGTTTTTATTTCCTGGTGAATTGCCCTGTCACTTGATGAAACTGGTTTATTTCAGAATATTAGCTGCAAATACCTCAAATCTACTAGAGTGTATCTGAAAGAGCAAAAAATTAAACACTTTGTAAATAGGATAATCACAAAGTTTGATAATTAATTGCTGTACACTTCCTTGTGTGCATGCAGAGCAGAATGTTCACTCTAAGGGCATCTGTTTTTTATACAAAAATAATCAATTGATACATGATAATGTATTCTTAAAATTGGTTTAAACCAAAACTAAATTTCAGTATTTGCAAGTTAGGAAACAGAAGTTGAGGGATGGGGTTGTTTTTACCAGAGCTAAGCAATAGTCCATGTATTGGTAGAAGGAAAATGAGGAATTGAAATTCCTTACTTATCTGACTTAGATAATGGAACAAGTATAAATATCTTATTTGGGGTGTGGTCAGTTTTCTTCAGTTAAAAGCTGTCTTCTTCCATAGAACAGAACCCCTGCCCACTATGATCGACATTATTGACTTGTAGCTCTGGCTCACTTCCCCCAGCAATAAATCTGTAGGCAAATTTCTGTTTTTCTGTATCTCACTGCATGTTTCCTCTCATGTTTTTCTACTCCTTTGTCAGAGGCAACATCCCTGCTGATCTGTTGTGAGAGTACTCCTGTATCCATATCAGTCAAAAGGAGTCATTGTAAATCATGTATACTCGCCTGTCTAATTTGAAGTGGGTCAGGGGTCTGTGACCTTCAAATTCTGCAAAGGTTGTGTTGGAATAACTAGCTGAAAAATATTTCTATATATTCCTAGAAAATTGCTATAAGAAAAAGTTGGAGAAGACTGGAACACTTAAATGCATAGAAAATGTACAGTTACCATCAAGTGAGGCATATGCAGTGCATGGTCCAGGTCATTTGCATGAAGTTAATGACTGGGAGTAGCTGGGCATAAGCAGGGTAGTGAATTTGATGTATCTTCTAGATTAATCCTCAGAGCTGAAGTTTGCTGTCGCATGGAAGTAACTTATTACAATGCCTTTTCACATGTTATCTTGTAACTTTGTGTTCAGATCTTCACATGCAGCACTTTGACAATGTATTTATTAAAGATGCAGTTTGATCATAACTTTGAACTGAAACTTCCGTGCGTTCAGTGCAAATACTTGAATTATTGGGTCAAGTGAATACACAGTCACTAAAGCATTCTGCAGTTCCACTTGCAGTATCAGAATGATATTGATCAGTAGAAATCTGTTCATGAAAAGTTCTATGCAGATCGGTCATGTTTGTGGTGAACAAAAGAGGAAAAAAAGTTCGTACAGTGCTGTGTAAGAATGGTTTTTCAAGCTGTTTTTCCCAAACTGATAAACTTTCATTTCCCATTTAAAACTGTGGGCATTATGTTAAAACACGTAATTCAGTTGCATAACAATGATATTATTCCAAAGTAGCATACTAATCTTATTTAAACTGCAAAAAAAATCTTCTAACTGATGTATATAGTTCCAAGCTGATGGTTAATTAGCTGGGTTAATAAAAAGGAGAGGTAGTATGTTTACAGCCTATTAGCAAAGTGAAAATACAGCAAGTGGGATTAAAGACCCACTTTATGGGACAGAGCTAATTATGAAAATGGAGTTTATAATGGGAAAGATAATTTTGTAGTCCATGTGTGAGTTATCTTCCTAAAATATGAACTGGATTTTTTTTAATTTGTATATTTCATTTTTTTTATTTTATGAATGTTTACTCAATAGATTTTTTTTTTTGTGCTTAAAATTTTCTAAGGGAACAAAGTGAACGATGTACATCCATTACTGCACTTGTTCTGAGTGGTGTTTTCCTCCACAAATACAGAACATCTTCTCAACAATAGGGTTAAAATAAAAAGTTAATGCATTGTCATAAAAGCGTGTTCTTTTTGAGGGAAGGAAAGAGAATCATTCAAAAGAAGTTAACAGGCGTTTGAAGCCTTTGTCTGTTACTTCGTATACTGATTTCTAATGTGTTCTAATATAAAAGAAATTAGTCTTGTTTAATTTAATGTATTTTCATGTATGTTAATTTGTTGTAGCAATTGTCCTTTAACTATTTCTCTTGCATGGGTAACTCTGACTCCTTCCTGGAATAATTCTGGATATTCCAGATTAACTGTATATATTTGTAACTGTGGTCCACATCAGATAGCTAGAATATGTATCAACAAGATAGTGACTTGGGTTTATGTTACACAGTTTGTACATCCAGGAATACAACATAATTATCTTTGCTTGCAGTGTTATGCTGCACAGGATTGTTCCTAATCTTTGGTCAGTAGAGAGTTATTTTTTCTTGCAGATAGAGTTACCTCATAGCTTTCTTCACAATAACTTGGAAGTGCATGAAGTGTAGTTCAGTGAAAGCAGCTTGTAGGATTAAGTTTCTTACAATGCTTCTTTTTAAATAGTTTGAATAAATCAAAATGTTACATTTATCTGTACTGCCAAAAAGAACATTGAAATGAGAGATAAAGTTTTATTAGAGAGCTGCCACTACCTCAAAACTTGAGGTAGCTGTCTCATTTTTATTTTGGATAACCTATTCAGGGTCATTTGTTGTTGTTATGTGGGGGATTTTTTTTTGTTTGAGATTTGGGATTTTTTGTGTATGTTGTTTGGGGGTTTTTTAGTTGTTTGTTTTTGTTTAGGATTTTTTTTGTTGTGTTGGAGTTTCAGCCTAAAGGAAGTTAAAATGGTACATTATTTTGTGCATTAGTTGTACCATTATGCTGCATGAACTAAAATTCTAGCAGGCCTTCAAAGCAACCTGATTTGTTCTTGTACTAGAAATAAAAGTATTGGCTAGAAATTATACTGAAACAACCCCAGTAATATGAATGTACATGTCTCATACTGGTGTCACTTCTGGATTAGGCACGCTCTAAACATTTATAATACACATTCCATTGTTTTGGAAGTTGCCATTTCTCCCTGCTGATTTACCAAGGTACTCAGAACTCAAAACAGTTTCTGCTTGTTTATCACAGAGCTTTAAATTCTGTTTGTGCTAGCATTTTAAAAGTATTCAGGAACTCGATGAGCTTTAGAAGTTACTTCGTATTGTTTGGGAGATGGGGATTTTAGTCCAGATCAGCATTCAGTTGTTAAATGTATTTGAGTTCTGGTAACTTTTGGAGGGTTTTATGGAGCACACTAAAAGGAGAAAATAATGGCATGAAACAACCCCAGACTGTTTCAGTCTAGCAGAACTGTGAAACCAGTTTTCAGAAATATTTTATATGTAGAGTTTTTGAAAAACAAAGGCAAATTCTTACACTTTTTTTCTTTTGTGCCTCCTTAGATATAATTGATAATTTGCATTCCTGCCCACAGATGTTTCCCCAGTGACAGGATGTTTGGGCTGTGGGAAATAAACTCAATGAAAGTTGACTTAAAATAGCTTTAACAGATAGCTCTTTATGATCAGTGATAACATAGGTGTGATGCCAGAATAAGCAAAATAATGATTTTTCTTGATGGAGAAGAATGAGTCTGTAATGACTTGAAATGAGAGTCATCTGAGAACTTAAACAGTTTTTCACTCAATACTGGCAACTTTTTAAGTACTGCACACAGAAAAAGACCTGTTCCGCTGTTACATAGACACACTTGCTTGCAATACTATCAAAACTAAGCTGCTGATCCTTTGAACCATTTTAAGTGAAGAAAAATGTTTTAAACTTGGATTGAAGTATGTAGTGATCCTGCACACATTGCAATATTACCTTAGCAGTTGGGGAAATTGCCTAAGCCCAAATAAATGGTCTGACAAAAAACCAGTGTTCTGTTTCATTTTCCATTTGCAGGCATGTTTTCTCCTTTTGAGTTAAAGTACGTGGGAAAATGTGTAATGATGGATTTAGAATTTGGTACAGGGAAATTAATTTATTTCTTCTAATTATCTGTTACATACTCATCTTGTGGTAAAAGATAAGGTTCTTGTGAGCTTATAATACTCTGCTTTTATAATGCAGCTAAGATACTATTTTAAATCCCAACTGTGGGAAGCAAACTTTGGAAAAAAATATTACATAAGCAGACAGGATGTCATTTTCTCTCCTTTTCCTCTGCTTGACACTAAACTGGCTCTGCAAGTCTCATGTGTATACTCAGGAGTACTTTGAGCCAAATGTTTCAATATTTATATCACATGCAAGCAAACAAAAACAAAACTGGCAAAACAACAGAGATGGGATCCCCAGTGGGGTTAATTTAGCTTCCTCTGCAGTTCAGATTTAATGTATTTATTTTTTAAAGCATGGTTTGCTCTTCTTATCTTAACATCAAGAAGATACTTTCAGAACAAAATCATTGTTGTGCAAGTCCATCTATTTTTAAAGGAACCTAATGATGAAGTGAGAGTTGCTAGGTTTAATCGGTGCTGTCAAAGTTCTTTTGAAATAGTTGCTAATAGCTGTAATATGTTTTGGGGGTTTTAAGATGCTTTTAGGATGAACACTACAGTCAGGGATGCACTTTATGTATAGAGCAAATTTTAGGGTTAAAAAACCATTTTGATGTAAACAGTTTATTTAGTCAGTTTCCTCCTAGCAGTGATGCAGAGTGATCAGGCTGCAAGGAATAACTGATGTGTTTTCAATTACGTTTTTCAAAATGTTTAGTGAATGGAAAGACTAAGCCAAAGACACAGATACAGCCTCTGGTATGAGTGGTTCTGAAGAAGCAGTGTGCTTAGAGGTATGCCATGCAAAACTATCGTTATCCACATCTTTTCTTCTGCACCTTCTTCCAGAGACAGGATGTTGGATGTGTCTGCGTTCTGTTCTCAGTAACACAATGGCATTTATTTTCATAACCTTCTAAAAGCAGCTTTCATATTTTTCAGTTTTGAAACCACTGTCAAAGGGGCAGAGCAAGGGAAGGAGGGCTGGTTTGAGGAGACCCACAAGGTGAGGGCAAAGATACAGCTTCTCTACCCCAATTTTTCAGGATGATCTGCAGCCTGATGCTGCTGTCAGCACTAACTTCTTCAGTTTGTATTGTCCTAGGCAGGGCCAGGTGGGGTTTTTTCATGGAGAGTTGTGCAGACAGAACTAAAAAATTGCACCTGCTTCAGTGAGCAGAAACAGTTAAAAAAGGAATGAACTTGGAGGGAAGGACAAGAAGCCGGGGGAATCACCACTGTGCTTATACAGGAGCCGCTGCCTTTCCCCAGACAGTTGCATTGAGCAAAAACTGAGCACTATGGGTTTGAGAAAGCCTTAGCACTGGTGCAAAGTGCCTGATGACAAGGGAAAAAGCATAATGTGCACAGTGAGATGCATCTGAGGACAGAAGAGAATTTCGGCTCTCTGGGGAAAGGCTGGAGTTGCTTGGAGATGGTAGAATCTCAGTAGGATGCTGTGCAGAAACGCTGGGTAGGAGATCTTTCTGAAAAGTTGTGGACTTTGCATTTTTTTACATTTAGCTCTGAATTCCACAAGGTGTGTGAGATTCCTCCTGAGATCTCAAAAACCACACTTTAAAGCCATTTTCTCAGTTTCTGGTATCTCCTTGACTTCTGAACTTTGTTGGCATGGCTCTGTTGCTGTTTCTTGTCAATGACAAACTTGCAGTTGTTGTCCAGCCTGTTCATGAAGTCAAAGGGGCTGATGCAAGAATAGGTTGTCGCAAAAGCTGCACAAAGTGCTTAGAGCAGTTGTTCAAAAAGTGTTCTGTATTGCATCATTATGTGGATGGGAGTGTGCACTGACTGCTTCTTTCGGTATGTTTGTGTGCATAAGGGAATGGATGCTAAAAAATTTTAAAAGACGATGCAAATAGTGATCTGAACGGTTACAAATTACTGTTTGGAAAACCTCTGGTGGTCTCTCCCACTTGTCTATCTGAAGGAATATTCAGTAATAGAAAAACCAATTCATGGTTACATGTGATAACATAATTCTCTTGGACATCTTGAAGTTTTTGTTTAAAAAGAGGTGACTGCTGTTTGAAATGTTTGAAAGCATTAAATTGTGCTAAGTACTGTCAAATGTCTACCTAACAGTATATATTTCTCCTGTAGTTTGACAATGATCTTAGGGAAGGAGAAACTTCCAAAAATACTAGATAGTGATTAAGAAAACCTGACCTAAACAGAGTGGACACATGCTTACTGTGGCCATGTTTGGTAGGTTATGTCTAAAAGGACATGAAAGGAGATGATAAATCCTACAGTGGTGTTACTCCTCTTCACGTATTACTTTGTAATAAATGATGTGTCTGTGATTTTCTCTTGCTACTTATAGCAACATAAACGTGTGAGTTAATGAGGCGTCTTGGTTTGGTTTGGAAAGGAAAAATCCACATGTAAATAGTATTATAAACAATGAACTGCCTTTTAGAATGTATGATCATTTCTCCTGTACCTGATCCTGCAGTCTCTGTAGTGCATAGTGCAGAGTAAGGTTAGAAAATACACATGGCTTTCTTGGGCATGCAGTGAAGAGAGAGATACGTTGCTAAGCTTTTGCTAGGGCTGAAGAGAGTGCTATAAAATATTCTTTAGCCAGGAACATGATGACCTTCTGCAAAGCCAGGAGAGTCAACTGATACTGCTAAAACTTGCGCTCATATAAGTACATTGACTTTAATTCCAAAAAGGAATCTTTAATCTCTTCTTCAGCTGCCTAAAGTACATTTTATTTTAGCGTAGGTAAAAATGTTATATAGAAATTTATGGTGCTTTCATATATAAACTGAAAATTTCTAACTAAAAAATTGCTGCCTACCTTGCAGACAGCCTAAAACTAATTTAATGCTTCTGTTCTTACCAAAACTCTATTTACAATAATTACTCCCTCTAATGTTGTTTCATGATTTTTGTGGAAGTTCTGTGTTCTGTTCTTCCTTTCATGGTGGAGTTTGACTTCAAACCCTGCTTCCCTTTCTTTCCTCACTAGTTGTCCAAGTGACTGCCCGCTTTGTTTTTGTGGCTATTTCTCTATACAGTGCTTACATGTCTTAGCCCTCAGACCTTATCTGAATTTATTCAAAGAGACAAAACTCTCTCCTTCAGATTAAACAATGTTTTCCCAGGCTGTTGGAAGAAATGCTTCATGTCTTTCTGTTACTTCCTTCTAGAAAGTTCAGTGTTCCTTGCCTTCCTTCAATCCATAGAGACGGATTTTATATACTGCTTTCTTAACATTTGATTCTTCTCTTTACACTTGCTCTACTCTGCATAGGAGCGTTACAACGAGGGACCTGGTAGTTATCAGGGCTCTGCAATAGCAGTGCTGGCTATTGCCATGTCTTCTCTAAAGTATTGCCAGAGGTGTGGCTGAGTGTCTAGTGAAAAATAAAAGAGAATGAGCTTTTGGAGTGGTAGCTTATGCTGTCTATGGTGAATGGCGAAAAGAAACAAGGCCTTACAGTGTGGCATCACCTACTGCTTTAGAGTGCATTAATTACTTTTTTTTGGCAAATATACTACTGTTGTACAGACTTTTCACCTGATATAAGTGTGACATAATTCGGACTACTCATGTGTACTTTTTGAAAGCTCAGCTTTGTATATGCATCACGTTTTCAGATGATTTTTTGCTCCAGAACTTTATTGGATGATTTTTTTGCTTCAGAACTGTACTGCCTTTTTCCTTTGGAAGCTAAACATTAAGATCTGAATGATGCATTCATGACATTTGTTGCTCAAGTAAACAGGGGCAGGATGTCAGGCAAGACTCTTATGTGATATCTGGAGGAACAGAGAACAAAATGAATTGTTTGGAGTCTGTTTTGTGAACAATGGAGGGCCCAGTCTTAAAATCACTCACTCTGCAGGTTACCTGTCAAATAGTAGTAGTTTTAAGAAATGAGAAACTGCAAATTTGTTACTTTGTGGTTTCTTTCCTTTCTAAATAGAACAATAACGTTTTAATTTCCTTGTCTACTTAGCATTCTGTGTTCTTACATGCCGTATTTGGGGCTTTGTTTTGAAAAAGGAGCTAGACAGAGAGGAAGTTGAACAATATTAAAAATATTTGATTATTTGAAGTTGTGGAAGTGTTTATATGCTTCTTACGTAACACAGCCTGCACTGTCAGCCTGGAACTTTTCTTCCTTTATTATGTATTTGGTCGATTTCAACTACTAGGAAACTGCTGAACTGACAGATGAGAATTTTTTAGTTTAACTTTTTTACCAAAACAGCAGTAAAACTTGAGTCTCAGTAATGACAAACGCAGTTTAAACCTCATTTTGTGTGTTGGAATGATGCCTTGATAGACTTCACCTGAGTTTTGTCTTTGCAGATGATGGTGACTGTTTGCTTTAACGGCCTGTGCATTAATTCAAGAAAAAATTTATTGCAAGATGTGTATCTGTAGCTTGAGGTCAAATGATTTAATGTTCTTATCTAAATATACTACAGTACTTATTAAAATACAAAGTAATTTGGCATAAGAGCTAACTTACGCCTTATTAACAGCTGCATAGTTATTTTACAGTTAAGTATGATTGCTTCATCCTGTTTAAGAAGATTATCTTCATTTTGTTTTTAAAACTCTATCACCTCTCCTGGCTAAAGATAGAAGGAGGACAATTTAAATTTCTGATTATACTGTAAGGCTGCTTGAGAGCTTAGTAGAAATTTGGTCTATTTTAATAAAAAGTCAATAGAATAAAGTGGATTTACCCACTTTAATGTTACTTCTTTACCAAATTGATAATTTACAAATGGGTCTTAGTTTGGTAGGAAAAAGTGACTAATGGATATGACAAGGGCTTCATGGATATTTTTAATGGATAGTGTTCTGCTTTCAAAAGTAGATCAGCCTTGAGCCTTGAGTCTTTGCAAAGATCCAAGTATCTCTGTCCCATGTACACAAAAATACAGTTTTAAAATCTGAATGGTTATCCTTAGCAGCTGGAAAATGAACTTTCAAATAGCTTTTCCTATTTTAAATCTGTCAGCTTCCGGGGAGTAAAATGAGTGCACTGAGTGAACATGCATGGATATCCCTGTTCATGTGTGATGTTGGAAGGCTGTACCTAGGGCCTGTGCCTGAGAGATGGTAATCATTGTATCACCCAGCAGTGCAGTAAGAATTACATATACTCAGTATTTCTGCATGGTGCTGCTTTATAGTGAGTGCATGCCTATTTCAATCTAAAAAAAAGTTTGTGCTATAGTTAAACAGGATGTTTAAAGATAGATAACAGGTAAGAAGTTTGGAAAAGGAAAATACGTAAATCAAGGTTATATACGGAATCATCTACATCAGGCATCTATTTGTGTTACTATTTATTTATTGTTACCTATGACTTTTAGGAACTTATCTATAGGAAGGCTCAGATAAGGTTTTGTAGGAAGTTTGAACGAAGGAATAGGGAGTGTGTACAAGTGTATTGATTACCCTACATGAAAACAGGGTCCTTCAACAGAAAAAAGGGCCTAGTTTGATTTCACGTATGCAGATTAGACTGTTGAGATGTATGCATTTTAATTTCTGTATAACTGCAGTGCTAAGTGGTGTTTAAAGTATAGCTGAATAGCTAAATTAAATACCCTTGCATGTATTCTCCTAGACGTTTGTAGCTATTAGAATTTAATAGGTTATGTTAGTCGTAGGATATGCTGAAAGGCACCAATTCTTTTTTTTTGTTTTGTTTGGTTTTGGTAAGACTTGCTTAAGTCAGATCTTAGGAAACCCATACATAAGTTCATGGCTGAAAAGAGAGGATAAATGGTTACTAGAAAGCCCAGGTCCAGACCAAGATCTCTATATGGCCCACAGATGCACTACAGTGTAGACAGTAGTTGAATTAGCCAAGAGAAAATAATTAATAAAAAGTTCTTGTTTATCTAAACAAGAGCAATTTCACATCCACATTTGCGGATCGGTGGTTTCTTGAAAGGAAATAGAACAGAAAATACCAGAGGGTCTTTTAGACCTTACAGAACCTTTTTAGACCCTTTAGAACTTACAGAAGTTCTGTGACTTCAGTGCATCTTCATGATCCAGATAGTCCTGTGTAAACTGTTAGGGATCTGCAACAAGTAGTTTATGTATGCATTAGATTAATTTCCTGCATTGCTAATAGTTATATTTTATGAAATGGTAATAATACAACCTAAAATCGTTCAGGGATATAATTAATGAATGAACGGAAAATACTTGCAAGAAAAAAATTAATAATTGTCTACAACTTTTTATAGCTCTATAAGAAAATGAAGACTGAGTTCTAATCCATATGGAAAGGGAATGCTGCTAGTCTGTTTAAACAGGGCTTAATGATTACATGGGCCAACCTCTGGAATTGTGCAATGAAAGTATCTCCCGGGATTAAACAGTTCCAGATGTGAAATCATTTTGTGTGTGTCTCCTTTTACAATGTTATTTCTATGACTGATTTATTCCGTAAAACTGTTCTTGAGTTCTGAACGAAGTATAGGTGAGGACTAGCACAGAATGCCATGAACCTGAAGATGCAGCAGTCTGTGGTGCCCAGAGTGAGAGACTCATCTGTGGCTTAATTCTTTCGCTGGGCAGTTATCTTTACTTACCTCATGGAGTACTGTGACACTTCATTTATCAAATACTTTATGCTGTTTGAATTATTCTTCTTCCATTAAACCAAGAAGAATGGAAGAGAAGGGCTAAAACTGTTCTTCTGTTAATTATTTACTCCCATGAAAGTTGTTGCTAGTTACTTTCTTGTTTTCAAAGTAGATATGGCAATCCTTTTAGAGTTGTGCAATGGCATTTTCAATAGAGACCTGAATGAATTATTCAAAGTTATCCCCCACTTCCAAAAAGAAAAGATAGCTCAATATCTCAGAGGCATTTTAAGGAGGCTCCTTGATGGCTTTACGCAAATTCCAAGCCTTTCATAAAAAAAAATTGCTGTCTAGAAAATAAGCTGTTCATGGAAGCAGCCGATTACCATTTTCATTCACATATGCTTTATTTCCTGTTTTTGACTGCTGTCAGAATCTTCCCTTCATCTATGAAAACAGAGTCAGATTACTTGAGTTAAAAATAAAATATCTTCACAAATTGTAGCTGCTTGGAATACCACCTGAATTCTTGTGGGGAATTCCTTTTACTTCTGGTTTTTTCCATTCTGATTGCATATTGAAACACATTTGTGTGTGTCTCATGAGTTCTTTTCATTCCGAAGTAGGGAACTAGTTAAATTTCCATTATATTGCTTCTCAGGTCTCCTGGGCAGCTAGCTTGATCTGCTTTCCAGTTAATCCTAGAATGAGAGTATAAAATAACTCATAATTTAGGAACTGACAAAAGAAAGGATGTTGTGTAATCTTACGCCTTTTAGAGCATCACAGGTGCATATCCACATTAGAGGTGCTTATCTACTCACATTTTCCTTCTCCTTGAAAAGTTCCTTTATTCCATATTTTGCATCTTACTTAAGTTCAGAAGACTGTTGAGAAGTGTTGAATCCCTTGGCTTGTTAAAAGTACTTCAGGGTACAACTAAATATTTATTATACAGCAGCCTATTAACAACGTAAAGCCTGTATGATAAATTAATTAGTTTCTTGTGTTAACCTCCTTAAATCTCATTTAAGCAGTCCTTCATTTATTTATTTTTTAAAATGTATATTAATGTTATATGAAATAGTAAAATTTTAATTTAGGCCATTTTCTAAGCCCCTCCAAGATAACTGCATTTTACAAGGGCTGTATGATATCTGCTGGAGATTGACATCATCTTGAATGGTTTGATCAATTTGTCTTCCTCTGTTACTTTGTCTTTGTATTGAGCCCTTGAAGTGAAGGTGGGCCACCTGTGCTCGAGTTCACAGATCATTTTAGGAAGTGTTTTATCTTCTGTATGAGTGCTCTCTGCAGATTTGATGTCCTTTCTTTGAAGTTCTTCTTTTCAAAGACATTGAAAAGCTTAGTTCCTTTTAGAAGGTGATAAACAGAAGCAAAAATGGACAACAAAAATATCCCACCACTTCCATTACTCAGGAGCTAGCTATTTCAAAATAAATCTGTTTGGCCCTACAGCATTCTAGAGATTTGACTGAAAATGCTCTTCTTGTGAAGAACTGACTTTTCACAAATTGATGCAGCACAGGGTCAGCTTTTATTCTTCTCTAAACAACAAAGAAAATTCTGCATCATCAGACTTCTTTGGTGATAACAGGATTTCTAGGTCCTGTATCTTACTGAAAAACTGATATACGGCTTAAGTGAAATGCTAAACTTATTTTGGAGTAATTTACAAGGGGAGCCTTTGAATTCTTGGCCTGATTGTTCATTCTGCTCTTATCCCAGTGGTTCATGTCTCCTGCCATAATTTTCAGTCTGTTCTCACTGCTCATGTCAGAGAAAAGACAATTTACTTCAGTGTTAATTAGGTGATTTATGTCTTTTGAAACATAAGCAGTCTGATTTCTAAGAGTTTATGATCTTATTATTCTTATGTCTTGCCTGTTTTTTTATCCTTCACTTTGAAGTAAAGAGAACACAGACTTTATACATTTGGTAATTCTTTAGTTAGTACCAATGTGCTGATCTGTTGAGGCACTTTCAGCTCATTGAATGAAGGACCGTTCCTTTGCTATTACAGTAAAACTACAAAGATTGCCAAATGACATTTGCACTTGGGAAAGTACTACACATAAGTTTTGAAAATGGGTGTTTTGCATAGAACACTTTATGCACAGAAAAAATTACTATTCAGGTAGTAGTGCTTTGTTTCTATTGAATGTTTCTAAACATGCCAGGTTTTAAAGCCAGAAAACCCTTCACGTTTTCTTAACACTGACATGAATTCCATTATGTTTTCAGTTCTTGTCTCTTAAAAGTTTGATCTGGTAGTATATTTTCTTTTAAAAAACCCCAAAACCCCAAAACCAGTTGATGAAAATTATGCTTTCATGTACATAAGTTGCAAAAATGATGACCCTTAGTACCTTCTTTCAAGCGTAAATCATGCCATTTAAGAAAAGAAAAATCACCTGTTTTACATTTGACCATCCTCAGTTTCTTGTCCTTCATTATTATTTTTGCCTCCCTAAATTTAGGACACTTCTATTCCCTTCAAAGTCTCACTCGTATACTATCATCAAATCAGCCTTTAATTTTCTTCTTTGTAAATAAAGGCTTCTTTACTCTGTCACTGTGATTCTTCAGTCAAAAAAACCCCAGTATGTTGGGGTTTTTTCTGTGAGCATTTCCCATTTCTACAGCATTGCTCTTCAGGTAGGGAATGCTACATTTCCTTTGCTTTTCCAGTACTAGTCTCATCACTTTCAGAGGCAAAGTAATTTTGCTTTCCGTCTTCTCCAGATTCCTTTGTTTACCAGGTTAAGTACAATACTTCTATGCTGTCCAAGGAATAAAATCCAGATTATTATTAGTCAGTATCCGGATTTCTTATTTTGGGTTACTGCTTCTGAGGACAGTGATTCCCCTGTTCTGTCCCCTGACCTTTGTAACCATTTGTAGGTGCAGCATTTCACTTGGTTGTTCTGAAACGTTTGTCTTGGTTGTATGCAGTCAGTGAAGAGATGTGGTACCTCTGCAGCGGCACCTTGGTTTCTTCAGAATTTATTGTTGCTTAGGCACCACAGGTTTTTTTTCTGAAAGTATTTTATTTTTCTTCCAAATCTTCAAGAGCTGAATATTCTGATAAACAAGTACTGTGTTTTGAGATGGTTCATGTGCTGCTCCAGAAAAGGTACAACCATACTAAGATGGTGTCCTTGAGCTCTATCATATGTCTCATTTTTAAACCTTTTTAGTTCATACGATGCTGTTTAATCACAACTTTCAAGTCACATGTTTTCAGGTGCTGTAAGTATTCTACATCAAAACTGGTTTTTTATCAACCAAGTTTTATAATGTTCTCAAGAAACAATTTTATGCTAATGCAAGTTGGTTGGCATTAATTGTTGGTTTTTAGTGGTGACAAGAACTTTTGACTGAGGCGTAAACCAGGTGGTGACGGTGTAAACCTTCTGTGTTGTGCTCTGTGTCTGTATATAAAATTCTTCTTGGGGTGCTTCTGTTTGTGTACACATTCTTTCTGATCTTTCCTACTTAGCACAATGTGTCATAAAAACAATCGCGCTACTCAGGAATGAAGACATTCAGGAAACTTAGTTGTGGTTATACATACTTGAAAAACAAAGGTTTCTGTTGCAGAAACAAGATCTGTCCTAATAATAGAGAACCCCATAATAGAAACAGCCTTCTTACTGTTCCTTTTGGCATGCACGAGCTTGCAGACAGGGGAGCCTCTAAGATTGGGTGGGATTCTTTGCTAACTGTAGGTACTTATTATTGCGGTGGCCATACCAAGTTTACTGCTCTAATATACCTGTGCTCTCCAGTGGATGTAGGACTCTTAAAAACTCCTGGTGTCGTTATTGAATGCAGTGTACTGTTGACAAGTCCTTGATTTCACTTCACATAGTTCAGCCTCCTCTAATATGCCATTGTATAAGCTATAGCATTTTTAGTTTTGTAATTTTGTGCTTTTTATTAACTTGGAAAGATGCTAAAAAGAAGACTGCTTTGGTATTGAAGTGGATTATTAGAAAGTCCATAGAAATACAACAAAAACTGAAATGGCTGGAAATTGTAAGCTTAAGTTTGTCCATCATTTGTATCCTTTTATTTTCTTAAGAGCAATTGAAACAATTATATTGGGATGTGTGGCAGGGAGAACTTATCCTGAAGTCCCAGAAAGGAATCAAAAAGACCAGACCACTCTAGTTTTATCACTGTCCAACTGCCAGAAGGGTGCACTGATTGAAGACACTTTTAATACTCTGTTTCTATTTCAGTTTAGTTCAATGTCAACACAATAGAAAAACATGTTCTTTATGGATACGAAGCCATGTCCTTTGGGTATGAATTAAATAAGTTACTTGGTAATACACAGGTTTAATTGAAGACTGGCTTTGAATTGTGTTTAAAAGACGGAAGAAAAGGATTTTTTTTTTTCTCTTTTACTTTAAGCCTTTTCCTTTGTTGCTTGATAGGGTAGCAGGTATATGTGTCAACATAACCAAATTCCAAATGCATGTTACATTTCAGCATTGTTCAGAAGCTCTTATATTAATATTCTAGAACTAACATGCAGCTTCTCAAGAAAGTTACTCTTTATATAGTGTATGGTAGTTATGTTTTCTTTCACTACATTTTTTCAGTAGAATTTGCTGTTAAAAAGATAACAAATATGACATTGTCAATAGTTCAGTTTATTCTGTGAACACAAAGCAAGACTGTCTGGAGGTGACTATTCAGCATCCCAGTAGGTTCAGGAATCTTGGACTAGTCTCTTTTATGACAGTGAGATCAATGCTGCTGCTGAAGCTGTCAAGTGTGTTTAGGCTGTAATAATGTCTGCACCATTATTTACCAGTAGAGTTGCAGAAGCACATTGTATGAGGTATTTGGTAAGGCTGTACGTTTGGTGGGTTACTGGATTTAAGGAAAGGGAAAAGCACATATTAAATGAAATGTCTAGACTCCTGTCTGCAGAAACCAGTTGTCTCTCACTTATTTGTATATTCATAACACATATCTCTAGCATCATCATTTTTCTCAGCTGTCACTTCACACCAACAAAGCAGCAGCAGTGCCTGAGACGTGGCATTTATAACTACTGGAGCAGCAAAACAAAACAGGCAGTCATTCCCAATTGTACCAAGCTTCTTTTGTCTTTATGAAGGTAGAGAGGGATATTCAGTGTCTTAAATGTTTTTCCAAGATTAAAGTATGTAGATGTTTCTGTTCTCCTTCAGATTTTGAACACACCTCCCTTGCTTTGTTGTTTTCAAACCTGCAGCGCTGCATTATCTTTTGAATACAAAGTCTGTCCACACTGTTTGGTTATGCAGCTGCTTTCATGACCTGCACGGCTGCTACTCAGACTTGATTGACAATATTTCCTCTTAGACATGCTAGACAGGGATGCACAGGAGGCACTCTTAAATTTTAAAGTACTTTCTGATGCCAGCCTAAAGCACTTCAAAAAGAAAAAAAAAGTAAGTCCTCATAGCATTAGTACTGTTCATGGGAGGGGAAGTAAAACTGAAACAGTGCTTTAAAATGTGAACTTTTAAGATAGTTTCAGGTGACTGACACCTGTACGCCCAAATAAATTCCAAAAGAACTCATTCCAAAAGAGTGCATTTCTGTAGTGGTTTGCTCCGCCCTCTTTAAACTTGTGTCATGAAGCATCTGTAACTCTTAGAATATAACACTTCATCTTGTAATCAATAAAGACTATTTTCTGTTAATAGCATGTCAAGGATTTATTTTCAGAAAGTCGTAGTATGTATATTTATCTCTCCACCACAAAAAAAATGAAGTAAAAGGAGACTGCAGATGCTAATTCTTATGAGGAATATTTTGATTTTCTGGTAAGCACATGATAATGATTCTAATGTAATTCTCCAGTGGAATAAAAGCTCCTTTTCCTGCATCTTCTCTGAACAAAGCCCAGCCCCTCTTTTCACCCAATGCTATTCCAGCAGATTGTGTCATTAGCTTTTGAACTGGTTTAAAATAATAATGTCTTTTGTAAAGAGAGTGTAATACTTTTATGGCCTCAGTAATTCATTTGTATGGTTTCACTTCCATGAAAGTCTATGAATTCGAATTTGATTTCATCGAAGATACAGGTTTTCATTCTGCTGCCAAAAAATATCAGAGGACTGCTGCATGCATACAGATGTTACTAATTTTAAAGCTCAAGTGTGACACAAAGCCTTCAGATATAGTTTGGGACTGCACCTCAAACACAACACAATGGGAGGATGAGTATATGTGTGTTAACATAAGGTATTTTTATAGTTAGGAAAGATACCTTGGAAAGACTATTTCTTTGGGGGTTTTTTAACCTTCTTTCCTATCTTTGAAATACAGAACTTTTTGGTTAATGAACTGTAAAGTGGATGTATCCTGCAGGGCAGTCTTTTACCTGAGAGGGCTGATGAGCAGTCGATGCTGTTTGGACTATGAATTGAGCATTTCCCATCCAGTGCACACTTAACCAGAACATCTGATCTCCTGAGTGCTGGCCATGAGTCCTTGGTCCCTGACTTCAGATTCATCAGTGCTTCTCTTTAAAAAACCCAAAACATAAAATGTAAGTGTCGTTAAATTAAAAAAAAAAAAAATCCTCATTTCCCCCATTGATGGGATGTTAATTTTTGTTTGGCTTTGCTAACCTGTGATTTTTGTGATATAGAACAAATAAATGATGATCATATGTATCACATCTAGTAGAGATTATATTTTCAGTTTCTGCCAAAGTGAAATACTGACATTTTAAATAGCCTGAGACAAGCAATGATTTATTTGTGAGCTTCCAGACAGGGGAAGGCAGTGACTTGAGAGGAAAAGGAGGCAAAGTTGGTAAGGCATATTATCTAACACAAGGAAGGAAAAAGTGCTACCATTGCTTCAGAAGAGGCCCTGTCCTAGGCTTTACTTAATCCTGTAACAGAAGCAGAAGCATGAGATAGGAAATGAATTACAAAAAATAGCATGCAAAATAATTAGGCACTTGGTCTTCACATCTATCCATGTTGATTTGCTGTATTAGGCAATGTGTTTGGAGCCTAGGATTCCCTTGTTTCTTGCTGATTATCCATTTCTTGGAGGGTGTCTCTGGTATGAATTGTCTGACTGCCCCAGTTCCTTGAACTGAAAGGCGCAGATAATGGTTGCAAAGCAGCTGAATCAGTAGTGTGTACCTGTGGGTGGGAGGTACCCCCTTGGCACGCTGTGAGCTTGTGCTGTAATGACTTCTCACTTATGCCTGTAAAGGTTTGAAGATGAAGTTCTGATCTTCGCTTAGTTCAGATGAGCCCATTCATTTTATCCTAAATGATCAAAAGCTACTTTGTTTTCCATAGGATGTTACCTTTGATTGAGTTGCTTGAGCACAGAGGTGTTTTTATTTGCTTTTATTTCCTCCAGTGAACACAGGGTCAAAGCGATTGAAGTAGCTGCCAGCTATGTTATGTAGTTCTAACTTGTGTGATATTCTTTAAAAGAGTTTGCTTTTGTGGCTTTTTTTTGGTGATAAATCAGATCATAAACACCTGCAGTTTTTAAAACAAGTAGGAAGAAAAATGCCTCTGTTCTCAGGTCCTCTAGAGCAGGATGAAAAATCTTTCTGAATTCCCTACAGATAGGCAGAATTTAAATAGGGAAAGTCCAAAAAGCACTAATTTCACTAGAGGAATAACTCAACATTAAAAGGAGCAATAGACAAAATGATTCGTTCTGTAATACACAGTCAACCTGAGTAACATATACTCTTCCACCCCCATGACTTCTTTCTTTTTCCTTTTTTTAAGGAAGGGAAAAAAGATTAAGCCTTTATAAGAGCTGTGGTAACCGTGTTACCGTGGCTTGTATAGCTGGGTTAAGAAATTTCTTCTCTGTCCTAAGGTGTTTCTTTTAATTGAGAATTGTCACTGCTGAGGGAACATGTTTAGCTTTATCATTAAAGGGATGTACCACAGGACAAAATTTTCTAGCTTCTTGTTTACCATTAAACACTGACAAAGTCTCAACAATTTGGATATAATTAAGTCTTGTAGCTGTATCCAAATGTCAAGTTAATGCTTCAAAAATTTTCTGAGTGAGAGCTTAATAGAGTTTATCAAAGAAATAAAATGCTAAAGCCTAGTTCTGTATACTGGGCACGTTTGATTTTTACTTTTAAAGCTTTTGCTATACTGCTGCAGTGGGAGAGAGTTGGTTTCTATCAGATTTTATGGTAACGTCAATCTGGGAAAACTCTAATTTTTTTAATGGTGATAATGTGATTGGTGCATTATTACTAAAACCTGATAAATTTTGTTAGAGACACATTCTTCATCTGCTCATCAACATTGTCTTAGAAGTTTAATGAGTAAGGGACCTTTTACAGCAAACAGTTCAGTACTGAAATCTTGTGAGTATCATTAAATTTAAAAGTAAAACATTTTCTCTTGGTTTTTTAAAGCTTCATGAAACAACAATATTAAAATACTTCATAAGCAGCACAGTGAATAAGACAGAATGTTGCATATTACTATAATTCTTGTAAACCAGAAGGCGTGTTAAATCTGCACAGTTTCAGCCTGCATTTGTGTATACCCAGATAATTTATTCTTTTTTTAGCCTTCAGTAGTGCTTGCTCAAAATTAGGTAAATGTGGTGGATAAAAACAAAATTATTTTTCAAGGCTTATATGTTAGAAACTTTGTATGTAAACAGTTGTGAGTTTAGACTGGAAAAAAGCTTTTCTTTACAAAATTGGAACATTCTGGCTTGATTCTACAGGAAGGCTGATGTTAGTCATTTGTTTTGCATCATCTTTTTTTTCTGTCAAAATAAGCACAGTTATCTTTTCAGAATTTGGTGTCATACTGAGTGAAGAAGAGAACCTAGAATTACTGACTGGTGTTTATTGTAGAGATTAGGAGATACAGAAAGGTGTTTACTCATTAGAAGAGTGTGATGGTTCACCGAGCTCCGTCTATCTCACAGGAATTCTGTCACACTTGGGTAAAGCCGTGGTTTGATTCATGTATAGTCACTGTAAACAGCATTAGAGATCTAGATTTTGTCATCACCTGTTGGTGTGCGCACGTTCCTCTGAGAGACAAACTGAATTCGCAGCCACAGTAAAGAGCAAGATTTTAAAGTGGCTTTGTAGTTTTTTAGAAGCGATGCCTTCTGGGTAGTACTGTCCTTGAAGCATGCACTGGAGTCTTGGTAGAGTTGTTTGTATGTGTCTATGACATGGGTAAGGTTACATCTGTTTCTCTTAGGGTAGGGCAGATAGATCTTAAATAATGTATGTGCTGGGAACAGTGCACATGTGAGAAAATGAGAGGTTTACTCCACTAAGCCTTACTTTGCCTTTTTTTTTTTCCTGTGCCTGTAGTTAAAAATAAAATATTTTTCTAAACTCTTTTTTCTTTTCCTATCATACCGAAAATGCATGCTGAAGTCTTAAGTAACTTAACCAGAATTTATTTCTTCATTTATTTGTCAAAAGAAAAACTGTAAAGCTTTTTTTTCCTCTGATAATTTAGTGCAGAATTGCAGACTTTTTTCCTTGAACTCTTCTGACCAATTAAATGGTAAGATTTTTTTTTCCTCTTATGTACAAATTTTCTTCATCCATGAATCTTACATTGTAAATTATAAATAACTTTGTCATATCATACAAACTAGCTTAAGAGCTTTTGTTATGGAAGCCAAGTATGTGTAGTATTTCCAAATCTTGTGGAAATGGATAAGTGGGCCTGCGCCCTGAGTACTTCTCTTTTGTCTATAAGATGCTTCTTTTCCTCTTCCATCACAGTATCTGCCACCAGAGCACCTGCCTGGAACTGCTCAAAAGGAATTTCCTCTCTGCATTCACTTGAATGTAGGACACATTTTCACTTGTTAGCTTCATTCTTTTCTCTTGCATTTCTTTTTGTATTCTTAGATATTTTTGCTTGAGCTCAAATATGACAGTTTCTTGCAGGAGGGGTCTTACTGTTGCTTTCTAATCCAGCATTCATGAACTCAGTCATCATTATCAGAAACCAGGCTGTTATGGGAGAGAAATTTGGCCTAAACACACTGTCAAAGTACTTGCATAAGAAAATAATTAAATGAGAGAATAAAATTTAACGCTATTTTACTCTTTGTGTAATGACCTTTCTGGTTTTAATTTTGCTATGAAAATGAATTTATTTCTAAATTCTAATTGTTCCATTCCGCAAACTATAAGATGGCAATGTAGGTAGGAGTTTCATTTTCCAGCTGAATCTGTGTTCAGTGTTTTATTTGCATAAAGTCTCCTAGAACACAGTGAACTTTTTTTTTTTTAATAGGATCTGTGGTGTTAGGTAAGACAAAGAGGATGAAAGGAATAATTTAGTATTTCTGAAGTTATTGGTAAAACCTCATGAGAAATCCTGGCCTCATTTACAAGAGTGCAGTAGTATTGGCTTATTGACCTGAAGCACTTGAAATAACTGTCTTAAACATCTCATGCAGAGGCTGGATTCTCCAGCTGAACTATCTGGGCATGAAGTAATAATATTATAGCTAATAATATACAAATGTTTAAAAAAAAGTAATTTGCAGCCTCAAGATCTAGAATAGTCCTAGAATTTTTAGGACATGAGACTGATGTGCTGGGGTAGCTGTGCATCCAAGTTGTTAGAAAGATAATATAGAGTTGTCGTGAAATGGCAAGTATAGATTTCAGCATTTTAGTGTAGCCTGCTCTTCTGATTTGCTGCACAGCACTGGGGAAGTGGATATTAACCTCAATCTTTTCTTCAGCAGGGAGAACAATTTGCTCTTTTATAACAGATGGTATGAGTAGTTCAGTTTATGATGTAAGTTCTAAGCGATTTTATAATACTGTAATCCCCCTTCCAGCTTAAGAGATGGAGTAGTATACAACAACCCAGTAGGTAATCAAGAAACTGGCATTTGGGATTGTAGAAGACTAATGAAGCTTAAAATGTTTGCATTTGACTTGTTGATGGGAAATACTAAAATGGAAATACTAATGGCCAGAGGGCTTTACCAGTAAATTGACCTATGTTTTCTAAAAAGGTATGAGACTCCTAATTTGATGTGTCACTTAAAAGCACATTTGACTGCACTAATCTGCACTGGGAATTCATGAAGTAGGGAGAATAGTTGGAAGTGTCTGGGTATACGACACGTTACCTGTTTTGATCTGGAATTCCTGGGCTACATCTGACAAAACAATTATCTCTGAACACCTACTTAGGAATTTCAGAATGCTGCTTTTACCCCAATTTCCTTTGTTTCTTCATTGTTTTTAATTAGAATTAATTTCTTGTTATCTGGATCTTGTTCCTGTTAAGATGGGCTTTTCTTGGTGTGCTTGTAATTTGAGTGAGTTTTCTTCAGCCATGTAAATGAGGGGCTGCTGGGCCAGTAAAACCAAGGTTGAGTGTTTTCTGATGGGAGACACACTGGTGTGATGAAAGGTCGCTTTTCAGCAAGAAAAGAAACGGTTGGGAGTGTGGTCAGCAGCAGCTGAATGTGAACCAGCGGTGTGGGCAGGTGGCCAAGAAGGCCAATGGCATCCTGGCCTGTATCAGCAAGAGTGTGGCAGCAGGACCAGGGCAGGGATTGTCCCCCTGTGCTCAGCGCTCGTGAGGCTGCACCTCAAATCCTGGCTTCAGTTTTGGGACAGAAGGAACACTGAGGTGCCAGAGTGAGTCCAGGGAAGGCCAACAGAGCTGGTGAAGGCTCTGGAGCACCAGTCGAGGAGTGAGGACTGTGTGAGGAGTGGCCGTGGAGCTGGGATTGTTTAGCCGGGAGAAAAGGAGGCTCAGAGGGAACCTTGCTACTCTCTACAGCTCCCTGAAAGGAGGTTGTAGCAAGGTGGGAGTCAGTATCTTCTCCCAAGTAATGAGCAGTGGGACAAGAGGAAATGGCCTCAAGTTGCAACAGAGGAGGTTTAGATTGAATATGAGGAAAAGTTCCTTCACTGAAATGATTGTTAAGCATTGGAACAGGCTGCCCAGGGAAGTGGTTGGATCACCATCTCTGGACATATTTAAGAGACCTGTACATGTGGCACGTAGGGACACAACTGAGAGGTGAACTTGGCTGTGCTGGGTTAACAGCTGGACTTGATGATCTTAGAGGTCTTCTCCAACCTAAACAATTCTATGATTATTTCCTCAGCGCTGGAGAAGCCTGCACATGTGGATGATGATGAGAGAGACTCAGAAAGCTGAAATGATCTTTATGTTTTGGGAAAGGAAATGAATTCAGTAATTTTATTGTACATGAAGTGTATTATAATTTCATTCCAGGAGCTTGAAAACAGTGCATCTTTTCTGATTTTCTTTTTACGTGCATGTATGAATGTTTGGGATGTCCCAGATGATGAGTTAGTGAAGATGTAGCTTTGTGTGTTTGGGTTTTTTCCCAGCAGAAGTCAGAAATTAAGAAAAATATTTATCTCCTGATAATCCAGTGCAAGTATAATACAGTAATTATAAAACAGTTGAGACTGAACACATCAAAGCATATATGAGACATTTTCTAAAATATTCTCCCCTGTTGTAGTCTCAGCATTCTTTACATATGCAAAAACCGTTCACAAAATTTTCTCTAATATTCTGTATTTCATATACAGGTTAAAAGTTTTCTGAAGTCTTTCTTTTTCTTATTAAAATACTGAACTTAATGCCATTAACACGGTTGGGAAGCACTGGAGAGATCAGTGCTGTAAAATGTGAGACCTCTGCCTGCACTCATTCATGTAAATGAGCCTATTAAGTACACACTTCACAACCTAAGCAAGATAACTATTTTAAGCAGTTAGCTTCAGTAATCACAACAGACTAGGAACTGTACCTCATGGTTCATAAGTTACACTATTTTTAATGTTTCAGAGTGACTTCTCTGCAGAAACACAGGATCATAAAAAGGTTTTGAAGTATTTCTTCTACTAAAGCACTGTTGTGCTTATTTCCCTCCGAGTTCATCTGGTGAGGTTTTTATGGCATTTATTCTTAAATTTATACAGATTGGAAAGTCTCCCCTAAGCTTTAACAATGTGAAAGCCAGTGTCTGTCTGAAGCCAGTTGCCTAGACTACTGTCTGGGCAAGGGGAATGTATAGACACCTGCAAAGAGTCATTCCTGCCTTCATTTGGAATGGAACAATATGCCATCTGGGGATGTGGAGCCTGCTAACTTTGGCTATGCTTGATTTATTAGATAATTAAACTTAGGCGAAAGAAGATCTCATACATGATTTTAATTTACTTTTGTTCAACAAGAAAGTATTGATCCAACTTCGCGTGTCTAGTCTTTAATTTCAGGGTAATTATTATTAGTGCTTGTCTGTTTCAGTGACTCAAATACTCAGAAAAACCATAAATATTGTATAGCAAGACAGAACTTATAAAATACAGGTGTCTGATTTCAGGCATCTGCATGTAGGTACGAAAGTAGCATTGACCTGATTTTCAGAACTAGAGCACTGCTGATTGTGCCAACAAAAATAGAGCATGCTGACACTTTCTCAGAAACTGGTTTTCAGCATATGATCTCCAAACTCGTGCTCTGAGGTATGTGGTGATAGGGGATTGCTTTTCATTTTTCATTTCCAGAGCTATTGTCTGACTTAATAATATTTGTTACTCTAATCTGTGGAGGAAGACGTGTTCGTTCCACTTTTAGTCTTGCTCTGCCTCTATGCTGTGAGGCATACAGAGCTCTGTGTCTTGTGAGCTTTTTAGCTAAATGAGTTTTGCAGGAAAAAGGAAGGATTGCTATTAGTGGTAAAGTTTTACGAAGGAGCCATCAAGATGAGCTTGTGCTTCACCATTCAGCAGTAATCTTTCCTTTTTAATCATAAATCGATGCCTTCTTGCTTGTTTTGTCATTGATCAAAACTGTGGTGCTTGGAGCAGGAGGTCATTCTCAGTCATCAGTGTACATGGAGTGTGTGGGAGTGAGGAATATACAGGTATCTAGCTGGACTGAATTAAAATGGCCTTGCCCAGAACCTGATGAGGAATTTTATGTCAGTCATGCTGCCTTTATGCTCCCACCCATCTTCAGTGCAGCACATGGCCCACCCCCGCCTGCTGTGTGTGCTTAGGGAGAGGGCTGCTGCTCCCAGCTGCCTTTCCTCTGCACTGAGGGAGTGCTTTGCTGATGGACTACAAACAGCAAAAGCTATTTGCACTATTTAAGCTTAAGTAGAGCACATGAGCAAGGGAAAGCAAGTCTACTCCCTCATGATTGAGAGCTATGTTGGTAATCATTCAAGATAAAAACAAACCTAGTATTCTTGAAAATGCTTTTAATCAATTTAAAACCCTTATTTTCATGATGGAGCGTTGCTCAGTTGTAAGTACTTTCAGATACAAAGGTTTACTTTGTAGGTAAATATATAAAAGCAAAATTCATCAAGTAACTTTACTTTGTGTAAAGTAGGTGTCTTATTCAGAAAATTGTAACAGAAGTTCATACAGGTTATTGAAGAATTGACTGTCCACTGGGAAGCATCTAAGTGCATACAAGGAAGAAATATGATGCACTACAGAGGGAGTGCAAGTTTGTGCTGTCATCTCTCCTAGACCTATTATTGACGGAGAGGTATAGCATGTGCATTTTAGATAGCAGACCTATTGTTGTTGTGAGCTATTGAACAGAAGTCTCATAGCAAGGGAAAAGAAAGAACATCAAAACAAGCCCAAAGCTTTGATTAGCATTGTGCTTTTTAATCATTTGTATTCAGTTGGAGGTTTTTATTGGCAAAATTGGGTTTTGCAACTCCTTGTTGCCTTATGGAAAAATGCAAGGGATCCCTGATCTTAAAATAAGTTTTCTCCCTGTGAAACCGTCTAACCAGACTTACTTTCAGAAACTGTATATAAGTATTTTATGTCAAGAAAACATGTATTATATTTGAAGCAAATAATGGCTGTTTATTTGCTTCTCTGTATTTAAGAGAGACAAGTATACATTCTGAAAAACAGCTCTATGTGTAATGTTGCAAGCAGCCTTATATATTCAGAAAACTGTATGGTTTTAAATGAATCTTTTAAAAAAATGCTGTTGCTATACAAATGTCTAGAAAGAGAAGACACATAACACTTGAAAACAAAATGTGAGCCATCACCCTAGGTTTTCTATTTATAGAAGTTCCTTAGTGGTTGAATCTCTATCATTCTTGCAGTAAACCTAGGTGCTAAACTGTTACCATAGCCTGTTTGGAATGGGCCAGGATTGCTGTGTTGGATGCAACGATGGGTCTTGCGCATTTGTCTTTTGGATTACACGGGGGTGGCATGTTAATTGTGTGCATGGCTTTATCCTCACTGCTAGTACCAGATACAGAACTGAGGGCTCCTGAGGCGTAACACCTCAGGAGCTTTGCCCCACAAGAAGAGTTATTAGAGTGTGTTTCTAAAGGGAGCTGGCAGTGTGAATTACAGATTGATTGGAGAAGCCCAGTAATTCATCCTATTAAACATATCCTGCTGCTGACAGGGCAAAAAAGACTACTTTTACTGTGCAGCAGCAAGTTCACTTGGAGATAACAAGTTTGACAACATTCTAAAAGTATGAAGGAGAATTTAAGTTAAAATAAACATCAACCGTATATATTTAAGCTTTAAAAAATATATTCAAAGGACAAAAAAATTGAATTGGCCATATGAAGATAAGATTGCTGGCATGGCGGAGAATAAAAAGAAGGGAAAGAAATGGAGAGGTGAACTTTTAACCTAACCAAAATAAATTAAATCTGTGTCCCTCAAAAGCAAAGCATTGTCAGAAAAATTACCCTTACTAACAACCAAGCATGTCCTTAACGAGATCAAGGACTTAACTTCTGACAGAACAGGGTAACAAAGCACCTCTCCAATCAATACAACTGTTTCTTGTTGTCTCTCCTTCAGTGTTATAGGATAATTAAGTAAACCTTTTCTGCAATGGCATGCTTTCCTTTAGAAGTTATATTTTAGAATTCTAAAACATGTTTAAATTCGCTTTAGGCAACACAATTTGACAAAGAAACTCTCACCATTTACCTGGTTTCAAAGTCTTAAATATTCATCTTGGAAGAGTAATGATTCTGAAGAATGGCTTATATCTTCAGAAGCATCCTGGACATCAGTGATCCTCAAATATTTTTGTTTTGAACTGTATTATGTTATGCTTTTTGTCTGTGGGAGAGAAATTAAGCAAAAATTAATAAATGCAGCGGGGAAAGATGCAAAATTATTTAAAACAAAAGAATCCCTTCCCTGCAAAACAACAATAGAACACTCAAATTTCTGAAAATCTGGGCCAGGATAAAATAGGGTGATATATATGTGCCATGTGTTCAGTGATACAGTGTTTGAAACACAGTAACTGATTTTAAAAGATCAAGTATGCAGTTAAAAAAAAAAATCATTGCCTTCATGGTCATGTAAAACAAAAGCAGAAGCAGTACAGTGTTGGAACTTCTGTAGTTTACATCTGACATCCCTGTAAATTCTGAAAACAATCTAGATACTTTCCAGATTTGAGGGTAATATGCTTGTTCCCATTGAAAATGAACAAGGTATATGGCTGCTGACTAGTAAAGATACTATTTCTGGCTTGAGAGAGCTTGGTGTATGTGATGCCAAAATGTTTCATCATAAAAATGGATTTTAAATTGCTATATACAGCAAAGTCATTTTAGCTAACCCAGAACCATTCAGTATTACCAAAGAATGGTGATGTTCCCCTGGTTTGAAGGAAAAATTTACTCAATTTTATTCTCATAATGCTTTCTGTCATGCTGGAAGGTGTTACTTTTGAATACTGTTTGACTGAGAAGTTTTTTTCCTGTGTTTGAGACATACTTATATTTCTTCTCGGAGTAAAAATGCTGGATGAGATGTTAGGAAAAAAATGTAAATAGCAAAACTGATTTATGACCCTGATTTTTATCTGACATGACTTTAACCTTTTGCTTTGTGTAACAACCTCCTGCGTTAGAAGATAATTCCTTGATTGTTATGTCACAAAACCCCATATAACATCAAGTACTGCCATATCTCTCAAGCATTCCAGAACAAGTTCTCCCATTGTATTTTTTTTAACTTTTTGAGAATATGGGGAAAATTTGTTTTGTCCATAAGGGGATGTGTGTTTAGATTAACAAACAACACTTGGTCAAAGATATAAAAAAGGAAAAAAAAACCCAGATAAAATCTAGGCCAGGAGGTTTTAGAGATTTCTACTCTCAAGTAACAGCTCTTGAAAAGTTCTAAGGGAAAAAGGCAGGGTCTCAGCAAAGTGAAAATTTGGTTCGTGTTTTGCCTGTTCACAGTGCTTGTTTTGTTTGTAGTTCAGATTCATGTGACTGTTGAGGGAGTCTGTTTGGATAAAAGGTTTGAAATGTTGTGATCTTCAGTGGTTTCACTTTTATAAACGCGTCTCTTTTGAAGACATTAATTGCATTAATTTACCAGGACTGCCTATTTTTAGAGGTGAGCACCTGTCCCTGCACCCCAGGAGTCATCTTGTCCCTTTTGGAGACAGCAGGGTGTGGAGATGGTAAACTGGCTTACGTTGCTGTTTGGGGGCAGTGAAGCTGGCAGAGTGCTGGTGCATCACAGTCCATTCCAAGGCGTGCTCTGTTTGCAGCAAGTCTTGCCCTTATGCACCAGGTTTGCTCAGTCGTGTACATTCACATCCTTTTGCCTTTCTCTGTGTGCTTCTCTCATGTGTCCTGAAGAACTCTCCTTAGCCACACTTAGCACAAAAAAGGAGCAGTAACTTGCTTCATCCACAAGCAGAAAGAGAAGCACTGTAGAATATTTTCATTACCAGTGTTTTCCTAACTCAGAGAAGAAAGCGAATTACTTTTCAGTCTGATCATAAGGCAAATATGTAAGTGCAAGTGGTCCCCAGGTTCAGGATATAAATAGCTGCTTTTCATCAGTCTCTGTGTGCAGACCCAGGACTGGTTCAAAACTCAAAGTCTGTGGGATACATCTGTAACACTATCCTCCTGGTTCACAGCAAGCCCAAGTCACTGCTGCTAGAAGTTATTCCTGTAGTGAGGTAATGCCTCTTCAGAGGTTTCTCTCATTCCCAGAATGAGTTTTGAAGCTGAGATACTGTCGGTTTTGGTATCATGTTACCCCTTTTAATTATTAGTAGCAGGCCATCTAAAGTCATAGGTAGAGATGATTTCTTCCTTCAGTCCCTGGGCTGCTCAGAATCTCAAGACTGCACTGGTCATTTCTGTTGAGATTCATGTATGAAGTGTGTTTTCCACCCCTCTCTGTTTGCGTGCAGGTTATACTTACACAAGGACCTGTTCAGATTTAGTTATTAAAGTTCAGGATCTTGTCTCACATCTCAGCGTGACCAATTTGAGCTTCTTGAGATATTCTTCAGAGCCATGTTCAAAATTGCTGCTTCATTCATTTTAAATTGAATGTGTCTTTCTCAGCTGAGATCATTTCTGCCACAAAACGAGTCAGCTGCAGGTTTTTATGGCTGATTATTCCTATGTGATAATGTTTCATAGCAACAAAGTGATGCTGAGCCCTTGCTGCAAGTTGGTCTTGCTCCAAATGGTCTTGAAATTCTAATTCAATCTGTAAATAGAGATCTGTAATTTTTTCCCCTTTTTTTTTGCTTTTCGACTTGCTATTTGTAGGGAGATGAGAAGGTGTGCTCACTGCATGTTGTCAAAGCTGTTACACCACTGAGATTAAACTGTTGGTTTTCTGTTCTGACTGTAGTTCCAAAGGCCAAACTACCAAGTCTCAGAAAAAAACCTCTTAAATGAGTAAGTAAAGGTATTTGTTGATGTATTATCATGTTTGCTGGATCTCCTTTCTCCTTATACATCAGAATTCAATTGACAACCTCTTCTGTTTCAAATGTGAATTTTTTGAGATGTCACAGATGCCCACTGAATTTGTCAAGCCGTAAGCATTGGGTTACACTAGTATTTTTGGAGAACAGTACTGCACTGATGGAACTACACATATCCCAGCGTATAGGAATTCCTGGTTTGTAGTCTTCATGTTGAGATTCACACTGACTCACATTCTCAGCTGACAGAAGGACTTGATAGAATCACTGAGCGCCGCTGTGTAGAGCATGGCTTGTTTTTCCTCTCTTGTGAAGAATTTCCAACTTTCCAAGGGCTTGGCATTCCTTAAAGACATAAGCAGTTCTGGAAGTGTTTCTTAGGCTGCTTTTACCTGAGTGCATAAAGTTGGAAGGTGTGTTATTGCTGCAAAACTCGATTACTTGCATATGACACAAAGAGTTCAGCATTAACTGCAGGATTTTGTCTCAAAAGTGAATTTGGCTCACAGTTAAAGATTCTCTTTTTGTCAGCTTGAACAGACCAATTATGTTCCCAAGAAGCTGAAGCAGGTCAGCAGCTAAGGCTAAACTCTGTGCTGTGCTCTGTCGCGGGGATCTGCCATGGCCATAAAAGCTGATGTGAGAATTGCATGGCTAGCTTCCAGCAGCTTTGATGAAGAACTCTTTTTATAGCTAGGGCAGGTAATGGTGTTCCAAAACAGAGAAAATGGCGTGTAATTTTGTGAATACCCATCCAGAGAAAAGACAGATAAAAGAGGGCTTGAGGAGGATGTATAGGTCTTTATTTTTTTTTTTAAGATACCGTTTTAATGAAAGCTTTTTAGGAGTTGGCAGCATATCCAAACACCTGCTGCAATGTTTAATTAAAATACTCCAGCTGAATGGAAAGCTTTCCTCCTGACCTTTATAGAAAAGCAAAGGATTATTTGACTTTACATAGTTCTGACCAAAAACCCCTTAGTTTTTACAGGAAAAAATGCAGGTGATGAGTTCCCAATCAGAAAAATAGTAATTTGTGACTTTTCTCTACACAATTGTTTCAGATTACCTAGTTTTATTGGACCCTTTTCAATTAATTCATTTTGATTAAAGTTGCACAGGAATAGAGATGACAATTAATCTGCAGCTGAGAGTATGATATATTGCAATACCGTTTGTTTTTCTCTGATGAGTCATGCCTGTGACATTTTGTTTATTATTTAACATTGCATGATTCACCTTTTGGTCCAGATTAAAAAATGTGCTGTGTCCTAGAGAATTTGCTTACAACTTCAAACAGAAGTAGAGCAAAGCAAACCTCTTAGAACAGGGTGAATGCAATACACTAGGAAGAAAGCTGTGCGTGACACTAAAATCTTGACTCATTCAATGAAGATGCATTGGCAGTGTGGTGAAACATTATGATTTGTTTAAAACGTGTTTGTTCAGTTATGGTTCTTTATTTATCTTGGTGTTGTGAGGCGAAGAGATTTTTCACTAGAATGAATGTTCTTGTGAATCAGCTTTGAAAGCATCCTAAGACTGTTGCATGTAAAGCCAGGGAGTTGTAAGAGAAATAAGCAAACAGCTGTAAATACAATGCAGTACCTCTAGTTGGAGAACTTGTTATTCACAGTTAAAGTTAAAAGATAAAGTGGGTATCATCTTGAAGAATGACTGGCTGAGACTTTGCTCTTAAAACTAAACACCAGTTACCTTTTTTGTTTCTTGTTGTCAAGGTGTGCTGGTAGGGACAGAAAAGAACATCAATTTCGGTGTTTAATATAGTTTAAATTCTAGTGTAGGTGCAACATCACCTTTTCCATTACTAGTTTATAAACTGGAAAAAAAAAGTCAGGTAAGTCGAATTGTCTTTCAGTCTCCAGAACCACCCCACAGTTTTGGGAAAACCATCTGTAAGGCTTGTTGAAGTGTAGTGGATTTGCTTTCATATGTGTCCATTTTGGTATCTTTGCTGAATCTGTCCACAGCTCAGGAAGTTATATATCTGTTCACTTTGGCTTGGAGTAGGACAAATGAGGTTTGGTTGAAGCAGGAACAAAGTTCTCAAAGTCTGTGGTGCTTGCAGTAGGTGACAAATTCTGTTTATCACTGAACTAACAGTAGTTTTAAAACCCTGGCAGAAACATTGCTTCATATCTCCTTACTAATCACAGGTCATCTAGTCAGGTAACTAAGGAGGAGTTTCTGAGCCCTGGCAAACAGAATTCCTTACAATGCATAAGTCCAGTGACTCATGCCAGAATTTCCTTATATCTTTTTTTCAGAGAGAAAGATGTGTGACTTACATGTGGAAAGAAGTATAAATTTTGCAGATTAATAGAAAATAGCAATTTTTTCCCCCTCTTCCTTGATGTGGACCATTAGGGCATTTTGACAATAAACTATACCTGTCAGTATGGAAGCCAATATGTAACGTTAGCAATCAGCTAAGAGGCACTTCATATGGCTTGTATTCATCATACTGTCAATTTTAATTCCATGGGCATCCTTCTTTCCACTTTTCACTTAGAATTTATTTCAGAGCATGATCAAAGCTCTACTGTTCATTACATTCAGCATTAGCTAATTCGGCTTTTGGCAACTCTCATCCCAGTTCCTATTAAATGCTGGCCATAAATTGAGATAAGCATTGTGCCAAAACATTTCAGGATTATCTAATGGTAACATAGAGATGGGTGCATTATCATGCTAGTTTGAAGACTGTTGGGTTACTGCAAAATTAACCATTAGCAGATACTTAAAACCCCCAAGACAAATTTACACCTACAGTGATTTTTTTCATGTCTTCTGAATTGACTACAAGATTAAACAAATGTGAGAAAAATCACGTTCCTGTAACATGTCTGAAACACTCATTTGTGTATGCTGTAGTTTTATAGAGAATTTTATACAGACAGTTTTGCAAATGTGCTGTATCATTAAATATTTTGGGTCACAGAATACTCTGTGTTTATACAAGAAGATTATTAGGGCAACTGTTTTTTCCCAAGCTGCAGTCAGTTAAGAGTCTGTGTACAAGACAGATACCAGAAGATCTTTTATTTAGAATTTTTTTTTTCAGCAGGCGTTTCTAGAACCTGCTGAATCCTTAACTTGTAGTGATAGATGAAAAAATGGCAATTTCCCTGGAGAGAGGGGGAATGCTGCTTGGGTATGTAAGTAAAATACCCTCTGTACTAGCACTTGGCCTTCTTTTTTTTGTACTTCAGTCTTGAAGAAATAATCTGAAAGTAGGCTTAAAATTCCAGTGTAAAAAAAATCTATGAAAAGCCTTGAACTGATATGTAAATAGTGAGAAGTAATGAACTAGTGGCTTTTTTTCAGTGCCAGGTAAGTTGGTGACAAAATTTCTATAGATTTTGGGCTGCCTCACATCTTAATTGTTATTGTTGGAGAAAATTACAGAGAACAGTTGGGCTTCTAAACCTTTTCAAAAAGTCTAGTAAAACCAGATAATGCTTGAGTTCGTTACTGGCTGGATATGATATGTAACAGCTGTGGTTTAAACACTAATACAAATAAGTTATAAATAATTAGAAAATTTGTTTTAAAAAAAATATTGAATTACTAGAAAGCATAATGGTGCCTTAAGGCAGAAAAATAATCACAATTATGTAACTGACCAGATTACTTGTGCTTTTAAGTTTATTAGTATATCTTTTGATGGAATATTTATTTATTTAATTGACTTCCCTTGATTTAATAAATATTTGTTTATTTAATTGACTTATGTTTAAATTTGTATCTGATTTAAAGACTTTCCAGGGCTTTCCAAAAGCAGGCCTCAGTTTCAGAAATAGGACTGGCTTGCTATGTTTGCTTTCCAACCAGTCTTGTAGAGCTCTTTCTGAAAACAGAAGGAGAGTACAAAAAGACGTAAGGGCAGAAGAGACCAGCTTCCTCACTAGGAGATGATGTTTGCAGTATTTTATTTTTTGCTTTGCTTAACTCATTGCTTCTGCAGTTGCTTCCTGGAAACATGAGCACAGAATCTGTTTCCTTAGAGATTATCGTAACTTCTTTTTTTTTTTTTTTCTTTTTTTTTNAATTTTAAAAAACCTTTCATGTTGTCTTACATGCTAGTCTCTTGCTTAGGAGTGCTGGTCTGGAAATGTCTTTCTTTTTTTTTTTTTTTAAATTTTTTATTTTGACAGTATATGGAGCAATTGTAGTATTCAGAATAAATTCACTTCTTCTGAGAGAAACCAATTCAATAGTCTTGAGGTATAAGACAGACTTATCTGGAAAGAGGTGTGTTTCAGTGCTACTAGAGGCCAGAGCTGCTAAAATGAACCCATATTCTCATGATGCAACTTATTACTTACAGTTGAAATATACCTCAGAATTGCATGTTAAAGCCTGGTATCTTTTTCAGCATAGACTTCTACTTGTGATGTTTTACAGTGGATTGGTAATAAAAATACAGACCAGGATTTCTGCACTACTTAAAACAGTTTCTGATGCAACAGTAAATGCAAGGAGACGCTGTGCAAGCTGGCATTCTTCCTTTCAAACTCATGAATTTAGTACATGTTGCATTCAGCCTAGGAAAAAAAATACAACATTGTGATTCAGCCATTGAACTTTAAGATCTACATTCAGCAAATGACTTGGGCATTATCAAGCTTAAATGTTTTTCTGAACCTAAATATATTCATAGATATGCTTAAAACTAAACATAAGCTGAAGTACTCCGTAGAGTGAGTTCAGGTTTCAGATGCGCCGGGCGCTCGGTAGAAGATGGGTGATCTGCTCCTGCCCCTCTGACAGTCTGCGAAACATTCTGGCAGCAGCGGAGCTACCAGGGTTCCTTGGGCAGCCTTTGCGTGCGTGTGCTCAGGATCCAAGAGGAGGAAACGGATGTTCTGCTACAGATGATAAATGGACCGGATAACGCAGTCTCTGCTCACGCTCCCTGACACGTTTTGTAATAAGCTTCTGCTCACTTGCAGCTACCTCAGCCGCATTTTAGTGGGACAGGCTAAAACTTTCCCTGCTGGACAGGTTCTTTTAAGTTTGGAGTTTTGAGGTTACGTATTTAAAATAAATGCCTTCCACTTTTTATGAAAGTTGAAGATCTGTAAGTAAAGAAATAAATACAGGCTATTTATAAATGTATAAAAATGAGATTATTGTTATGTTGAGGCATTGTGTCTGTGCTCTGAAGTAGCAGTGCATAGGCTGACAGAAGTTTCACTCTGATCTAAAGAATGTGCTTTAGGATGCTCCTATTAGAAAACTGTCCCAACTTGGTAAAGATACAAGCTTCTGAAATATCTCTGGTTTATGTGCTTTGTAGTGTCTTAAAGGAGCGCATCAGGTGTAAGTGCATGAAGTTTTCACCTGTACCGAGCATATTCCAGTCGAGAACTGAGACACCTTTCACTATGCTGGAGTGGCAACAGGTATTGGATCTGAGGCAGGAAGGCTGCACTTCAGTCACTTCAGTGTCTCCCTGGAGTTTCAGCAGGGAGGAGGCTGAAATGAGGGAGAAATGGGCTATGCTGTTTTGGGAATAAATCAAAAGGGGATGGAGCTTACAGATGGCAGGCGTTAGGATTGTGAGTGTGTGCATGTGGATGTTTGTGGAAGAGAAGATTAATGGGAGAGGTGAAGAAGCCATGAAGTAGACCCAACATGTAATAACTTCTTTTGTCATTTCCCTCCCCTCCTCCCCCAGAATTTTGGACATCTGTGGATAAAATGTAATTTTGAAAGAAAAAATCCATAATAATATGTGGGATATGTGATTTTAAAAGCAGTATTTATCGGAGTAGCAGAAGAAAGGCCCTTTTTAAAGTCCCTCAGCTGTGATAATTCTGCTCCATTAGGAAGACTCTCTATTGAAGCCAGTTCAGTCTACGGGAGGGAAGGAAGGTTTGGTCATGCTTTCTTCTTATGTATATTGAAGAAATATGTGCTCATAAATTCATTGCTGTCTATTAAAGACAGTTTAATTTAATTGAACTTCCTGAGCTTTATGAAAATTTTTCTTTGCCTGTATTGCTCCCTTGACAGAATTATTTTTCAGTTTCCTCTCACCTTTTTTTCTCCTTTCAGAAAGATGCAAGACTCACAAAGCTAAAAACTGTTGCCACTAAAAGACAGAATTTGGTTTGGTGGTTTTTTGGGGGTCTTTTTGGTTGGTTTTTTGGGTTTTTTTTGTCTGTTCTTAGTGTTTGAACTTAGCTTATTTTAATGTCAGAATACTGTTACGTGGAGTCCTAGCAAGGAAGCTAATGATCTCCCTGCCTCCTGCTCTCACAGCAACATGATTCTGCAGTGATGCTTTCCTTTGGCAAAGGCCAGCAGAGGACAGAGGTTCCAAGTGAGGTGCTGTTCTCAGGTGTTGGCTTTTGTGTAGGATTCCTCACTTGTGCAGAATTACTAACCAGAGACCACCTTGCTTCAGAGTCTGGACTGGTTCTAGGTTAGACTAGGTCCAGATTTCGGATTTTAATTGAAAGTTTCTATAAATAGTAGATTATAAAATAGGTTTTTAATGCAAAATTTTATTAATGTCTCCCCAAGCTGATGTTTGGCAGGCACTTTATCAGCTAACCAGCAACATAGCTACTGCTTATGTTCTTTTTTTCTTTTTTTTTCCTCAGTTGAGTAAATTTTGTCAGGAATTGCTGTGGTAAAACCACTATAGAAATCAAATTAGGTGTTCACAATTTCAGGAATTTAACTGTAATTTGCAATTTCTGTTTTAGAAGAGGCGAGGTTGGGGACCCACTGCTGCAAAACACAGCTGCTGCTTCTGTTCTTGTCGGTGGCTTTGCAGAACAGAATAGTTCTTCTGGCTCGCCAAGCACCTGGCACAGGACCACAAGAGTTCGATGGCACTGCATTTATCAGGGAGAAGAGATTCAGTACTGTTTGTGTGCTCACTTGGCACACTGCAAAAGAAGAGGGGACTTTGCTGTTGGCATTGGAGAGCTTACAGCTTGTGGGAATGTTACCCCGGGTTTTGGTCGCAGTGGAATAGTCCTCTTGTATTTTGAAGGGCATGTTCTTCGAAACAACACTGCTTTTTAATGGTTGCAGCTAGAAACAGTGGTTGGGTTTGTAATCTGATTTCAACAAAAAAAAAAATCCAAAACAAAAAAAACCCCAAACCAAAAACCAGCTCTGAGAAGAAATTTTAGTATTGAACAAATACATGTACACTAGTGTAGCAAATTTGGATAAACGTTAGTATTTTGCTTTTGTAACATATTCATATTAGTGTTAAAGTAATGAAAGCAAACCATGTTGTCTTCTGGTGATTTATGCTATACTCCTAAAGTTTCTTTTTTGAAAGTAGATGTCTGCTTTTTGTGGATCTGACTTGCAGGAGTTATACTAAACAACATTAAGAAATCAGTATGGGAATGTGACTGATACAATGAACGCAACTACTCGACTCCCTACTTTTTCCTTCAGTTTCTCTCGAATAACTATTTACATTTCCTTTGTCGAGTTACAATTTCAAAGTGAAATATATACTGTTAATAAAATAGATCCATTTCTTTTAAAGAGATTTCATGGATCACATGACCCAGATCTGTAATTTCTGCCTTGACAATTACCTTGGCAGTTTTATTAATACTTCTCCAAATTTGCAAATAAGAACAGCTGGAAAAGTTATCTAAGGAGGGCTGTTCATCTGATATCTTTGTTCAGGTTCATGGGAATTGTGAGGTGGGCTTGAACTCAATTTGCAGTCTGTTAAGTCCAATGTGTTTTCTGAAGTCACAAATCTTGCACACACGGGCGTGCCACACAGTCTGGGCACTTTATGACTGGTAAAGCTTTGTTTTCATGGGAGGGAAAAGAGCGTTAAAAAGCCATGCAGAGGAGTAAACCAAAGGTCTACCTACCCCTGTAATTTTTTAATCTTTTTTTTTTTTTTTTTTTTTTTTTTTTNAAATCAGCCCTTAGTGGATGCCTAGGAAAGAGCTGGCAATGGGGCAGGCAAAAGTAGTGACTTCCCACATCTGTACTCCAGCTTTTGATCCCCCTCTGGCTTGAAGGCTGAGTCAGAGGTTCTGACTTGGTGTTTGACTGTATCCTTGTGTTGTTGGCTGAGTTGTGTTAGCATGACAACTAGTTTCTGACAAGCAGCTAGTTACTTAATACTGCAATAAAACTCATCACATAGTGAAGCAATTAAAACACATTACTCTTCTAAATTTATTTGAAAAGATACAATGTTTTCCAGGATTAACTGCCGTATTTTTGTTGGGTTTAGTTCTGGTTTCCCTAGATGTGTCTTCTATTCCTTCCCCACCTGTATCAAAAATGGGAAATACTTTGTCAGTGTCTATCCTCCATAATAGTATTTACATTTCCTTGAAGTTATTTATTCTATTTTCTTAAAAGATGTTTGAATTTGGAACTATTTTGAAGTCTCTGTGTGAAGTTACTTGATTGGCTTATGTTTTCAAAACTCCTCAAGAAGCAGTGCTTGAATAATTATAGTTGCAAAATTTGATTTTCACTCCTTAATACAGTTAAAAAGTACAGTTTTTTCTTGTTGAGCATTGTGAGATGAACCCCAGCCCAAAGGACTTTAGGCATCTAGAAGTGACATTCTGTGATGCTGAGTCTTTTTTTAACTGTCCATTGTAACTTTTCAATTAAATATCCCTCTCCAAATGCCTCAATTTTTGTTAATTCTGTCTTAAGCATAAGATTTTAGCCCAATTCTGTTATTTAGTTTTGAGTTATTCCCAATTTGATCTCTTTATTTTTACATTTACATACCAAAATTTTATCTGTGGGTTAGTTACTCCCCTTCAGCCTGTGATTACTTACAACTCTATTCTGCATAGGAGTATTGTTTGTCTTGTTCAATTATTTTCTTCAACATTTTACCTTTTTCCATTTAAGAGATTCCTCCAAAGCTGACTCTGATACATGTTTTATTGCCGTGTGTTTCAAGCATAAACCAACATTATTTGCTATCATTTTTTTTGGAAGAAAAGTTTCTTAGTAGCAGACAGTATTAACTAGAGGGGGAAAGAAAATCTAAATGAGTGAGAGAATGTTGTACTGTTAACATAATTTTTTTTAATAATGTGGTATTAACCTTTGCATTGCACAGCAATCAATGCCAATTCATTCATTAACCTCTTAGTCTTTGTGTTTCCATTGTATCAATTTTCAGCCTTCCTTTCACCTCTTTAAAGAAAGTATTATTCCTTGCACTGTTTGTTTCCTAGACCTACTATGTTTCTGTAATACATTTTAAGAAATATTTTAACGTATGGCTCTTTGTAATTGTTCTCTTGTTACTATGATCTGACTTTTTACTTTAAGTCTTACATATTGGCTTGTTTATAGTTTCACTACAGCTCCTGTGAAGTCTGTAGTGTTTTTGTTAGCTTCTTGCTTGTGTAATACCAGAATCTGAGGGATTTTTGGTCTGTTATGTTGTTCTTCATGTGCCCAAATCCATCAAGATCATACAGTTCAGCAAAGTGGTGTTTCAGAGAGGAGCACTGCTCTGCTCCATTTTATATTAAAAAAATCAGGGGAATTTGTGAAGTAGCTTGGATGTGCTATCTAAATTTAAGCACCTCCATGAGTATCATCATGGCAGCATAAGCACGTGCTTGAAGTTAAGCACATATATTTGAGTGTTGCCTTATGTTGGTCAGGGTTTTCTCAGCTAGGAGCAAGTTCCTGCTTACAAATATGCAGCATACTGTCAGCTTAGGCCTTGATAGAAGAGGATTTATTATTTAGATTGTAGTTGACATAAATGAAGGAACAGAGCTACTGACTTGACAGTTTGGCATTTGTTTTTTGTGAGATAGTGCATATTTAAGTGAAATTTAAAGACTGCTCAGTGACTAGGTTCAATAGAACTTCATGACTGTTTTCTCTTAAATAAGATTATAAAGTTTTGCAATAAATTATGACTAATTTGACGTCTTATATATGGAATGTTTCTCCATTTCCTGAGAAGTTTCTGTTCATGCATGGGCCACTTCTTTAAGGATTATATTTTACTTAGTTTTCTTCTCTTCTGATGTTCTCAGGAATGTTTTTATGTTTTAGTAACTTCTCTAATGCAGAAATTCTGTGTTTGTTCATATCTTTTACAATAGCTCCTTTCATTTGTATCGTGACATACATATATGCGTGCATGCACATATGTATGTTGTTATAGTTTCATCTGATACGTATTTGTATATATATTTTTTATAATATGTATATAAAAACGTACAAAATTCACTCTGAAACTATATGCTGGGTGCCATAATTCAATTCCTATACACCAATAATATGTTTTAAAAGCTATTATTTTATCTGGAATCACATATAGAAAATTCAATTAGAATGTTATAATATACAGTGAAAATAGGATTATTATGAAAATAAGGCAGACGATGTGTGTTTAGATTAAAATTATGAATGACTGCAAACAGAAAAAATATGGAGTATCTGAGGCCAAATGTGGTTATAGTAAGCTGTGTTGTACGTCACAAGAAAGTTTATACCTCTATTACTAAAATTTAGAAATATTATGCTGTTTTCTCCATGCTTCAAACTCTGTAAAACAACATTTTTCTTCTTCCCTTTTTTCACAGCACTTGCTACTAGCAATAAAGTTTATCATGGCATTTGTAATTCCTGATAAACCAAGAGATATCCAGACGAAACTCTCCAAATTGGAATTTGAATCTTTAGAGGCTCTCAAACAACAGGTAAGAGCATTTAAGATGCAGCTTCATTTTCTCTCAATCCATCATTGCTTAAGAAGTGGAGCAGAGAATTTTAACCTATTCATCTGTCCTTTCAACCCACCAATGTATGCAAATCCACACCTGGGAAATGATCTGCCGTTTCAGACAACTTGAAATTCCTGGTGTGACTGGTAGTGTAGTACCTTACAACGTCTGTTGTCCTTGTGTGTGCGAACATACTTTGTTTATATTGTCACTTTTAGAGGACATTGAGCTCTGTGAAACCTCATTTCATCCCCTGGAGGTGTTTGTTGTTACACCACCAGAATTTCTTTCATTTCTGAAGTACCACCACAAGTAAACAGTTAACTTGGCCTTAATACTAATCAGAAATTGTAAACGGGTTGAACATGTTTGAAATAGTTGTATATACGAGAAGTAAATACATGTGAGGAAATATTAATGTTGCCTTATTTTACTGTCCATACGGTATTCTCATTTTGTTGTGTAAAAAGGTATATTGTACAATACGCTTAACAAACATTCCAAAGCAATTTAGGAAAATAAGGAACTAGATTGCTTTACTGAAAATTTCTGTTTTGACAAACGATTTCGTAGAGTCAGTGGTGGAGATCACAAGAGACGAAGAATTGCATGGGATTAGTTTCAGTAGGATGCAGAGATTCTACAGAGCTGGTTTTGCAATGGTGACATTCTTTAGGAGTTTCTAACTGTACAGTGCTAGACGGGATTTCTAAGCTATCTTACATATCAGAAAACAAACTAAGAATAAAAACTCCAGCACTGAGCTGCAGAGCCTGGTTTCCCTATTTATGGTTATTTCAGGTACTTTCACACTGCAGAGCGTGGTTTTACATGAACGTGTTCTTTGTGTGCTCCACATGCACATGTGTAAACTCCTCTATACTATTTATTATGTGTGTAAAGTGGAAGGTTACTTTTTAAAGCATCTACTGTAGCTGCATGTGACAAAATGATCTCTTGATTCTGAACAAACTGAGTCTGTAAACATTACGCTGCCTTTCCTAGTTAAAATTCCACAGTTTTGTGTGGTACTAGAACATCGCTATTGAGGTTGATGCTGTCCTTCTTAGTCAGCCATAACAAACAAAATCCAAATTACAATTGTATCTGATGCCTGATAGTTTTGTTTTGCTTTTCTCTAGTAGGTCAGTGTGAAGTTACCAGGAGCTGGCCAGGGATCTCATGTGGTTTTTAGATAATATTAAAAGGAACAGGACTACATTTCTATTTCAGCTGTTCTTTCTCTGTTTTCATTTTGTAGACAGGCAAAACTAGGTCACCCACTGGAATGTTAAGGTCAAGTGAATATAGTCACCTTTGGTCACAGTGTTCCAGCTGGAATATACACAGAGTCTCTTTCAATATGAGTGTGCACGTCAGCAGTTAGGTCTTCATCTCCTATCCTAGCATCTCTGCATTCCTGCAGTAATACATGCCTGATTCCCAGTTTTTCAGTGTTGCTTCATTAATTCAGTAGAGAAAAGTTGGTCTAAATTTCAGCAAGAACCAGAAGCCTGGCCTAGTTCTCACCTATACTTTCAGACTTCCTAACGGATCTAGGAAGAGTATTGGCTGAGTTTCAAGTGCCTTGATAAGTAGTTTAAACACAAGTATATGCCATCACCTTTTTAGATTTCCTCTGATTGATACTGTGCTGTGTATGCCACAGACATGTAGATATTTGGGCTTTTTTTCTTGTTCCTTAGTGGGTTTTTGAGTGAAAAATATCTGCATTTAAAAGTAGTACGTTGGCGCTGCAAAAAGATACTGAAACATTTATTTCAGAAGCACATTTTCTATTTCTTCCTCTTGTAACTGAGAGTCAGCATGGTAATTTATGCTGTGTATCTTACTTTCAAGCAAAAAATAGAGCAACAAAACCCCCAAAACATGTATTTAAAAGAACAGGCATAAATATCTACAGCAAATATGTTGTGGCATCAAATGTTACGGAGAAACTGGTTTGTGTACTTTTGTGCAAGTATGCATCACATTCCTTTATTGATGCTATCCAGACATGCATTCCATTGTGTTTTACCATATAATCTTTTAGAGTACTGCTAGGATGTAGCTATTAGAAGGGTATTACAATGCCACACTAAACTTCTGAGATGCCAAAATAGATTATTAGACTCTGTATACAGTGCATAGAGAGAAGATCTCCTAATACAGCTACTTTGAACAGTTGTATTGATTATGCTTGGGATCCGTAACTTTAGGCTGTGAGAGTGCCTTTACATTTTCATTAATGCTAAGCTAATTGCTTTTTAACGTGGTGCATTGGGACTGTAACTATTCTGTGTTCAAATCCATTTGAAGTCTTGAGTGTCTATTTGAAAGGGATTTTAGGGAATAGAGTGTCTCAGCTCTCTAATAGAGATGAATAGTCATCATTAGAGCTTGTTAAAAAAACCCTTCTATATGATGAAAAATGCCATTAAAAAAAAAAGGAAGTAATTTTATATTGGAATGTCAGTCTTGTTTTGAAGTTCTCAAACTTTAGGAAAGGTTTTTAGGAACTCCTGAAATGTTTCTTTGAAACATTTCTTTACATAGTTTGGTTAAGACTGTTGAAAGGGAGTAGACTGTTGAATGGGTTGAATAATGTGATCTATTTTGAAAATACTTTGTTATGATACAATTCTAGTATCATAACAAAGTTTGTTTATGTAACTCAAGACAAAATATGTTAATCTTTCTGAATCCAAATTTGGGGATGTGCTATAGCTGAAGATTTTGCTTGAGATTTCCCTGGAATCCTTCAATGTAAAGAATGATAGAGGAGGCTGGTTAGACTTTATTTTTGGGGAGAGCTGGGCCAGAGAATAAATTAATGTGAACTTTTTTGTAGAGGACTAAAGAGATAATGGATCAAGATTCTTGGAAGAGGAGCAGGAGCGATTCATTTCACACTCCCTAAAGTTTTGTCAGGTTCTTTGTTGCCTGGAAGGAAGCCTGGATAATGGGCAACTAGAAGTGGGTACTGTCTGCTACCAGGGTGATGGGCCCTTTTCTGGTGAGCATCAGGATCCTTCCTGGGGAAGCAGACACTTGGTAAAATGGGAGTGAGGTGCCTGAGACTCCTTGCATCTTTGCAGTACTCTGCTCTGTTGCATGTACTTGCTACGAGTGCAGTAGCATGCCATGCACTTTGGTCTAGTTCCTGTTTTAGGGAAGACTAAGTATAGATGTGCCTGCAGGCAGCATGGGAACAGTCAGCTAATTCTCCAGTGGTTCAGGAATTACCACTGCATACATTGTACATGGAAATAATGATGTAAAACTTGTGTGAGGTCACTATCTAGCATTTTCAGGGCAGTGACAATAAAAGCTTCACTAATAAGCACTTCACCTTCTGGACAGATCAAAGCTTAATGAATAGACAAAAAGCCCTCATGGCTGGAGTTGGGTCAGCCATAAATCCTTATAAAAGGTCTAAGTTCCACAAACACAAGACAGCCACAGATTAAACAGCATAACTTTCATTTTATGGACTAGATTACAGTCATGTTTTCAGGTATTAGGAGATCTCCCCAGTATTACCTTCTTCCAGCTGAGGCAAACATCAAATAAATATCTTTTTTCTGCACTGAAACTAGACCCAGGTAAATGATAGCCCAATTGGGGAAAAATAATTATTCATGCAATTATTTTATGACCATGAAATACAGATAGTATCCACTCCAAGATGATGTATAATTAGCAAATATTTTTCAAGGAAGGATAGCATGTTAAATGATGGGGAATGGCCCATCTTTTCACAAAGTGCAGCTGCTTACACAGCATCAATACTAGGTCTGAAAACACAAGCTTGTTGATATGAAAATGGTCGTTTTTTGTGGTACTTTTGCATTGAAACATCTGAATTATATAAATTGTGTAAAGATGTTTTTCCTTATAGCATCTCCTGCACCAGTCTCTCAGCAACATAAATATAGCCCTGATGGCAACAATAGAGAAATACATTTTCATGCAAGAATTGACTTTTTGAGAGTAACTATAGAGGAGAAAAACTGTCCTTAAGCTGGAGCAGAAATGCAGATATGAAGGATTTTTTGTGCTGTGCATCCCTTCCTGGTTTCATCCCCATCCCTTACCTCCAAGGGGTCCTAATCTATAAACATCCTATCATCCCTGTGCTCTCGCTTCCTTCCTTAGTGTTCTAGCCATCAGTGGGCAGTATCTTTTAACAGGAATGCCTTTTCCTTCTGCTATGTGAAGCCTTTCAGTGCTTCCTCTGAAGAAGCATGTCCATCTGTTAGGTATCTGGTGTCCATCTGTATTCCACCAGAAAGCCACTCCAGACAGATAACAGGCTCATGAGTAAAGGGCCCAGTCAGCTGATTGACAGCTGTCACCCTTCCTCAACTGGCAGTAATGAAAAGGGTCAGGCTTAGTGTACACCAGCCATGAAAATATGCCTCCTTTATCCTCCCTGGTGTATTTCTGTTCAGAGAGTGATAAAGCAATGCAGTTAAGACCTTTTGCTCTTTCATAGAGTATCTCCCTTGGCAGTTGTACCATCCATATGCAATTGCTTAATGGCAGTGGTATAGTCTGGATATCTATAAACAATTGCTTCAGTTGCTTTAGAGTGATGTCTAGGTGTTTTTAAGTCAGTAGTGTTCCTTCCTAATGATTTCCAGCAGAATAACAAGTTTTTTTAAGCCATAGTAGGTGCAACATTCACTAGGATTTCTCCAGCAATGTCAGCTGTTTCCTGAAAATGGGTCTTGTGTCTCAGCTCCCTCTCAAGGAAATACAGGAAATTAGGAATGCTGTGACTGATCTCTGCATCACCGTTGACCAGAGGCTTCTTCAAAACATGACAGTGTGTTAACAAGCTTCTTTTTGAAAAGGATAGTGAGACAATGACAGAAAGGACAGGTGTCTGTTCGCCTAGGTGCCATCATATGGAAAGTTTAAACCCTTCCTCTCTCCTTCTGCAGGTATATTGGTATGCAAAAGTCACTGTTCTCTCAGTGAAAACCTTCTGATTCAAGTAATTTCAGTGCCTTATCATTGCAATTCACTACACTGCAGCAGCTTTAATAATGGCAAAGCTTTCTGGTTTCTGACTGCAATTGCTGAGCCTTGCCATTTCCCCTGGGAATAGTACCCACTAGCACTAATCACATCCTTTCCAGAAGGAATACACTATGCTGGCCTGTTAGAGTGTGTAGCCTCTCTGAGAACAGCTTTCTTTAGCTCAGATCAAAACAAAAGTATTGCTAGCTTAAGGGTCTTCTCTACTGTGTGACATTTGTGCCTTCTCCTTGCACCTCTTCAAGCTGTTGTTCTTGCAGAGATTTTCCATGTACTAACATGTCATGTGTCTCAAAATGTGACTGTGGATGTGATGGGCCAAGAGCTGCTTGAATTATCAGTGAGCTTTAGAAATTACTCTTCTCTTTTTGTGGGGGAAGGAAGAGAACAGGATCTTTGTTTTTAACTGTCTAACATTGGAAGAGCATAAGTCATTAGTTCTTAACATCCTGTTTATTTATCATGCAAAATGGGAACTGAAGGCAGTTTTTTGCAAGTCTGAAACAAACTCGGTGGATTTCTGCCTTATTTGATGCTGTAGTTACCAGAATTTAGAGGGACCTGTAGTTTCAGGACTGCCCTCAAAACAACACTGAAGCTTGTTCCATGCTTGCTGGCAATGCTGAACAAACACAAGGCTGCAGTCAGACAGGAGGAAGGGCAAGTAGCTGTCATGAAAAAATTCCATTCAAATAATCAAAGATTTGCAAAACAACCTGTAGGAAAGGCTGATGGAACTTGAGCGCAAACATTGAATTTAGGTTAAAACAGAATATGAGCAAATAAACCACTTGCTTTATATTTTGACACCCCGTTCCCCCCCAAAAAATCCTTAAAAATAGCATTGTTTCCAAAGAAAGAAAAAAAATATAACAAAGCTTCATTTTTTTTCTGAAAAAATATGTGGCTGCACTTCTTTTCATAGGCTCTACTGGTTTTTGTAATCAGACATAACTCACAGCTGATGTTAAAATAGAACCATTGATAATCATTGTTGGTTGCTGTAGGTTTTTTTAAGAGGCCAAACCTGTTACTTCAACTTCACAAATGCAATTTTTTCCTAGTGAATAGGCAGAACACTTTCAGACATTTCAGTATAACATTTGCATATGTTTGGTAGCAGCAGGATATAATGTAAGTAAGATTCATTATATTTTCCTAACAGTTTTTTAAGCATAGAAAGACTTGCACCCAGTCATAGAACAGACTGTGCTCAAACATAGTTTTGACAGGATATTTTAAACCTTCCTTTAATCTTGGAGCTTGCTTGAGAGTATGTTAATGAAAATTTCTTTCAATATAAAAGTGTTAGCAAAACAAAAATAAATTGTGGTCCTTTAAGAAAAGAAAAGTAAAATCAAGTTTTAAGAAGATTCGTGTCTCCCCATTTGCGACTTTTCAGCTGAAGATGAGATGACAATAAATCTGTCTGGTTGGGAATAAATTAAACATTTAACTATGGGACCCTTGAGAGCTAACTGTATAAATATAAACTTTCAAATAGGTATAATGTGATGATAGATGATACTTTTGCATGCTCTTGATGGGAACAGAAACAAATAGTGCACCGACTTTCCAGCAGGTGTAACTTTCTTTTTCAACAACCCATGTGTTCTCTGTGGCTTTCGCTAGGGGTAAAATTGTGCATCAAGTTCTGTTTCCATAATAGCTGAGTCTCTCTGGAAAGATAACTCATTTCACCTTTATTCAAATCCTGACCTAGAGCTTGGTGGTGGAATGAACATCAGTCAGTTCAGTACTCTCTTTTTGCCTGATGTCCCAGGTCATTGACAAGGTGTGATCTCAAACAAGGAAACCTGGAGTAAGGGGATAGGATAAAATCTGGGTTAGAATTGTTCCTACTATAAGACTGCTGCAGCTGCATGAGGCTTTCATTGTTTCAGAACCCAGAGGGGATCCCAATTATGTGTGTACTAATTTGAATACAAGGCAAGAGGCTGTTCCACTTCCCATACAAATGAGGGTAAAGCTCACAGTGAGATTTGGTTTCAAGAAGTCTGGTAACCAGCTTTTTATGGGGCATTCGTGTGTCTGTAGTTACAGACTTCTAAATGTGGTTGTACCTGTTACTGAGAAGGTGAAGGACTAGAGTGAGAAGTAAAAATTAAATCTCTCCTTATGTTAAAATCCCTTCAAAAGAAAAGAATCCCACGGGGTTACACTTACCACGCTTTGATAATGAGATTGTCTTTACAGAACTGAATAGAATTTGATTATAAAAAATACAGTATTTGTTGCAAGCAGCTGTGGACTCCTACGCACCTACTGCGTTTTAAATATCCTTTTCCTTATGCCATGTCTAAAGTTCCCAGTGAGAACAGTGGCCTTTAAAAGGAAATGCTAGTTTATTTGAAATAATTACACTTCACTCTGGAAAGCTTTTTCTATGAGCAGGAAGACAATAAGTAGGATACATCTCAACTTTTCGGAGATGATGATTTCAGCTAAATTTTAGATGTTTAACTATTACTGATTATACCGCTACCACCCCTCCTCCCAAGAATATCACTGTCATCCTGTCTACAGGAAGACCCCTTTCTGAGATGTAACTGGAAACCAAAGAGCAGGAACCCGCAGAATTCCTGAAAAAGAGGAAAAAATTTAAAAGTGCGTTCACATCTGCATGTTGCTGGTGATGACACTTGTACCATGATTGAGCACATGCTGCACAGCCTGATAATGGTAATTCTAAGAACAGGTCTTCAGTATGGTATGTTGCCTACCCAGCCACTGGGCTTTTGTTCTTTTTTGATTTTGAAAAAATCTATGCCTCTTGGTGCTGCCTTGTACCCTCATACTTTCTGTGGTGTGAGAAATAGCACTCTGATATATATCTGCCATTTCAGTAAAACTCATGGCAAATACTCAAGTTCTTGCCATATTGATTAATTTATGTTCTGAAATGAGATGTAATTGCTTGTCTGGATAACATAAAAAGAAAAATAAGTAGATAATGTGTGTACATTTTGTTTAAATTGGATAGTGTGTATTAATACTTAATTATGTTATCTATACATGACTTTAGCGCATGCTTTTGGTGTGTTAGAGTAGGCCTTGTGCAAATGTTTTTCACACTTTCATCATAGAGGGCTTTGTAAAGGTGGTTTCATGGACTGCTGCTTCTGGCACTTTCAAGTATCTAATTCTCTACCTTCTCCCAGCATCTAAAGAGCTGATATAGTTGAAAATATATTGAGAGGGTGATTTTCAAAAGGTAAAAATTGGCACTTGTTATCTTCATGGTGTATTATTTCCTCTCTTTTTCAATCTGTGGTGTTGACCTGAACATGTAAGTTAGAGGCATTATTTTAATGGGCCGGCCACAGGTTTTTTATAATCACAGGTATGTACAGGCAAACCAGGCATAAACAGTGTCACCAGTGTATACAGATACAGAACATTTTCACTTAATTCACAAGAGACAGCAAAATCCCTTAGTACAGTCAAGGACTGCGTTGCAAAGAGAGGAGATGGCGCGCTGCAGACACTTTGTTCTGTCCCTTCCTGAATCCATGCTCAGCACCGTCTTTCCTGATACTTTCTGCTGCAGCTATGGCTTGAGTTTTAATCTCATAAGGGATCTCTTACTGCAAAGACCACTCCTTTGACTGTCACAAGAGTGGACACTATCCTGCATGGCTTAGATTCCTGTCACACAAGCAGTGACAATTGGTGCAGTAGCTCTCCCAACTACTTCTCTGTACTAGTAATATCCACTAAGAAGACTTTTTTTTTCCTACAAACCTATCTTAAAGCATTAACTTTCCTCTTTTTCATCTTGTCATCTAGTTAAAGTTCAGGATGGATGGAATGGTTGCTTCTTCCTTCTCCAAAACTAGGCAAAGACTGCATTGCAGGAGGTTTCAGTCTTTGAATGCCTCTGTCTCTCGAGGTGTCTTACTGGGGACACCTGCCTGGCAGGTAGTGCAAGTGATTGACTCTTAGTCAAATTACCGTTCCCTAGGAGTCGCTGAGTTCCCAAAAGCTGGACAACTTACGGTAACATTTGAATTTTGGCTTGGGGCTTTTCTGCCACTCATAATTTTCTAGAACAAATTATCAATTCATATTTCATTTATACTCTTGTAATTTATGCATATTTTTTGGCAACTCACTTTTGCCTACTTGTCCTTTTTGCTGCCTCTCAAAATTTGTGATAATTCAAAAATTTGAATGTAGTCAAATTTGTGCTGAGGAAGACCTTCCCAGTGAACAGATGGATGTCGTGCAGCTTCGTCCAACAAAGGTGGTTTTATTTGTTTTAACTCCAGTGTATTAGAAAGGTTCTGCAAACTCTACATATGCTCATCCGTGTCAGCTGAAAAATAATCATGTCTGATGTGGGTATCTCTGTTGTATCAGAATAGACACCTCCCTCTCGTTCATAAGATATTTAGCAAGTATGTGTTCTGTGTCAGTACCTATTTTCTAAGACTTGCTGTATCCATGATGTAAGGCATTTTGCTATAATGTCTTAAATAATTTTGCCCTTTACCAGTATCCAGACTGACACCTAGACTATATTTAAACGTGTTCTTTAAGAGGTTGTGATTTCACAGAATTATAGACTGATGTAGTTTGAAGGGACAGCTAGAAGTTATCCAGCCCACATGCCCGTGTTGAGCTAGTTGGTATAACTGAAGCTCCTTGTGGACTAGGAAAGGTCATATCTTTAAAATAAACACTTCCTGCAGAGTGACATTTTTTCAGAGAGGTTTTTGGAGTTTTCTCCTATTTGCTTTGGATGATTAAAATAAAATCCATAATTTTTTCTCTGTAACGCTTTGAACTGTATGAGAGATTTGCTTTATGGAAACATGCTGTGCACGTGTCAAGACAAAAAACCCCACTTATGTCACTAGTAGGAATGAAAGCACTCTAACTCCAACTTGAGTATGCATGTGTGGCAGGAAAGCATCAGTGAAATTTAGTGTACGTGTTTCACAGATACGGTGAGGAAAGTAATATTTTCACTAATGATTGTGTAACTGTGGTGGAGATACACCGTTCAGTGGTGGACACTGCTTGATTGAAATGAAACTGGTAAATGATGAGGAACTGCAGAAAATTTGATGCCTTAACAGGGCGTGACAGGATGCCCAGTGTCTGAGGAAGACGCAGAAACTCAGCGTGTGAAGGGCAAGGGAGATTGAGAGTCCCTTTTTCTCCCTGTGCCAGCTCAGGCAACAAAACCAGGACCCTGTGTTGAGTCACTTTGCTAGAAGCAAGTGTGAGGTATCAGCCAGAAAGAAGTTCTAACTTGCTTCTTTCTTTATTTCCTGAAACCTGCTAGCTTCCTTATGAAGAGACTAGTAGCACTTGTATTATCAAAGGAACTTGGTTTTGGCATCTCTTAATGGGTATATATGACTAGGGAATCAGAAAAGAGCTCTGATGGCGTACAAGAATGCAGGAGATGGTGATAGGAAAGTCTGCAGAGATTAAACTCTGATATTTTTTTCCAGCTAATGCGCATTTAAGATGCGTGTGTGAGAAGTCTCTGTCTACCACAGGGACATTTATAAGCCTTTTGTTCCAGTATCAGCAGTTCTTTTTAATACATGTGCAAGTGCTTCTCATAAATTATGTGACAACCTGAACCAGCAGTTTGTAACCTCTGCTGCCATAATACAGGGGAGATTATTTAGGGACAATTTATTTAGCTTGTCAAGAAAAGGGTGAGAGATGTTGTTATGTAAGTTACATAGGTATGTATTTGCTAGCGTGTGGAAGCGTAGTGGGAGACCTTTTTGACTTCTTGATAAAAACATCATGTGGCCCAGTGTCTGAAATCACACATTACATTAAAGAGGCATGATTTTGTGTCTGTGAAAATAGGTGAATGTTGGTCCAGACTAGAAAACAAGCGTATCAGGGACAAAAAGAATTTTGATAGAAGACGGTGTGCCATCTCTACCAGCATCCACAAACAGATGTCTAGAAAAGAGCAGGGAAGTGTGGCAACTAGGTGGTGTGCTTCCTCCTAAAACTCATAATTTCCAGTCATTTCTAGCTCTTGATTTCTCTAAGACAGAAGCAGTATCTTTGTGTTTAGTAATCTTCAGTAATTTTCTCTTCCATGGTAGTATTCTGTTCCCTTTTGAGCTATTTTTAGTTTTAGGGTCCACAGTATCCTTCAGCAAGAAGTGCCACAGCTCATTATTCTTGGTGCCAAGGACATAGGTTGATTATTTGCAGATGTTTTAATATATTTTAATTGGGTTTGGTGGGAAAAAGTCTTTAGCTTTTACATATGAGAGGAGGTATTTGGCTAAATTGTCATGGAGGTCCTTTTGGCTTCTGTAATATGTGAATTTGAGTTTCTGTAACTTTGTTTTATGGGCTTTGTGGAAAACATGATGGCCTGATTTGCTTTTAGCTTGTTAATGATGCTTGCAAATTTGCTTTAAGACAATTAGTATAATCAAATCACATGCTTCAGGGCTTTAGCGGACTCCTTTTTTCCTCTTTGTGTATAGATGGTCAAATAATGTGCATTGGTGCAGAGTCCTCTTTCTTGGAGGCCAGGTAAGCATTTTGCTAACACAATGAAAGCCAGAGTGATTACCAAATTTGGGAAAATTGAAGTTGGCAAGATTCCTGTAGTTTCTTTTCTTCCCCCCTGTTACAGTACCTGAATTGATTTACCTAATCTGTTCCTTGTCACCATAGTGGGGATATTAGGTGCTAATGGTACTTTTCCTGTTCTTTTTTCATGGAAAACTGCTTAATCTGCTAAAACATGAAAAGTCTTGAACACTGCCAGTTTGGTAGTAGTCATTAGACAAGATACCATGACTTGGTGGTGGTTGATCTCATGGCCTGTTGTGGTTTTGAAGTATGCTGGGCAGTTACACCACAACATAACAGTGCCATGATATTGTTTATTTTCTTAAAATGGCTAAGGTCGTTTCTGTCTCTCTGGACTGGGACACTTAAAAGTCTAGTCTTTCTGTTAACTTTATGGAAGAAAAAAATATTGCACTGAGGAGGAATAGGTTTGTATTCCTGAATGTATTGGGTTATTTACACGTGTGACTTTTATATAAAAGTTGTATTGTGCATCTGAAATTTTTATTTAATTATAAATTAAACATTCCATTAATAATTAGCTTCCTTATAAGAGGCATTTATGTGCAGAAGGGTCAAGAATTTGTTTTATGTAAGGAGTGCTTAGAAATACAGTTGAATCTTTCTGCTGTTTGGGATCTCCTGTATTTCTACGGGGACATTTTGCTTAGGGAGTTCTGGCCAGCACCTCCATAATGTGTAGCCAAATTCCAGCAGCCCCTGCTTTGTGCCTACTAGTTGAGTTACATCTTTCCTTTGTAATTACTGATTTACTTTATTTCTTTTCTTAAAGGCATCTTTATAGTCTCAATAAACAGGTTTTGAAAAGTTCAGCTGAATATAGGCAATTGCTTTCCCTGGAGGAGATGCATTTAAAAGTTACTGTCTTTCTACTTAGGTATTGTGTGTGCATAATGTTTTCCAGCAAACATTAACCGTACTGGGTAGCTTTGAGGGCAAAACTATTGCACTAAGATAAACATTTGGGAGTCTGCTTTAATGCCCAAAGCCTCTTAGCTTTTTTAGGTCAAATTATCTTGTATGCTCTGACTGTGTTTCTAAACATGCTACTGCTAAATGCTACTTTGTAAATTCAGGTTCTGTGTTCCATTTTTGTTGACAAGGTTAAAGAGAGAGTATCTCACAATTAAGGTCCCAGCTTCAATGGCAAGAGAACCAGAGTGGTTCTACTTCTTTAGAGCTGGCACTTAAGAAGAATGCTGGTTGTTTTATACTTAAAATAGCATCTCTGCTTTTAGTATTCTTCCAGTGTCATTATAAAACTGGCACAAAATGAGGCTGTTAGGCTACAACAATGTGCTAGGAGTTAAACTTTTTGTTGACCAAGAAGGTATGAGTTCATTATTTATACTCAGAGTTTCTGCAAGGACTTTATTTTATAAATAATGTTTCCCGCAAGCTATAAATTATTATAAACAAACACGTTTAAAAAAAAGAAAGCATTACATATTGTGTAACTATCCTAGAAAAGGCAAATAGAAGCAATTTTCTTAAAATGACTTGTTTTTTGCATTGATACCAGCCAAGATCTCAGATACCAGTTGGTAAGAACTGTTTTTTCACAGGATTTGTTCAAAAGTTGTAGCTTTGTTAAATACTTGACTACTGCACAACAAATTTTCCTGCCCTTCCTCCTCAGTGAATGCGCTTGGTTAATATTTGCCATCCACTCAGCTAGAGATTAAATTACTGGGGACTGAGAAGAAAAAGCACTTGTAAAAACACAGGTGTCTCCTGCTGTGAAACCATGGCTGTAGTGTGTGCAAAATGTGATTTTTCTAAAGTTAGGTTTACTGGCAGGGGATAGACGTGAAAATGTCCAAAAAAGCAGAGACCTCATCTGTTCCTGCTGGTAGCTAGCATGATGCCATTAGTGTCTGTAATCTGGGGAGCTTGGCGGGCGGTGGAAGTGAGGGAGGATTGTTAGGAGTTTTTTAAAATATCTTCTTAAAAGCCGGATAGTGAGAGAGTTAGAGAGGGAGAGCTGTCAGATAGTCAAATATCTGGGAGATGGTTTGGCTGTCACAGTATATGAAAGTTATGTAAGGTGTATAAGCATATTACGTAAGAGCTCCCCCATGCTCCAGGTCACCGGCTGCTCTTCCAAAACTCACCACCACCCGCCTGGAAACACACACAGCACTCTTGGAAAATGGGCATCTCTGTTATTTCTGCAGCAGTGGCAGCATGATTGCATGAGACACACATATTAAAATATGCAAAAGTAATACAATGATTTGTAAGAAGAACAGAATCAAGTGTCCATGAGAATTTTTTTTTTTTTTTTTAACTGAGTATTAGTATAAAAGAGCAAATCACATAGAGCAACTTGTATTGCAGTGGACTATGTTTCAATACTATTAAGTGGTGGGGAGGTTTTAGGCCCAGCAGGAACGGCCTGCTGTTTATATACAGTCTGAATAAGCATTTTTTTGCATTTGGAAAAAAGAATTGCAGCTCAGCAATTTTTTTTCTAGTTATTTTGTTATTGCTAGTAAAATCTTCTGCAGATTTAACTTCAGTTCTCCTGCAAATAGAAGCATGGATATTTCTCAGGGGGGAAAATCTGCTGAGGCTTCTTTAATCCATCACAGTTTAAGATCACGATTGAAAGGTGCTTGATGATGAACCTTTTCCACCCTCTGCAGCACATTTTAATGGTAGCAGTAAGAGCTCGATTCTTCATGCCTTGGTCAGATAGCTACAGCTCCTTCCTGACAGTGTGCCAGATTTAATTTATATTACAGGTTAAATGGTTGAAATCACTGTAGTAACTGTAACAGATAACTGATGAGAGCTCTGTAAGACATTCTCTTCTTAAGTTATTGGGAAATTGAATTCAGCTTTGCAAAGGAGTATTGTTTTTCATCCCTGAGTCTCCTCTCAAAAACTCACTCAGAGGTGGGAAAGGCAGCGCAATGCCTTCATGCAGATGGCATGGAGTGTTTGCAAGGAGCTTCTTCTCAGCCAGATGTTGTAGAACACAGATCACGTGTCCAGAGGCCAAATGCTGACAGAGTGCTATAATGGTCACTGTTCAAACAAAACAGGAGCAGTATTAGTTCCGCTCTGTCCAGAAACAGTTTGCTTTGGTCGTGGGATAGTCACCATTAAGCTGAAGCCTCTGTACCTGAGCAACATTGAACTAAACTGAACACATTTTTTATTAGAGACTGCTAATATGTAAGTCCATCCTATAGCCCAATTACCTCTTCTGCCTGATGGTGCTTTTCAAAACTGCAGTTGGGATGTGCATTCATATCCAGCATTGCTGCTTCTGGCATGTTACAGTGCTGTTGGTGTGATTCACGGCCAGAGTGAGGGGCAGTTCGGCTGTACCTCAGACCTTCCCCCCAAAGAAACAACAAAATTTAATGGAGACTCACTTGCAAAGTAAAATGAAGGAAATTCTGTCCATTGCCAGTCTAATGTGAATCACTAACCTCCTGCAGAAAGCTTTCTGCTATTTCAGTCTGTTGGCTGGTCCTGCAGTAATCGCAGCTTTCCATGAACTCTACGAAGAGACATTTGGCAGAAGTTAATGCAGCCTGTTTTCCTACTTCAGTTCCATGAAGCACATTTTGTCACCTCACAGTTGGTGGGATCTCAATGTCTAGTTTGTGACCAACTGCTTTTTGTTCAGTTAGTGCAAACTGAGTTTTTTGTCTTTTCCTTGAGGAAAATCTCTGTCCTTATTTCCCATGTCTAGGAAGATAGCCCCATGAAGCCATCCTGCAGTTCCTGTTCTGTATAAGTAGAACATTTCAAACAAGCATCCTGTCCACGTGTAACTCATTACTAGTCACTGGGAGCAAGGTCTCTGTAGGCAGTTTTTATGTAATAAAATTATATAATACAAGTATTTGCATGTTGAGGTAAGTATGTATATGCAGTATGTATAGCCTGTGTTCATCATGCTGCAATGTAATTTTTTGCCTCAGCAGAGTTTGTATCTTACTGGTTCCTTATCTATAAAGAAATGAGGAGCTGGTTGTTTCTTCTCCAGTTGGGATTTCAGGACCAGCAGTCGACAATGATCATGGGTGTCAAGTGTATCACCAGCAAATCCATACAATGTAACTTAAAGAAGCAGTTAAGGTAAAAGACTGTTTCTTTAGCATTGAGTCTTTAGGTAAACAAGGGGCAAACAAGTTAGCTCATTGCTCCTACAGTGAGTTAGTCCTGTACATCAGTCTGCAGCCAGATGGTTACCTGTATCTGACAGAAAGTGTCCCTGAGTATGAAGTAAATGTGGTTTACGGAATCGTTTGGTATAGAAACAGTCTCCTCCCCTTCCTTTCTCAAATTTATTCTCTCTGATTTTGTACCTGCTTTTTGTATTCTGTTTGTTGTGTTTTGTTCTGAAAGGGTTTTTGTCTTTATTCATTTCGGTGTGTAGACTCTTCTAATCTTCCCGGTTTTGCATTTCTGTTTTACTTTTCTTAATAGTTCTTGTCTCCATGGGAGAGATGTTGTTAGGTTGTCATGCAGAGAGTTTCCTGAACCTGATTTCATAACTATATTCCTTGCCTCGTTGCCATTCACTCTGGACTCTAATCAGCTGTTAGGCATTTTAAAGTCCCTGTACAGTGAGTATTTTGTAAACATCCATTTATTTGCCACTATGAGTGTTCCACAGCTCTACACAAAGTGACAATGGAATTAATCCAGGAAAAGAAACGAGCTGAAAAAAGTCATTTAAGTACGCATGGCAGCCCTGCTCTGCTAGGCAGTTTGTTTACATTGATTTTTATAGGGACACAAACAAAGAACTATGGAAGAAAAGAACCTATTCTGAATTGTTCGGTTCACTCATCACAATATTCAGTATTTGAACAAAATCTCCCAGCCTCTCAACTAGATTAAATTGCATTTAATTTACCCTCATTATGCTCACATTTTTGTTATAACACTCAAAATACTCAGTTCTTGAAGGCCTTCATTTCAGTGGTAACAGAATGTGATGGTTTCCGAAGAAAGCCTGGTGCAAAAAAACCTGAATACTGAAACCTGAAATTGAAAGCTGAGGAAGGTGAAGGAGTAACAGAAAAGGTAGCTGCACATGGCACACTTAGAAGATCTTGTCCTTCATTTGCTTTTTAGCTTTGCATTGATACCAAAATCAAGCAATTCCATTATCTTCACAGTAGAAAAAATAATGAGCAGTTCCTGCCTTCATTATCATGTTGAAATGTATATTAACTGTGAGTTCTCTCATTCTATTTGAAGTACACTTTTATTTTCCTAATACACTAACTGCTGTGCATATATACACGTTTATACACCTGCATGTGCCTCTGGGTCCTTACACAGCCATATAGGCATATAACTGTTTTTCGGTAATACGGAATCAACTTGTCCATGACAATATTTAAATGCCGAATCATTCAGTAGCTGCTTCATTGAAATTTTATTTATTATTTCAGGGGCTTTTAAAAGTTTGGGGTTTTTTTCCCCCTCTGGCTATATGTGCTGCCTATGACTCTTATACTGCATATGCTTATGTGGAAATAAATTTTTTTTTCTGTGAACTGTTCCTTCTCTTGTAAAATAACTTCCATTTTCATCAGTCCTTTGAGATAGGGGTTCTGCAGTTTGATTAGAAAGGCAAGGCTAGTCATGAGAAATTTTTAGATATATTAAATTTTGGAATACTGAAGAAGGGTCTGGTTGAATTTCACCAGCGGGAATGGAGAATGCAGATTTAAGATGGGCAAGTGAGGGATTCTTTTATAGCTGAGTGGAAACAATAGTTTCTGCAAACTGGATTGATGAATGAATGCTCTGGGGATGTGCTTTGTAACTTTCTGACAATATGAGATAATAGAAGTTAAGGACTCCTGTGCATGTGAGGAATAAAAAATATTTTTAACATCATAAAGCTCCTCTAGCTGATTGGAAGTATTTGTGTAGTACTGGCATTTTGCTGTCATAGCTAGGACTATTAAAATACCTGAATATTATATAGACATACTGTGAAAACTTGCTTTGGATATGCCAGTCTCCTCCTTTCCTTGAAGAAAGGCAGAGAAAGAGGTTCCTCAGAACAGGAATCTAACTCTGAGTTATGAGCAATCTATGAAGGAGCCTACCCCTCTCTGTTAACTGTACATGGAGCATCTTGGGACAAGTCTCCTTCAGGGTGAAGTGTGGATATTTTCGTGGGTAGACACCAGCTAAGAACTTGGCCCATAATTTAAATCCTGTTTGAAAATGGAAGTGTTTATATTTTGACCAAGTAAGGGACAAAATTAAATACGTCATGATTTACTTGAGGATGAATAATGGGGCCCGTTAATACAAGACTGAATTTGAGCTTCAGAAAATATGAGTGTCATCCCCTATCAAAGGTCCTGCCTAGTAGTGTCTCTTCCTGTCCTTCTTTGTGCTTTATTTAAACAAAGTGGCTTCACTGAAGTGATGAATGGAATGTATTTTTAAATGTTCTCATCATTTTTACAAATACTTTGTCTAAACTTAGATACATAGAAAAAAATAATATATGTGTGGAAGTAGAGCATTGTGTGGGTTTTTGGTTGTTATCCTGTTTATTTTTTTATAAATATCCTAGATCAGTTTAAAGAACACTAGGACCAAATTATATGTTTGTTTGTTTATGCCTGAAGGTTTTTGCATTTTCACTTTCAGGTTTGTTTCCTCCATTATCATAATCACCCTCTTATGCAGAGGGACAGTATACAATTGAGTTTCCTGGAGAGTGTTATGCAAGAATGTCATAATTTCCCAAGGGCAGTGCAGAACAAACAAATAAATAAATATACACTGTTGTCAGGGAACAGCATTGCAAACCATTTCTGTTCTGATCTTAAAAACTTTTGCACCTGCACTGTCTATAAAATTAGCAGTTGGAAATTTGACTTCAAATTGACTGAATCCCTTGGAAAGAACACACTAGAGCAGTCTTTGTTTCCAAGGCAACAATCAGCCCTGTTCCTAAGGACTCAAAAGGTGTTTAAATGACAAGGTTGTCTTCAGAACACATCTTACTAAATTTAAATTTTACATTCATTCAGAATATTTGGAACTATAAAGCTTCCATAATGTGAAATACAGCTCTCATTATGTCTTTACTCAGTCATGAAATGAACTCACTCCTACAAAATATATTCCCTTCCTAATACTATACTCTAAATATGTTACAGGTCGTGCTGCATTTCCAGTTTCTCACTGTAACTATTGTAGGAGACAAGTAGTGATATTTATGGCTAAGATTAGATAATAGTTTCTATTACATTAAGCTATAATATTAGAACTATAGCAAAAATAGGTTCTGGAGGACATGGTAAAAAAAACCAACCAGGTATTTTGGCAGATCTAATCAGATCTAATGAAGAGCTCTTAGGCCCCCCACAGGAAAACATATTCATGATAAATTACTAATTAATGCCTGATCAGAGTTTTATGGACTGTTCTTTATACGTTAAAAGTGATTTTTTTCAGGGTAGTTTTAATGAATGCTCAGGAGAGCTTTTCCGTACCTGTGTGGCTGCATGAAAGAACAATGATTTTGAGGGAGAAGCATGCTAGCAAGGAATTATTTCTTTGGCAAAGCCATGAGAAAAGTTAGTTCTCTGTGTCAGAATGGAGCAAGTGGATGCAGAATAGATTACAAAACTTCCAAAAGTCAGAAGAATTGAGTTTTAGGCGAAGAAACAGCAGGCTGAAGAGAATGGTGATAAAGTTAAAGGCACAGATCAGAAAGATAATTTAGACAGTGACATTTGTGGTTGGGGTTTTTTATGGAAGAGAGGGAGGGAAGAGTGCAGGCATAAAGCCTAAGGTTCAGCTGACATGGAGACAGAGGAGTTTGGTGTTGGGATAGGTTTCGTATCTGTGAATCATTCTTTGCTCTCTGGTTACGTATTTTCTTTCATGAATTGCAGATTCAAATTCTTACCACGTGTTGTAGATTTGTCTAGCTTGTTTGTGAAGAGTAGCTTTGGAAAATAATGATTTTGAGGCAGTAGTAATTGGGAGAAGTAATTTACTCGGTAGTCTAAGTAGTTCTGCAGATCCTTTGAGACAATTTTCAAATTACCGTTTCTAATTCCTTGGAAATACGTTGACTTGAAATTGTAACGTATTTAATTCTCTTTATGCAGGAAGGATTTGTTTTGGAGGTTTGTTAATCAACAGATATACTTCTGGGAGAGGTATCATTGTACTGGTTTGCAAAGCCTCAATTGTTTTCTAAAATATGGGTATTAAAACCTGTGTAGCTTTCCTGTAGAGTTTAAATCATGAAATGTAGAAGTCTGTTTCACTTCATTGCTTTTTAAAAGATCTAGAAACACAAAGTTTTTATCTGGAATAATTAGCCCAACTCCATTAGATTTGAGAGCCTCTCACTCTCAAGCCCAGAGGGGGGTTTTTTTTCGTGATGTTTGAATGCTTAAAATGCCTAATGTTTTTAAAGACTTTCTGAAACTTATAACAGCATTAATTATCAGTACCAAAGTGAGGACTGAAGGTTTGTTAATGATGTAATAGTTGTAAAATGGGACTGAAGTGAGAAGTAGTAAATTGAAGGGAACTTGGCAAACCAGAGCTTTGCTCTTTGTGCTCTGCATTTTTATTCCACCCAATATTCATACCTCAGTTTCAGTTTCATGATGTTCAGTGAGTGAGGTTGCTTTACCTAAATTTATTTTTATTTTCACTGTTTAATGGCAAGGTAAATACTTATTTTTCTCTGCTTAGAACCTAACTGCTGTTTCTTGATTTACATGGTGTTTCTTATTCAGGATACACAGTTCCTCCACACACAGTACAGAGAACAATCTATACTTAAGCGGTGTAGATTCAGAATTGTCTCATTTGCAAATAAATGGTAGCTCTACGTAAGTCTTGGATCTTCAAAATTGTAATTACACTCACTACTTTTTTGTTTTTCTTGTTGCCTGCCTAATGTATTCCTAGTTGTAAAGAAAATAGGGGTTTTTCAGAAATAATGTATGATAATGTAATCAAAGCCAAAGTGGGATTTTCAGAAATGCTGATGGATTAAGTGTCTAATTTCCACTGTCTATCATTACAAGTTATGTGTGGCCTTTAGAAAATTTTTGAAAAGTTCACCTTTCATTCATTGCAATTGTCAAATAGAAAACTGAATCAAAGCTATTTATCATCTTCAACCTCAAGTAACTCTCATCAGACTGGCTAAGACTGCTTTTTGGTGTGCATCTTCAAGAACTGTTTGTACAGTCCAGGTGTTACTCAAAACTGCAAACAACTGAAAAGCTCTTCACTTAATCCAGCAGGTGAAATACTTCATCTTGAGCATTGCTGGGCTGCAGAGAAGAGTTTTCAGCAGCCTTAGAAAAGATGTGTTTCCTCTTTCCTAAGAGTAGCTGACAGGCTCTTCTATCCTGCAGTCGTTTCTAAATGTGCTTGCCCTCTAGATCTTGTTTCATTCCAAGTTTCTTCTGGTTTTTTATGTTGTACAGTATGATTGGATGCAATATAAGGAAATCAGTAAACCAAATACCAAATCACTTTTGTCCTGGGAGGCAAGATTTCGTAGTAATTTAGATTCTGATGGAGCAGCTAGAGGTTTAACACACTCTTCTAAAATGCGTTCTATAAGACACTTGCTTTCATTGAGCTGTCTGGTACTCATCAGGTGATGAATTTGATGAGAAATATGGTTTGATATGTGTGTATATAAAAAGGAAGACATTTATTGATGTATGTCATCACTTAAATTTACTGTAGGTTCAAAATAGCGTGAAATGCATGATGAAGACTATAATGCTCACTTACGTGGCAGGCTTTCTGCTGTTTACATACAACACTGTAAATTCTGTAGTATCTTTTTATGCTTCTGTGTGTTTCAGAAATTTCAAAGTTTCATAGTAAAAAGGTTTTACAGTACTTCTAAATATAAATAAGCTTAAAAATAAATCCTGCAAAACTGCAACAATCCATTTAATAAAATGCCCATTTTTATAAATGCCCTGAAATGAGTGGGTGAAAAATAGTGTGACACATCATGTGGGCTTAATCTGTTTCATATAAATTTGCTGTGAAAGCTCTAGTTCAATATAGATAATGTGCAATCTGTTCTAAACATCCAGTTGTACAATAAGGGTAATTTGTGGGAGACAGTTATGGATCTCAAGAGCCCTTTCATCATGCAGAGTATTGAATTAATCTCCTCCTAAATGCTCATTCAGAAAGTGCCAGAAGACTGCTCTGTTTGGTTGCCATGGCAGATATTATTCTCCTGGCTCCTTGGAGAGCTACATTTCTATAAACTATGAGTGTTTTCAAGATTATCAAAGCAGTAAGTTGTAGTTACTCTGATTTTTGTTGCGGTTGACAGCTTTCTTCTGCCATATGCTTGCATTAATTTTATTCTTTAAAAATGTTATAAAATTTCTTTTTACCTGCTTGCTCTCTCAAATAGAACAATAACTTTCATTTAGAGACAAAAAAGGGCAAAAAGGTATTTTGGACATAGAGTCTTACAGTCTATTTTAGATAAAAGTAAAAAGAAATAAAAAAATTGGATACCTGTATTCTGAGAGACTAGTGAAAATGGCAGAACTCTAATAAATGCAGGTTGTAAACAGGGAAGGGAATGAAAATCAAGACTGTATTTTATCAAGACTGTACAGAGACAGATACTGTGAAGGAGATTGGACTGATTTCTTGTACAATAAACTCTTCCTTTTGCGTGTTCTCCCGCTGCAGTCTGCTTAAAGGCAGCAGAACTAATGAAGCCTGATTTCCTCAGGATTTATGTCCTGTCTTTCCTGAGCCTATAGGCAGGCAGCTGTGCACATGTCCTCATTAAACCGGTGGCAGCTACTCTGAGCTACAATTGTTTTCAGTGATAGGCTGTTGGTTTGGGTTTCCCTTCATACACACCTACTGATTTTCATAAGGTGAAGAGACACTTGGCTCTTGAGAGGTCTTTGAGACCTCTGCAAAGTTATGACTTCTGTTGTAACTGGCTGGTGGCTGGAAAGTTAGCTTTATGGTCCCTTGCTCCATGGCCCTGGCCCTTTAGACATCTGATTCAGGTGGTTTTAAAGAGACATACTGTCACTGTGAAAACTGCAAATTTTAGGACGCAGTCGTTGGCTGCCGCTGAGATTCAGAGACTTGCTTGAATTTTAGAGTTATTATTTAATAATTATTCTGTAGTAATGCATGCTGTCAGTTCAAGGTACGTGATGATGTTACTTGCTTGTCCAGATGCCTGTTACAATTTGGATGACCATGTACTTAAAACATTTCAGCTTCAGAATTATTTTTTTTTTATTTAACTCTGGTGTTTTGGTTACTCAAGATAATTATACTCAATATAAGCCTGTCACTAAGGAGACTTAACAGGGTAACACGTCATCAGAGTTTGCAATGAGATACTTGCCTGCATTTACTTACCCAGAAACACCTATCAGTGTTTGATTTAGTGCTGAGCTCACAGGAAATTCTGTGGTCCTGACATCTGAAAAGTAACCCCCTTGTTTGCTACCCTCTTACCAAACTCTGCCCTTACAGAGACATCCAGGAGCAAAGCTGTGCTTGGCGGTCCTGTGTCAGCTGTGCAGCTGAAAGACTCTCAAATCTAACTCCTAATCAACTGTGAATATGTGGGAGGATGCTGCTTTGAGTCAGTGACAGTGTGAATGATCATATGGACAGGCATTGAAGGGAGGAAGGGAAGCTACCCATTAATAACTGGAGTTGTCAGAAGTGTTTTGTTGATATGCAAATCTACCATTTACCTACTTCCAAGTCCATTTTAGTTTAGCATGAGAGGACACAGCAGACATAAATTCCTCAGGTACTGGATAAGCAATAAAGTATTCATTCTGCACTTTGTTATGAGTGTGCACCCACAGTAGGAAACTGTGTGTGGATGGCATGTGTTAGTCCTCCTGGGAGAGGAGATTTGGTGTGTGCACAAAACCTCAGGGGAAGGCAGATATTTAGAGAACTGAGAAACTCTGAGTAGGATTATACATCATAAAGCACTGGAAACTGATTCATTACCATTGCATTTTCTCCTTAAATCAAATTTGTTTCTAGCACAAGATTGTGGAAAATGCCATTCTGGCCAGAACCTACATGTAGTTCAGACTGCCAACAAATCTGTTAGAGACCATCCCATTGAAACAACAGCTGAACTATGAAATGGTTGAATTGTGAAGTGATTAACCAGAGAAAAATTAATATAAGAAAGTTAGTCACAGTAATATGAAGAGGTTTTCAATATGCAAGCAAAACAGGGAGCACATTAAATGGAGCAAATAAGGCCTGATGTGCTCATGAAGAATGTAGGGGGTTTTTAACCTGAATGTCTGCAACAGTCAACATACAGGCATTGCCTGTTCTTTTATTGTTCTGCAGGGCATCATAAGGGCAGGATTTGTGCTGCATTTGAAGTCTCATACACTTCTATGGAAAAGCAGCAAGGCTTGACATTTGAGAAATTCGAGAAATTTTGTGTTCAAAGAAAGCTGGTTGGGGTCAAAGAGCATGTCGGTCTTTAATTAGTATTCAGCAGCCTTTTAAGTTAGTATGGTGAATATTTTAGATTCTAATTGCCTAGTGTGTAATTAATTCATTACACACTGTGTTGTAAAAACTGAAATTTTTCTTTTGACAAGCTGAAAATAACATTTTTTTATTGTTCATACAGAGAGTAGAATATTGAATGTTGTATGTAACAGATTATAAAGTATGTATTCTGGGGTAATTTAGCAAGTAGACCACAGTGGGGTTCCTTTAACCTTCTCTTCCTGAAATAAATATTAAACTGAGGCGACTGACATTCTACATTTTTGTCAGCTCAGTATAACATTCTGCTAAGAATTTTCTGAAATCACGGGACACATAAGTGCAGCTTTCTATAGACAAGCATATATACATCATTATATTGCTGCTCTGTGTTTATTTAGTGAGAGGCTGAGGTCTCCAATATTCCGAGGGAATTTTCATGAAAACCGAATTCGTTTATGTACATGGAAAGCAGCACACCATTATATAAATAGCTGTGTGCTTAACCAGAAGAGTAAGTTTTCCTGTATGTACTCTCAGGATTGATTCTCTTTGATGTGCAGCTCTATGAATAACAAGTAACAGGGCATGGGGTGACAGGTAGCTCATGTGCAAAAGAGAACACTGTTTAGAGCAGGTCTTTTGAGGAGATAATGTCTTTTTTGCTTCTGAGAAGCAGGCTGTCAGGAGGTTTCAATGGTACTGTTAGGCTCTGCATACTAAAGCAGGCTTTTTAAGATGCCAGCTCATATAAAACGGATTAGAGAAGCCAGAAGGAAAATATCTGCCAAAAGAACTAAATTCAAACAGATACTTTTTAAAGCTTTATTGTATTTTGAAGTTTTAGTAAAATAAATGAAAATTAAATGGAAAAGCAGGATTGAATCAAATAGAACATTTTATAAGTTAAGGTACTGTTACACTCCTTTTCTTTCTTTTTCCTTTCTTTTCTATTGACAACAAGTAAAACTTCAGCTATCATTTCAGAGCAATTGTGCCTCTGTGGTTTGCTGGGTTATTCACCCAGTAATAGGAGCAGTGTTCACTACTTATGGCTATATATCCTCTGAAATAGATTGAAAACAGAAAGATTTGCTGCTCTGAGGAGCATTTGGAGAATCTGAAGTTTAATAGTTTAGTTGCCCTGTTTGGTTTTGGATTGGTTGGTTACTGTGTAGCCAATCTATGATTTTTTTTGTCTGACTACCTTCTTTTCTTTGGAGAACCTTTTTTTTTTTAATCTGTTTCCTCAGATGATAATAATAGCATTCATATTCCAAGGGGTTGGGTTTTTTTTCCTCTACTGTCTCAATTTTTGTTTCATGTGGAATAAATTGCAAAACTTCCAAAAGTCTGAAGAATGTGGAATGTGTGTAGAGAAATGAGCCATAGCCTGGTCTGTTTACCTTGTTATCTTGGAGCAAAGCTGTCCCAGAGCAGTATATACTGCAGTAGTGCACATCTCAATTCAGGAGTCTGCTGCCATTTTGTGACCTCTCCTTGGTCCCTCGGAGCAGAGGAGGGAACACTCAAAACAGGTCTTGTTGGGCCAGAAATTGTTAACTTGTCAGAAGTTAATGATTGTTAACTACTAAGAATTGTTAACTACTGAATGTTTGGTAGGGTATTGGCTTATTACGAAAGAAAAATACAAGCCAGAAAGGGCCATCTCCCAGATAAAACTCTGGAATTAATTAATGGGGCAGTTGAGCAGGAAGGATAGAGAGGTGAGGAGAGTCATTATTTCTTTTTAGGAGAAAAAAAAAAAGGAAGGAAAAAGCCAACAACTCTAAAACCCCAGGAAAAAGCAACAAAGATGTTCAGCATGATAAAGCAACAACTTTTCTTTTCAAAGATGAAAACTGGTTTTTGATACTAGAGCAAGTGCTGTTTTCATCCTGGAAAAAAGAAGGCTCTGGATGACCTAATTGTGGCCTTCCAGTACTTGAAGGGAGCCTACAGGAAAGATGGAGAGAGACTGTTTATATGGGCATGTAATGATAGGACAAGAGGTAACAGTTTCAAACTGAAAGAGAGTAGGTTTAGATTAGGGATTAGGAAGAAATTCTGTACTGTGAGGATGGTGAGGCACTGGAACAGGCTGCCCAGAGAAATTGTGGACACCCCATCCCTGGAAATAAATGCCAGGTTTGATGGGGCTCTGAGCAACTTGGTCTAATGAAAGGTGTCCTTGCCCATGGCAGGGGGATTGGAACTAGGTGATCTTTAAGGTTCCTTCCATTTTGAGCAATATCATTCTGATGTTGTCCAGATTGGTTGATCAAACTTTCAGGGATGTGACCAATTAGAATTCCTTCGAAGATATGTTAAAAATTTAAATTTCAGTGCAGAGAAAACATTTTGCAGGTTTAGCAGACATATGCAGGCATGATGACTCCATAGCTTTTGATAGGAAAGAAATAGGGAAAAGTGGAAGGATTTTTAAAGTTTTTGTAATTATTTTGGTGATCTTCATGCAGGATATAGTACATCTGCCAGAATGAGTCACCAAACCCAGGTTTTTAACATTCAGGTCAGACTCTGAGACAAAAGAACTCTATGTTAGGTAACTATTTATTCTGCAGTGTTTATTTAGTTGTAGCACTTAGAGAGCTTAAATACATTAAGACTTCTGTTGCCTTAGCTCTCCGTAAAAATGCGTTAAGTGTTAAGTTCCTGCCCCAGAGGTCTTTTTGGGTCTGTGTGCTGCAGGTACAGGTCACCATCTGCTTGCCCATGCAAGTTTCAAAAGCTTTGTACAATTCTGCCTTGTGCGTTGCTTTTGGTTAGCTGGGAAGAAGAAAGAAGACTTGAAAAAGTTTAGGCAGCAACAGAGCCTTAGATGTTTAAGGACAATTTCACATGCTGTTGGAAGAGCAAGTCTGCCCAAAACACGTCAGGGATTGCTGGGTATTTGTTGAAGAGAAGTTCTGTGTTGTAATAGTTTGAAATAAATGGAATAACTAAGGAAGTCTGTTTATGTGAAAGGGGGTGAGGGTTGGTGTCAGCATCTTCTTAAGCTGGTGGATTTTTTCAAAAGGTAAGATTACTTTTATATATAAAAGAGTAGTAAATCTGCTAAGTAGATAAAGTTCTTGTGACTCTTGATCCCTCCCGTTTCTATCAAATTAATCAGCCAGTCATTTTCCCCTTTGGGGAGATGGAAAGGTCCATTCTTAACACATTCTAGTTAACATTTGGTAACCAGAAGTGAGGTAAATTCCTAATGAAATGAAAGACAGATGGGTTTGGGTAGGTGGAAGTACTGTTGAGTAAACCCAGTATTTAACTGGTCTGCCAGGTTGAGAAAGTCTTAAGTGGCTAAATTAGACTCGCATGTGGCAAGAAGACACCTGTCTTTTGCAGGTGGGACACACCCAGAGCTTCCTTACTTGTTTTTAACATGATGATGTTGAAATTATCAGGCCAAACCATTAATTAGTTTATCCAGTAACTTCTTCTCTGGGAGTGATCTGTCTTGTTGTTTCCATGGGAAGTATATGAAAGTGTAGTGAACAATTAAAACTTTGGAGCAACAACTAATGGGAGCAGTTGCTTACTTGCTATATCAATTAGTTTTAAGATTATCTCATCAATTGGAAGAATTTTCATCTCTGCTTCACAAATGAGATTATTTTTAATGCCACTGTGAATCTTCCAGTTTGTTGCATAAGCATCTAATACAAGAGGATTTATATGGATCTTAGTGATTCTGAGCTGTATTTTCTTTTCTGTTTTTTCACTGATCAGCAGAAATCATGAAAGGAGATTCAGCCATTCACTAACACAGGACAAAAACCTCTTTTCTGCTTTTTAGTCAAACCCCTGCAGATTTCAGAAGAGAGAAAACTTTTTTAAGGTGTTATTTATATTTTTTTCCCAATAGTATTGGTGATTATTCCCATGTCACAGAAGGATGAAACAAAGTCAAGAAGCAAGTTCAGCAGATGGCAATTTCAATGGAATATGTTTCTTTGATCAAAAGTTAATAAGATGGCAAAATTCTAATATAATTACTTGAAGGTTATTTATGAGATTCATACCGAGTAATACAGAGTAACATATATAATACGTATTTTAAGTTAGTGCTCGATGCTAATTAGTCTTTAGTACATACTGCCAGCTGAAAAACTCCTTTGCTGTACTGAAGTGTGAATTCCCTATAACATTATGGTAGCAATATTGGCCAGTTCCCAAATTTCACAGTTACAAATGAGGAAGGCATGGGGAGGAGAATTTTCAGGGTAACAAAGACCAACACATGGAAACCAAAACCTAACAGCCTCCCATTAATATTGTGGATAATGCCCCTTTAAATATAAACATTGTTAAGGTCTTGTTTATGAATGCATTTTCTTTATTTTTTAGATAGATAAATAGATGCAGTATACAGGTACAGAGAGAGAGAGAGAATGAGAATCTGAGTGTGTGGATGCTATTCAGGTCCTTGGTAGATGCATTCTGACACTGGCTTACTGTAAACCACAGCCTTTGCTGTATTTCCTTACACCACTAATAATTACTGTAATTTCCTATTAATAGTGGAAGTGATGTGCTCTCATTTTAATACATAAGAGATATTTGCTTTAGTTTATTGAAGAAATCTTTTGCTGTTGTTGTGAAATGTTATTATTTTAGAAAAGGAGGTAACTAATGGCCATGGTTCTTGCAGTTCTGTTGGTCCTATAATGGTGTGTCTTTACTTTCTGATTGTTTCCAGTGCCAAGAAGGAAGCAGGAGCATGTGAGCACTGACATATTATCAAGCGCAAAGTGCAGAAAATGGATTTCTGCAGCTTGTTAATATTTTGCAATTATTTGTCCTGCCCTAGCTTGTGTATTTGATTTGCCCTGAAGGATCTGTGGAAATGCGTGTTCACCTTCCATCTTATACCATCACATAAATTTGCTGTGAATTAGCTAGGTGACTCACTGGATAATATTGACTCACTTTACTGATGCAAAATCATATGATGTTTTCAGCATTTATTTAGAGTCTTTTCACAGCATTTACTGGCATATTTGTTAAAATATGGTTGGTTTGACAGATGTAACAACCTATTTTATAGAGGTCTTACTATAAAATTTACAAGACAAGATATTTTCTCACAAATGGCAGTGTTGTACAGTGTTTCCATAGCAATTGGACAGTTTTCATGTGCTACAACTAATATGCTGAAGAGAAGTTATTTTAGATGTTTGTGGTTGTATGCTAGGTAATATATTTGTTGTGATAGATTAAAATTGAGGAATAGGAGTGTGATGGTGCTGGTAACCCAGGGTATCCAGTAAAAGCACTTGGCAATGTATAACAAACATTCCAAAGCCAAGCCTTAAGGTCTGCTAGAATTAAATTAGTGTGGCAATTTAACATGAATCACAATAGTTAATCCCTCAGTGCATGCTGAAGCTGGCACCATTAGCTCTAATTTCCATTGAAGCAAAAGAAGGAGGTCAGTCTAGAACAGCAGCTGGACTGGAGCTGTATATATCTGTTCCACACATTTATTTCTAGGCTTCAGTTTATTGTCTGGCTTTATCCAGCCCCAAAGCAGGGCTGTGCTAGCGGTACTTTGTCCTTCCTTTGGTTCCCACTGCTCCTGAAAGGCAGAGCAGAATGATGGGAGTGGGAGGAGGAGTGTGGCTCTTTTCCCACTGGGAAGCTGCCAGCCTCCAGGGCCAGTCTTCTTGGCAGTTTTTCTGCCAGCAAATCTGACCCTTACCCACCTATGAATTCAGAGGCAGAAGGGAAAGATTTCTCATTTTGAAGGAATTGAAAGTGAAAATATAAGGGAGAGGGTACAGCTAGGACAGTAGAACAGTGGGGAATCACCAAAGAATAAATAAGGAAAGGGAATAAAATGCATTAATAAAGCAAAAATACTTTAAGGAAATTAAAAAGCAGAAAAAATAAGGAGGAGTGTTACCAAGGCATATGAAAATTGACTTACTCTGTGCATGGAAAGCCTGCATAGACACAAGCTTCATGTTGACAAAGTAAAAGAATAATTGCAATATGCGTGACCATTTTTGTAATCATTCAAGTTTTGTTTAGAAGGTAACAATTTTAACGTGAAGTTCTAAAACTAAAAACCACGTTACTAAAGGAAATTCTTACAAATGTAGATGTATTTTATATAATACATGTACTCTGCCTTTATGTATTGTATTGCACAAAATTTAACTTAACAGAAAGAAACTGGAATTGTAGGGTTGGCAAGACTTGAAAATAATAAAATTAAAGTCAGAAGTCATTCATCCATTTTTTTCAATTTAAACCTCATCCTAAAATCTTTTTCTGTAGTTTCTCAGTTGCGTAGCATAGGGTGTTCAAAGGCACTAAAGCAGATGTCAGAAACAGAATAAACATTAATACTCAACATATCTACAGGTCATTGTTTGTCTTCATATTACAGAGTTGCTTAAAATATGATCTCTCTTCAGACTGAAAATAGTAGCTCTTATACAGCTTTAATTTGCTCTTTATTGCAAAAGAATTCCATAAAGCTTTGCAAAGAAATTGCTGATGGTCTTAGAGGCGGAAAGGCACAGAATTTTATGAGGATCTCTGATACAGAGCAGGTAGCTCTGAACAGGGGGCTGTGGAGGCTGAGCACTACATCACTTCAAAACAAAGGTGGCGAGCAGCCTACAGAGGTTTTCTTCCCACTAATGCGCTGGAAGAAGGGAAAAAGCATTTTGTTCACTCATAACACAGAGAGCATATAGAGAGAAAGTGAGAAAGTCTGGTTTCGCTGAAGTAAATGAGAACTTTGCCATTGCCTTCATGGAAACCCAACCTTTACCCTTTGCTAGGTTGTTTAAAATTGCAACAGGCTTAGCAGGACAATTTATAGAGATTATAAATTTATAAATATTGCCGTACCTATAATTTAGGACTATGTCGGCTGTTACAACTTTACTCATTTTGAAGAAATGCAGTTGTAAACTTCCAAACCAACCTTTTACTCTCCTAGCTGCTTATTAGACTGTCTTTTGTAGTACAGTGAGAGTAATGCTTTGTGTGCAGTTGTACCTCTTCAATGAAAATGGCACGTTTAGCAAGCTGTGTCCTTTGTGTACACGTATATTTGTGTGCTGGTACCAACACCTCCAAAGTGGCAGTACACACATCTAGGATGGAGTGAAAAGCAGGAATAATATCTATTTCCCCGTCTACTGCCTGTGCTTAGCTCAAGAACTTCCTGAGCCAGATCAAACCATAAATCCACCGTAACTAATTTGAGTAACTGACTTTGTCTGATCAGACATACATCGACTTAAATATAGATTTAAGAGCAAATCAATAGCCTGTAAGGTACTGACACTTATGTTTGGCCCACTGTTTAAGGGAAAACTATTTCTTTCCATGGATGCATAGTCTTCCCAAGGATCCGGGAACTTGGCAGAAGGGAATTTGCCTTTTCACAGGTATCTTTGGTGAAGGAAGAAATTCTGTCAGTCGTGCCATCGCCATTTTGGAAATATTTAAAGAGATATTTGACACACTTTAAAATTCATAGAGTTGACAGCTTCAGAATATTCATAAAATTACGGTAACTAGAAATTGTTTACTGGCTCTGTGTTGATTATTTTTCACTAGACTGTAACTAGGCAATAGCAGAGCCCTCACAGGAACTAGAAGAGATCTCGTCTTTGAAGAGAAAAGCAAGAATGAAAATATTACTCAAAATTCTATTGTAATAACATGCTTGGGTCAGGAGAGCCTCTGCAGGGGAGGAAAACAAATAAGATGGCCTGGCAGGTCCCTTCATTCCTGGCCTTGGACTCCTTGCCTAATAAACTCTTGAGCAGAATTGAGAATAGTTCTTCACCAAATAATCTAAACATTGAGTAGTTTTTCCTACTTTACTGCATTAAAATATTTTTTATTAATACTATGGTAACAGTTACTTTAAATTAAACTAATTTTTCATGCTGATACAACAGATAAACAGAGAGGTAAATTCCCTCTTAGAAAGAACTCCCTTCACAACAGTGATTACTTTTCCTATGCGTCTGCCCGCTGCTGAAGTCTGATTTCTTAATATGTAGCTTTTACTTCAGATATACTATAAAATTTTCTACTTATGTTTTTCAGATGTTTGATTTCTCTGGCATTTTCTGACGTATTTGTGAGGCTGAAATTTCTTGCCTGCCACAAAGAAATGGGAATTTTGTACTTGCAGCATTGTGGCTGCTGTGTGGAGGACAGAACACAGCCATGCCCTCTGCACACACATTTGTCTGCTTGTTTAGGTCAGATTTACGTCACAGATGGTCGTTTCCAAAAACAGTGCCTGAAGTTGAGTTCTTAGTTTCATATCTGGAGTCCAATCTAGATTACCCAGTGAATTTCCTGCAATAGAGGAGTAAACTTTTTATCTTGTTACTTGTTTTATTTGAAACCGAGTTGAGCTCTGTATGACTCCACAAATTAGCAAATTTGGAGAGAAACGTGAGCCCAGAGCAAAACTGAGACCCACTGGGCCTGGGCTGGGGCTAGCCATGCCTTTGTGTCCACTGGCAGAGCAGAGGGTGAGTAGGACTTTAGTAGTGCTTTAGATGCTTAGGTGTTGGGGTTTGTGTGCCTGGGTTCCAGGGATGGCCAAATTTGTGTCCAGAAATTAATGGAATGTATTTTTTCATCTTCTGAGAGTTGGGCATAATTCATTTTGAGAGACTATGTCTGTTTTTCACACAGTCTGTTCCCTGCTGTGCATGGATTACAAGGAGACACGTTCACGCTCCCTGAGTTTTTCCCCTGCTCATTTTGTGGCGTTAAATAGTTCAGACTAGTCTCTTGCCTTTTGTACCATAGATTTGCTAAAGGATGTTGGCGAGAACTGTGTGGGATTTGGCCTGTGCAGTACCGGAATCGATGCTGTGTGGTCTCCCCCGGCTAAACCTCTGTGACGTGGGTTCATGCACTCGAGGGAGGCTTGTGTCTGTAAGCCAGCAGGTTCCTTCCGGTCTTCAGCTGGAAAAAAAATGGAAGCACGGAGCTCACATAGCTTTGCTTGTCAGTCTGAACCGTATCTTCTGCAGAAGCTGTCGTGAGCTGTGTATTTTTTCCATCGCCCAAGCGCTTGGGCACTCAAGCAGCGTGAGGAGGAAGGACTCTCACTGTCCCCCTGCAGTGCCACCGACCGCCTTCGAGCCCTCCAGCAGCACGGCTGGTGTAGCTTCAGAGGCTGTTTGCTTTCAGCTGTGCCTCCTCAGTCATGAGGCAGAGTGAGTGCAAGGCATGTGAGCCTAAGTGGTAAATTAGTGCATACCGAGCAGCCTGCTTGTTAGCCAGCCTGTTACTGCTGTCACAGAGCCACGGAATGGGTCAGGTTGGAAGAAACCTCTGGAGATGAGCTAGTCCAGCCTCCCTGCTCAAGCAGGGACCCCCAAAGCATGCTGCTTAGGACTGTGTCCAGATGGCCTTTGACTATCTCCAGGGAAGGAGATTACAGTTGGTTTATACATAGCTAACACAGCTATGCCTGCAGTTAAGCTTCAGTGTCAGCCATATCCATATACTAGGAATTTGTGTCCAGAGGGCTAGTTAAACTCTCAAAGTGCTGGGTATTTCTCTTCCAAAGGGTGCCTGCTCAGGGGCACTCTGCTTAGTGCATAAGCTTGTTAAACTTCAGAGAGGCTGAATAGCTTGTTTACTCATTTTCTCAGGATTGTAACTAGTAATTGCAAGCCGGTAATTAACATCCTCCAAAACCCCTGAGAAAATAAATTGTATCATAGCTCACCCTGAAATCATTAAAGCATTGTTGACGTGCTATTGACCTAGGGACCAACTGCACCCTTAAACTACAGCGATGTCTGTTTGACCCAGGGCACAAAATTAAAGAAGTGTGTGAGTGGCAGGCACAAAATTACAGACGTGTGTGCAGAACTGCACACTCTATCCCTCCACTTCGAGATGTCACCAAGGTCATGTCACATTGGACATTTTTGCATCATTGCTTTCATAGCCAGTCGATAGTTTCTGACTCCAAAATCTATTGACCAGCTGCTGATTGGGTGAGAGGTAATTGTATAAGCTAAAGGGGAGAGCATCCCCTGGGCTGGGCTGGCATCCTGTGAGAGTGGTTTCAGCACACACTCCACATCAGGCATTCAGACATGTTGTTTAGCATTGTGTATTTTTCTGTCACTTGGCAACTACATTCAGTTATGGTGAAAAAAGTTATAAAATATGAGCTACACAAGGACAAAAATAATGTAAATATGAGCTACACAAGGACAAAAATAATGTAAATATTTTGAGGGACAGAATGCATAAACTATACTTCTGAATAAAATACTATTAGACTGTCTTGTGTGACTTTCACTATTCTTCATTTTTGTGCTGTCTACTGAACTAAAATAAGGTTCAGCAAAGGGTGACTAATACTGTAAGAATATTGTAATGAGCATTAATTAATACTTTGCAATTTAAATCAGAGACAATCTGAAGTAGATCAGAAAAAAATCTTGGGAAAAAAATGTACTACAAATGGGGTTGCTTTGTCTGCTATTCCTCACAGTGCTATTAATCAGGCACAATACTCCAAGGCACAAATTATGTGATTCTGCAAGTTTTCCTGACTCTGCACTTACTAATTTTGCAAACCTATTGTTTCATTAACACTGGCTTTGTACTTGGTATTCTATCTTGAAGAAAGAAGAAATGGTATTCTATCTTGAAGGCATACAAGAAAGGAAAGTAGAGAATTACTTTTTTGTTCTTTTCCCATTACTTTCTATTTCTTGTAGCAGATTCCTGCTCTGGGTCTGTGGAGACCAGGCAAACTTCCTGTCACAATTCTGTAGAAACAACTATAAAAATCTCTCAACCTGGGAGGGACCTCAGAAGATCAGTACTCCCATTTCCTGCTCAGGGTAGGATCAGCACCAAATTTAGACCCCAGGGCTGTGGGAGTGGGTTTCCTGTCGGGTCTTTTGAGGATGGAGACTCCGAAACTTCCCTGGGCCCCTGCTGCAGTGCTTAGTTATCCTTGTAGTGAAATGTTTTCTGTTGTGGCTTTCTTGGCTTATTTTTTAATAACCACTTAAGTTCTTGTTCCTTGGCTGTGCACTGTGGCCAAGACCCTGATTCCATCTTCTTGCTGACCTCCTTGTAGATATTGGCAGGTGTCTCAGGGCATGTGCATCACCTCCATGCCCATCTTGGATTCCACAGTTTGGGCTTGGCAGAGTTGATCAGTATCCTTCTTACACTGGAGGGCCCAAAACTAGATATAATCTTTCAGGTGCAACCTAGAAGTAAGGAGATTAGTAAATATTCCTCAAAAAGTTAAATTACTGTAATTGCTTACAGTCCTTGTGAGAGTGACAATTCAGGATTTGTTTCTTTGTTATCTTCAGTTTAAAATTCTTCTCCCTTCCTTATGAAAAATCTGCATTTGACTGTTTAATGCTCATGTGTGGCTTTCCTTTATAGGGGGTTATTTCTACTGGGTTGCAGCTTCACAGGGCCATTGGTCTTGGCTGTGGAAAACGAGGAAGTTGTGAAATTGTTCCTGCAATTCTTATATCATACTACTGAAGTAGGGGAGAAACCGTATTGTGGAAATCAATACCTTTCAAGAAGAATGAAGGGTTGTGCGGGATGACCTAACTGAAAATAAGCATTCAGTGTTACCTTGTGGCTGTGTGGTCCTGTGATTTATAAATGGGAGTGTACCAGTATAGGGACTTACTCGCGCTGTCAAGAAGCATCAGTTACCATCTCCAGCTAAGGAAACAAACAGGTTGCTGGAAAACTGGTCAGAGTCAGAAGTGCAGCTGAAAAGTAACCCCAAGCCCTGAGTCCTTAAGCGCTGTTCCCTGCAGAGTGTTCAGTGCTATAGACAAAATCCTTGAGGGAAGGTTCATGATTCTAGATCTGAAGTGACCGTAACTTTACACCGTTATAATCACTGAGAACAAATTTCTATTAAATAAGCTTTTAAACCTTTTACACGGAATAAAATACTACATGTGGAAGAGGCTGAGTTTTGAAGTAGGTGTTAATTTGCCTCTTCTGTGTAACTGGTTGGTACTTACAGATTAAGCTGATACAGTTCTTGAGACAGCTGAAGAGCCAAGAAACTACTTTTGTTGCGATTGGACACCATTACAAAAGAAGAATTTAATATATATCTGTCATGTTTTCATATTATAATTAATGTGAGAAAGTAGGAAAGATACCATGTCCCACTGCTCTTTCTAACTGCTTTATGAGCTGTTCTACATGGTGCATACAGGAAAACCACAAGATGGAATTGCTGATAAAAACACATCTGCCTTCATGTATTCTTATATTTAGTATAGACTATTTACATGTCTGTTCTTCATATGTACAAACTTATGTGTACATTGTGTATACCTATGGAAAAGCACCAGACCAGTGAGTCATTAGATCCTGGTTTCTTTGGTTTTCACTTTTATATGCTTTCTACTTTTTAAGTCGTTTTCCTCAGGTTGTGGTTGAATTGTCAGTTGGCATTAACACACACAGTGGTGAAACTCAGAGCAGTTAGAGGCTGGCTTACCAGGTCTGAGCATAACTGGAAAATAACAGCGTTGTAAGCGTTTAACACAGAGCTCAGCAAGGGCAGTAAATCAACATTAAACTGGCAAAGACTGTTAGCGTCTGTTAAATGTTGGCTGTCCCACGGAAACCATAAAGGAAAGGTGAGAGTGTTTGATTAGGTTATGAGTGTGTGTGAAACCAGCACTGGGACAGCAGGAGTGCTGGGTTCTCTCCATCGTCCTCTGGTGCAGAAAGAAGGTCGCAGATGGATTGGCAAGGTGGGGGTGAGAGGCAGCTCCCACTTCTCAGCCCAGGGGCAGAAGGAAGCTGTGTGCTGGGACACGCAGAGTCCTGGCCCAAAGCAACCCTGCTGTGCAGTGAGGGGCAAAGCAGCTCCTCAGCCCTGGCACAGGGCTTGGAGAGCAAGGTGGGCCATGGTGCTCCTCGTGCCGTGCGGAAACATCCTGCATTTCCAGTGAGGCCGTGGCTTGAACCAAGCCCTGGCACCGCTACTGGCAAATCCCTTGGCAGCTCCTCGGGTTTTGCTGTAGTGGAGGTCTCTGGTGCTGCTGTCTATTTCTGTTATTTCAGGTTTGTAGCTGTTTAATTTTATATTTTGGTATTGTAGGCAGCACTAAATCACATGTTTAGACTTCCACAGCCCCTCTAACTGGACATACCCCGTACATTTAAAGTTGGTGTTTCTGGTTGTGAGTGAGCCCACAAAGGAACTAGCCTGATTTCCATGCTTGGTATACAGCTCTGTTTGTGGTGTGAAAGTATCTGTTACGTTTTAATAAAGTCCTTTCAGAAAATTTAATGTTGGAATGTAGGGAAATCTAAGTAATTGGTAAAGCCTTTTTGTAAGCCACATTGAAGGGTTTTTGCTATTTCTCCTGGAAGTACTGTCTAATTATATTACATGTGCTTTACAAGGAAATTTAAACTTAATAAAATGGAAATAGCAAATCTGTTGAATTACAGCAGATAAATATTTAGAGCATTTCCTAATAGTAGAATTTTAGGATAAACAACACTGTAGCCCCACTAAAATTAATACTAGTTTAAACACGTGTCACTCATGTATTGCATGCATAGGCTGCTGTTGCTAAGGGTGCTGCATAAAACAGCATTAAGTATAAACCTTTCACTAGTAACTCTCAAATGATAATAAATGAAGAATGGCTTCTTGAGCCAGCTCATTTCTTAGCTGTGCCTCTGGTTAGTTCACAGAGGCTTTTAATACCCTCAAATGAGCATTGTTTGTCATTATGTATCTAGTAGGTTTGACAAGCAGATCAAGACATTTTTAATACCTCTTCCCTGTATTTTTAAAATACTTCTTAAAGCTTACAAAGAAATGTCTTTTTGAGGGAAGAGTAGTTAACTCAGCCCCACAGGTTTGTCAGTGTTGGGGCTGACAGGGGGAAAGTGATCTTAGAAGGTACTTCACCAGTTCCCTTTCTCAGCAATAAAATTTTTAAAATACATTCCCTTTCCCATATGTTGTCTTAGAGAAATATTTTCCCATTGAATGGGAACATTTACTTTCACAGTAAAAAAAAAAACAAGGAAAATTTAAAAATTCTTCAGCCTGAACTTGGCAAAGAATTTTTCTGTTTAAAGGTGCCACCACATGTTGCTTGCCCAAGTGATAGCTCTTAAGGGAGCCTGCTGCTGCCAGGTACTGCCAAATACATTTTGGTATTAGAAACTATAAGGAAGAAATTAAATACGCAGATCTTGGGATTCTCACGTGGCTTATGATTCATGTCCTGAAATATGTGTATGACTGTATTTGGACTGATTTTGCCCAGGCCTCGTGTGCCATGGCAGCATGTGAAGCTATTTCAAGAGGTTTTTCTACTCACTGGCTCACTCAAGAAGCTGGGATATTTGTTTGTTCATATCATGTATTTTAAATATGATAGCATAAGATTGCCAGCACCAGAGAATCCTAGTTTAAGATTAGCTCAGTTAAAATTAGGAGGGCCTTCAAAAATAAATGAGAGTGGTCCAGCTTGTACAGAGTTTTTGGACAGATTACATTTAGTCATCATTAGCAGTCATGTGCTTGGTTTTTTTCCAGACTTTGGCAAGCCCTGCAGAGATCAGAGAATAAAAATACCTTTCCAGTTTTCTACATTCCTCATCAATCCTCATATAACTACACCAGCACTCAGAATTTAAGAAAATCATTCTAAAATAAGAGAATTAGGTTTGTATTTGACGAATCAGGAACTGAATGAAGGTGCTGTCTTCTGTGTCTATGTTTTTGCAATAGGAGGAAAAGTCACTTTAATTAAAGATGCTGTAGTTTTATTGAGACATTTATTTAAATAACTGAATCAGGATGTAGAAGAGGAATCCGTATTCCAGCCTTTAGCTGTGGCTTTTTTCCCTGCACTGTTGCTATGGAGAAGCATATAAATATTTGTATCACAAACTAATTTTACTTCACTTATAGATGGCATGGAAATACAGATAAAAATGGTAAAGAAAAGTTGTTGTAGGTGTGTTTTAGCATGCAGCGTAGTGTTTTGGAATAGATTCAGGCCCAGACTAGCAGCGAAGAAAAGGTAGAAGGTGCTGTGTTAAAACACCCGACATCTTTGTATCCCATGTTGTGGGATAGAAACTGAATAATAGTGTACACTTTATTTGCAGTTTTGTCTTTTCCAATTTTGTTACAGCATTATTAGATACTTCTCTTTCTAATAGCTCATATGTCATGGGCCATTTCTGTGAAATCAAATACAAATGTAAAAGAAGGAACTTCAGCTCAGTAGCACATGTCCATCCTCCATGGGGGGAGTGATACAGAACCCACACAGCGGCTCAGGAGTTGAAATTTGCATAAATTGTTTCTTCATGTGATCACTCACATCTCTTCACGTCCAGCCTTTTCCTTCCTTGTCTGCCGAATTGCCTCCAAGGAGGCAGTGATGCTGGGCATGAGTGAATTCCAGCAGTGCTGTGCATCTCCTTGCCTCTGCTCCTCACCCTGTCCTTTGGGCTGGTCTCCCTCTCATCTCCTTCCTGTGACTGTTGTCTCTGTCTTTTTTCTTCAGGGACTTAAGTCACTCTGACTATTTCTTGGTACATCCGGGTGGTTCCAGCCTTCCAGACCTTGCTGGGCCCTTGGCTGACAACCCCCAGGTGATGTGTGAAAGATGCCTTCGGCACAATTTAAACTCTTTCTTGTTGCCTCTCCAAGTTCTGTGTTACGAAACGTTGTCTTCAACAAGGAGCTTCACAGGGTGGCTCTGTTTTCTCTTACTCAGCAGATATTTTTGACACCTGGGATTGTTATCCTGGTTTCACATGGAGATCTCTCTGGTGACATCCTAGGATAGTGAAAACAAAACTGGTTATCAGCAAGACTGGAAATAACACACGCTACCATAGTAGTCTGCTACCTCCTTCTTGTATCACAGGATGTTTTTCTTCAATTCAACAACAACAACAAAAGAAATACTGAATAACAGTTATTGTTGCAGTGGGAAGTGGGGGCTGCAGTTTGTCTGTAGTTCATTGACCTTTTGAGATCAGTTTAAAATCCTAAATATTTAAGGCTAAATGACTTTAATGTAAGGCATTATTCAGTTAACTAACATACAAATTGCATTGCCACTCGATGAGTGTTTTGGTGGACAAAAGTAATGCCTCTGTTAAAACTGTGTATTTTGTAAAAATCAGGCACGACAGACTTGTGTTTTTTGTTTTTAAATGCTCAAGCTCTTTTTTTGGTGCGGTTTTATTACTCGGTTGGATTGTGAAGCGTCCTGCGCTGGGCTCTAGCTGCTTTGTGTAATTCCTCCTGCTGCCGCGGCACTCAGCGTCTCTCTCCGTTCTTCTCTCCTCTGGCAGCAAATGAAGCTGGCGGCGGAGTCCCTGAAGGAGTAAACACGGAGGAATGAGGATGACTAAGGCGGTCACATGTGAGGCGGAGCCAGGCTTTGTGGTCATGTGTGGCGCTCACAGTGCACCCTCCACCATCTACTGAGTAGGTGGCACCTGCTTATGTGAAACTTGGTAAATAATCTTTGCCTGACAGTGTAAAAAACTGTATTTTCTCCTGCTCTCTCTGTTTCTCATATGCAATTGCTTGTGAAGATAACACCAAATAAAGCACTCCAGCTTATGCCAGGTCTGGATGGAATCTGCCAGACTCCCTGTGCTTTCAGTGATTGAAAACAGATCTTGTGAGGAAGCATCCAGAAGCTAACTAGAATTTTCAGCTGCAACTTTCTAAAGGGGAAAAAAAAAAGTAAACTATTATTTAATTCACAGTGTACTGTCCCTTTATGGTTATTGCCCCTTTTGTTCCTTCATTACAATAGCTAATCAATCCTGTATTATTTCAAAGACTTGCTTATTGGCTACTGCTTGTCCACAGCAAATTAATTTAAGTATGTTATACATTTTGTAGGGAACAACAATGTATTTCATTATGTGACCTGAGAAATAGTTGGACATAAATATTTATAGAGTATGCATTATATACTCCTGTTTGCTAGTTCTCTAAATAGGTCCCAGCTAAAATCTTTTCAAAAGCTATGTAAAAAAAAATTTATTAGGAAACAGATTGCTGATCAGTGACTTATGAAGCATATTTATTTTCTAATTTCTGTTGGATTTTGGTATCACTCCCCTGGATTCTGAACTGCAGTATTGTATGAATGGATCTTCTGGTTAAGTGAACTAACAGTAACAGATCAATTAAACTTGATACTTGATGCACCAGTACTTGTGTTTGTAGTGAATATCTGATTTGTTTTTCCTTGCATTTCACAAAAAGGTAGCCCTAATGTTTCATTGTTTTCTGACAGTAGTAGGACTGAAACCTACAGTGTTTGCTCCTGTGGCCTTGAGAGAGTTTATTTTTGGCTGCTGTGATGTTCAGTTTTGGTAGATGTAACTGTATGTGGTACTTGCTGGAATTTTGTTTGCAAAAAAACTGCTGCTGCCATGATTAAGGTGTTTGCCTACTTTGCACATTTCAGATTTCAGCCACAGGGCCCCCACAGGAGAGTAATATAACTAAGCCAAAACAATATATTTTGTCTGGAACTAAAAATTAGGGTTTCTCAGGCTCTGCAGGTGTGACCCAGTAAGAAATGACCATTCCCCTGGGAAGAGGAGCAAACCTGTGCTGCAGCTGCTCTGTTCTTGCTTCTCCCGCTGTTAGTCCCCCACGCTGCTGCTATTTCAGGGGTATCTCATGGGCTGCTGCTTTCACAGCCTGATCCTGAAGCAGTGGCAGGGCTGTGGCTGCACAAACTCTGCCCTGAGAATCTCTGAGGGAAGTATGTCGCCCTTCCTATAGTGCTGTAGAGATCCCAAAACCAAATGTTTTTTTAGGAGGGGACCGGTGTGTTCTCTATGAAAACTCCCCATCTTTGCAGCCTCCTGCCCACTTTGATCTAAAGTAGCTCATGTTTCTTCAAGTTGTAACTGCCTGGTCAGTGTTTTCGAGTGAGCAGTTCCAGAGAAGAAAAATCCATGGGATGGGTCCTGATGGAACTTGTGACCTTGTAGCCATTTTGAAGGGATTCTGCTGGCCTGCTAATTGCTGGTGGTCTGGGAGCATGAAGCTGGTGTGTTTTGCTGATGGCAGCTGTATCAGGTGTCTGGAATAACTTTCTACGATGGGTTAGAAAAGGAATCAAGTCGTGTGTCAACTGTGATCATGTGAAACAAGTAAGTCACCTTCTGAAAACTGACTTTGTGGTTTTCCTTGTGGGGTCCATTTCTTTTGTCTTCTGTAGATTGGCAGGAAAATCTCTAGTGAGGTCTAAGTACCCTGAGTAATGTTGGCTGTTGCCTTTGCCTTGGGCAAATCCCTTCACTTCTGCTTACTTTCCTTATCTATAAACAGGGATAATACTGTTCTTAGGTGCATTCTCCAACTCAAGTGAGGTGATACTGAGGAATTCTGACCTTCCATGGTGTGAGTGAGTGAGAAGTATGGGACTCCTTTGCTTTATAGGGATTAAAGTTTGTTCCACATACTGGGAGAACTCTTGTTCTAGCATCACAGATGCTACATGGTTATGACAGAGACTGTTTCTGTCCTAAAAACACTCTTTAACCTGCTGAGAAATCTCATGGTGCCAAGTAGTATTTTGTCACCGAACTGAAATTTAGCTCCTATTCCTCTGTACGCAGCTCTGTCCTTTCACTGGGGAGAAGTTCATTCCTACTGTTTGGTACTGGGTATTGTCTTTTGGGTTTTTTATACATTCATGGTGGCATCTATTTTCATTTCTCATTTGAGAGAAAAAACTGTTTCTGTCTGTGCTCCTGAATTTGTTGTTTCCTTTCTGCTGTAGGTGCATTTGTAAAAATTGTGGGATGCCAGGGATGAAACTCACTGACCAAAATCAGTTGTCAGGTGAAAATGTCAGAAGGAATAGGATATTTATCAGTAGCTGCCATTCCCAAGGTACGGAATCTGAATGTCTGTTCCCGGGTTCATGGCAGGGTCCCTTACCCAGCTGAGAGAGCCTCGCACCTCTAGACAGCCGTGGCTCTGGGCCCTGCAGGAGTGCAGGCCAGCAGGCAGGGCCTGGGGTAAAAAAAGAAGTGCCTGAGTCTCAGCAATAAAATGAGTTTAGCTCTGGTCTCAAGCTTCAGGGCAGAACCAAGGATGAGGCTGGAGGCATCCTGCTTGGGAAGGTGCCTGTGTGGGAGTAGCCCGTATCTGTCTGATTTTACACATCTCCTTAGCAGCAACAGTAACAACCCAAGGAAGCTGTTTCTAGGAAGGGCACTCATAAATCATTGCTGGTGATACAAAAGTTCTCTCATGAGGTACCTTGTGAGCGCAGGTCTAGTTGTGTGGCCCAGAGGGATCTGCTGACTCAAGACATCTGCTGCTCACCTCCCATGAACCTGAGGACAGCAGAAGACCAAAACACTCATTACATGGAAAGGTTCCTCTGGAAGCAGGCAAGCAGTTACGGATACTTTAGCCTACCTGGACCTGAGGGAATTGATCTTGAATCTCATTCAGAGACATTTACTTCCTTACTCACGTAAGCAAAGCCCATGGGAACAACGCCTACTACTGCGATGTGCTTTCTTCAGGAGAGCTCTGCCATGCCTCACCCAAGAGCTGGAGGGGCAAGTGCCAGTGTCAGGCCAGGGCTGACAGCAGGGCCTGGTGACTCAGTGCTGGCCCTGGGGACTGCTGCTGAGAGGAGGCTCTCTCTGCACCCCAGAGCTTGACACAAAGCACTGTGGTGATGGCCTCTGTCATCACCAGCTTCACAAGGGCAATGCTGGGCCTGCTCTAAGAGCAACTCAGCCCTGGCTCCCAGGGCTATCCCAGTGCCAAGAGGAGCGTGTCCCAGGCTGAGGGCACGAGGCACACAACAGCCCAGAGAGAAAACTAGATCCTGCCTCCCCAGCTCCGTATTTCTCAAGAGAGAGCAGTGAGAGGGAGGAAATAGGAAGATGTTACACAAGGGCTTGCTGAAATGAAGTGGTGAGATCTGAGATGACACATCTGAGAGCCTGACGAAGTCTGTGTTACCTGTCTGTGCTTCTCAGGGCCTATACTTGAGTTTTTCTTAAAACGTAATTCTTCCACCACATGGGGAAATAGAGGTCATCTCTTTCTTTACTCCTATGTAATAAGAATTTACTCTGTCACTAATGCAGGGTTCTTGACTTCCAGAAATTAATGTCATTTGTAATACAAGCAGATAAGCAAAAATGAGTCATCTTATGATTACAATTTAAAATAAAATAAATAAATAAATAGCCAGAGCCTGTGGTTCAGGGAGGGAGCAGGCTGAGACAGCTGCAGAGACACTGCTCTGGAGAAGGGCAATCCAGCAGTTCCTCAAAACACCATATGGATGGGATTTCAGTGAGGGAGCTTGGCTGGCTGCATGCAGTCAGCAACTCGACAAGTGAGTCACTGCTACACTTTCCCAAGTACACTCACGTCAAGGTGTTATTGCTCAAACACCTTTTATTGAAAGCAAGTCATCATTTGGAATTAACGACAAACAGATCAGTTCTGATTCATTCACATAAACTTAACCATGGGAAAGGCTGATGGGGTGGCTGGGTTGTCTCTGATGTTTGGGACATTCCAGCTTGCCCCTCTTCCCTGTTTATTGCCAGCCAGCTGCATTGGGATTTCCCGTTATTTGCTAATGAAAAAATCCTTTAAAAGAAGGTGACATGAAAAGTATCTGACCTGCACCTACCAGCTACTGAGATGTTATTGCTTGGCCTTGCACTACAAGACGTTACGCCTTTCCTGTCTCGGTCACAGTCACAGCCCTGTGAATTTCTTGGCCACTCCTTTCCTGCAACCGCCTCCACCCCATTTTGCGGTGACCAGAGCTGGAAGCTCCTCAGCACAGGCGAGGTCCCAGCTGCACAAGCCCACAGGTGCAGCTCTGCACAAGTGCCCCAGCCTAAAGCAGCGGTCACTTAAGGGCTTGTATTCACACAGCCTGTTCCATGCCCTTGATCCCTGTGTCCGTACCCTCCCTGGCTGGGTACAGTTCGTGCTCCAGGAGCAGTTAAATCATTGCAGCAGCACGGGCTGTGCTGAGCTGCTCCAACCACAGGCCACCACAGACACCTCTAAGGGACAAGATGCCAGAAGCCACCCTGCTGCCAGGCAGCCCTGTGCACCTCCCTGCAGCATGTGCTGGTGGGGCAAAGTGGGCTGGCACTGCTGCCCTCCCTTGTTTTTACTGTCACACACTTCACCTTGTAAAGAACAATGGTACTGGGTTAGGTTTGGATTAAAAACATCCAATCTATACTGCTGAAACTTCGATTAACACCTTCACAAGAAAAAAAGTACTAGTTTACACAACTGTGCAGATTCTGGCATCCAAGCCATCACTTCATCTAACGTGGTCAGCCTGAGAGCACTGAAGCAACTTCCTTCCCCCATGGGTGACATCAGGGCTGGGAGAGGTGTCCCTGCCCTCCCAGGACTGTAGTGGACACGTGTGGCTGAGATGAGACTCATCTGCCTGACGGGGGCACACGCACAGCAAACATTTTAGCTGAGACTTTAGGACCCCTGTGTCCTGTGCTGCGGAGCTGCTAAGAGGGTTTAAGCTGCACAGGGGTAGCACACCTCTGCTCTCGCTGAGCAGCAGCGTGCCAGCTTTACTAAACCATTTAAACCAGTCTGAAGTTCTGCCTGAGGAACAGCTCACTCAGCCTTGAGACAAAAAACTCTGAGCAGATGACAACTCTGACAACTGTTAAGCCCAAATGAACGCGTTTGATCAATGCAAGAGATTAACTGGAAGTTCACAAATGAATGTCCATCCACACACAAAGCTGAGCTCTTGCAAGGCGAGTCCCCTCGCTCTCCCCAGGTGCTGCAGCACAGGGCCTGGCCTGCAGCCTGTGCTGCCCTCTCACACCCAGCGCCAGGAGAAACAAACCGCATCCACATGCAAGTCATGGGTTATGCATCAATCAGGATATCACTTTTATTAACTGGATTTTCCATTTCTGTCGCACACCATGAATGTTTATACAATGAAAAAGCCAAACATTGCCAGAAGCAATAAGATCAGTTGATATTTCTGTACCCTCTTAACACACATGGATTCTTTCTTGGTGAGAAATTTTTATACTTCTGTTCATTAATTCTGCTTATTTAGACTGCTACTCTTAAAATTCTGTGTCAAGATTGTCACATCTTAAATACAGATTAAGTTGCTAGAGGTACATTATTTTTTATATATTTTTATATACACACATACAGAAAAATACAAGACTAACTGTTTTTCCACAATATTTACTTTATACACTACTGTAACTATATGCAACTCTTAAAGACACGTTAAGGGGTACAAGAAACTCTTTACTTGCTCTAAATAGTTTGGTCCAATATTACCTTAATGTAGTGGTTATTCTCGCCCTTCCTTTTACGTGACGACATAACACGACGTACACCACATGCACAATCATTCACCTATCAACAGAGGGGGAGAGGACAGCACTCAGACTAACACATCTGTACACCCAGAGGTCCAACCAGCCACACACAACTATAAGGCTATAATACAACTATGCAGCATAAATGGTCAACACTGCTGTTCTAAAGTGAGCACCATATATACAGTCGTATATAAAAACATTGGAAACAAAATACACCCGGGGTTAGTTAAAAGGTGCCATTCCAAGGCTGTACATATCAGGAAAGAGTATTTACAATACTTGGAAAAAAGCTGCAACAAATAAAGTTTATTGCCAATGCCCTTTATAAACTTGTCTCCTACGTGGATGTTACGCTCACTGTCTGTGAACCACACATCTCGTTTCTGGCCCTTGGTAAGATCCCTGCTCAAAAATTTCAAGCAATTATGTTCTATGGCTTCACCCACACGTCTACGCTTGTAGCTTTTAACTAAACTGCAACTAGAGATTAAAACTTAAAGAAGCGAAACACTTCTCCTTTGCCTCGTTCCGGAAGCAGAACCCCCGGCTCAGCTCGCCAGGAAGGACACCCCACGCACTTCAGACTCTCTGAAGTCTCGTAGGAATCACAAGAGCTGACGTGAGCTGTGGCCATCCTGACCCAGCCGTTCTTTGGCGCTCTGCTCCCTCCGGAGCAGACACAAAACGCGCTCTATTGACCATTCTGCAAATGTTACAAGATGCTCAACAGTGTCAAACTCCTCTGGGACACCCAGGGTCTGCCCAGGGCGCTGCTACATAGTACCCCCAGTTTCACTAGCATTGCTTAGAAGACCCAGTGCACAGCATGAAAAAATAAAAACATTCTTGCCCTTCCCAAAACTAGGAATCTGCAATATATTTTATTCTAGATAATAAAATTCCACAAAGTTAATTCATCTGGTCAAAAGTATCCTTTTGTACAGAAATACTCTAAATCAAGACCTTGCCATGGCAACGGGAAACCTGACAGGAAGGCTCAGAGCTGTGAAAGAAACACTTTCCTACAGGCTATTTTAAATGGACTTTATGAAAAAATGTATTACTGAGGGAAAATAAATTGTGAACGTGTGGGGAACAGCAGTATTTTAAGTCTTTAAAAGAGTAATAATAACAAAAATGTAGATGACAATAACTTCAATGTGAATCCAATTACCTAAAGGTTTTCCATCCCTTATTGCCTTCTGGAATCTCAGGGAGGGGAGGAGAGAACAGCAGAGAGGGTTTAAAAGGTAAAAACCTAAAATACTAAGTGTCATGATATACTACTAACAAAAGTAATTCATACAAATACTTTATTTTCAGTTACCATGTAAAAACTCAGAAGTAGACTTAATAATTTACCTTGGTTATATTAAAAAAGATTGTCTGCTTGTAATATTAACATATTTCTATGGGAGAAAGCTGCCTTACAAATCTACTTGCCTTTTTTTTTTTTAAAAAAAGAAAACTGCCTCTAGCAAAACGAGATCTTTTCGGTTTGATTTTTGAGCCACAACTTTATCCACATCATAGCTTAAGACAAATAGGTGTGGGTTTAAAATCATATTTCAAGATCACTAATTCTCAGTGCATCTTTGCTTTGTACTAGCCTTGGAACATCTGAAAGCTCCCTGAAGAGTTTTCAGCATCAAAACATTATTGCTTTGGTTCTGTTTCAGACACATAGAAGTATGCCACATATCACATGTTTTAGTTTTCACGGAAGGTCAGAACAAGAATTAACATTTCACAAGCAAACAAAAGCTTCTCTCTCTAGTTTAAGTGCAGAACATGAAACTTCTAAGTGCTTCATTTACATTGGGATCCAGATCTTTATTTTATTTTAATCCAGATCTTCCATAGTAAAATTATAAATGTAAAAATTACACAATAAAATATTCTGTTTTGTTGAAAAAGAAAAACATATCTGCTAGCAGCATGCAAAGACCATGCATTGTCATACCATCAAGCAAACACAAAATTAAAGTATAATAAATAACTGCTCGAAGCCCACTTAAAAAGCTTAAGACAACAAAAGGGGGTCCGTGACAAGGTGTTCACAGCTCTGACCAGGAAGAATGACGCTGTCAAGCAGATCGAGCTGTTCAAGTCAGGTCATTGTCAAATGACATGACAACAACTGGTTTGACTGGAGGTACACAGCAGCCCCTCCTTTGGGTTCCGCTGAATATTCACAGATATCTTTTCACAGAGAGGTAGTTGTAGCACATTGTTTTTCAAGTTCCTGTTCTTTAGCCGTTCCAATTCGTTTGTTGTGTCTGACATTTGGTCAGAAAAAAATTTTAGGCTGCCCAATGATGAAGCCTGGTTTGCACTTCCACTGGAGCTTATACACATTTTCCACGTTGATTTCTCCTGTACTTTTACACTGGAAAAGGACAGATTGTTTTGAGGATCAATAATGTATTTCGTGCTGCCGTGAATCTGTGAACCTAGGCAAAGGCTCATTAGCTTCAGGCTTTCAACCAGTTCCCCTGCACTTCTGGACGACAGCTGCATCGAGTTTCCAGATCCAGCACATCTCCGAGTGGAACCCGAGGTGGTGTTGGTGCTTCCGCCAGAGCCACCGGAGGGACTCCCCCCACCTTTGTTGTTATCGCCTGGGCTCGTTTTGTCCACCCCTCCGCTTCCGTTGCTTGGTTTGCTTTGTCCACCACCATCCCCCTGACTGCCAGGTGGCCCTTCGCTACTATCCCGCCTGTGCCAGGAGTAAGTAAACCCGCTGTCCTTGTCCAGACGCCGCCTGCTTTCCGAGTCGTCATCGCTGGTTTCGGAGCTGCTGCAGCTGGAGCCCCGGCCCTGGCTTTTCCTCCGGTGGTAGCGTTTGTGCACGGTGCTGGGTGAGGCGATGTTCATCTTTAACCTGCTGAGCTTTGGGGGCAAGTTCTCGTCCATGTCAAACTCATCATCTGACTCGCCCTCCTCGAAGATCTGGTTTAGGACTGGTGCACTCTTTCTCGAAGTAAGACGATTTGTAACCGAAGGCTTACGACGCAGAACAACTTGAGTAGAAAGAGAAATAGGTTTTTTATCTTCCTCATCCTCCTCTTCATCTTCTTCTACTCTGAACAAGCACTTCCGGCCACTTGTAGTGGGTTTTAAGCTCACCGATGGAACTGTTGAAAGTGCCGGCCCAGCCAGTTCAGGGATCTCTTCCTTCTTTGCTGAATCCCCCAGGGCCTTGCTCCGGTGCCCGTTGAGAACGTTCTCAGCCGTGCGAGCTGGTGACTGAGGAACAGTGGCGTGGGAGAGAGGGGTTGCCGTAAGGTCATCCTCCAGATCCTGGGGGACATCAATTTTTGTTGGCCACGACTGCCTGCGTAAAAAATTAGAGAAGATAAACAGGAAGTTACATCATGGCAAGCATTTCAGAACTTACAAGGAAGTGTAAGATCTGCACCAGAGAAGCACAAGTACTGACACACAAATTGGGCTGCTGAGTGGCATGTCTGTAAACAACAGTACTGAGTGACTGAGCACAAGGAAGTGCTCTCAGAGAATGTGCATTCCTTTAGAAATGCCGCTATGTGAAAGGAACACCATCTATACAAGAAGATAGTTTAGAAATTATGTTGGTTACTGTCAAATCAAAGTTTAAGATTCCATTGCGCTCAGAAAATGAATTAAGCAATAAAAAGCTTGAAATAACTGTGTCTCAAAAAATAATCTGAGATTGGTACAGAACCACCAGTACCCAGAGGAAGGTACAAGCCTATTCATGCAAACTTAAGATAGTATTGTGAACTACTTTTAATCTGAAGCTTCTGCATTATTTTCCCCCAGTATTCTTAATATAAAAATTAGGTTAGAATTAACATGAGTGAGACTGAAAAGGTGAGTCAGACAAAACAGTCTCTCATTCTCACCAAGCTCTATTCTACAAAGTTCCCTTTAATTTTAAACACACGCAAACTGAGATCATACATTTATTTGTATTATTCCAGATTCTCAGCTAAAGACAAATGCATGAATTCAGAACTCAAGCTGCTTAAGAATATGACACTTGAATAAACTGTAAATCCAAGTTGAAAATGTATGACTCTGTAATAGCATTAGCTCAAATCAAAATGAAAGTAACATGAGTGTGCATCAGTTTTACAAGTAGCAGCTGATGTCTTATCCAGTATCTTAAGCTACTCTCTAATGATTTGTATTTGACTTTAAATCTTACCATATATTGTAATTTTCCAATAATGCACACAGAATAAATTAAGAACAAAGACCATCACTCTTTACTCTTTTTTAAAAGCCTAGTCCAAAAAACTAACATCTACAGACCAACACGTTAACACTGAACAATTCTTCAACTTCTTCACTCAGCATAAACCCATATTTCTTGTCTTTCATTTTAAAAAGTTTGCCAGTCTCTTAACTTTACCAAACAAAAATACTCTGGCATACTGCATGAAAAGCTGTAGTAGAGACTTCTGTTCACATATGGACAGCATATTACAAGACATTCCCAACCATATTTTGTGTGTGCCAAAAGAAAGGGCTGCATGGCTTCCTAGCCCAGTTTAGAAGCAAGAGGAAGAGGACAGCAGAGAAAGTTTCACACTAAGTGTGACCCCAGGTGTCTGCCTGACAGGCTGCATACAAAGACACAAGGATCACATCAGTTTCCTGCTCTCTGCCATGTTAGGAGGTCAAGCTGAAGGAAGAGGGAAGGCTCAGACACCTCTTTGCTGCCGTAGGACTGCACTTGCTGAAGGCTGCACAGAAAGGACCCTGAGGTGTGAGATCCTGGTCTACACCAGGTTGTCTCCTGACAGCTCTCTCCCCAGTTGTACAAGTTCTGTACAAGTTTCATGTTCTGCACTTTGAGGAGGAGGCTGTACTAAAGCCAGCAATAAACTCACCTGGCCTTGCTGCAGACTTTGCTTTGAAGCACTTGTGTCGGTTTTGCTCAACCAACCAGTGCCAGAAACACTCCCCAGGACCCTCTAACAGTAGGGCCCAGCTGCCCACGCACCGCCTAAGCCTGAGTAGGGCATTCCCTGGGTGCAGCCATGCAGGCTCCTGCCTGTCTCACTGGGAGCTGCTGCTGGCCTCCACCAGCCTCCCTCCAGTGGGGAGCTCTACCCAGAGGGAGGCAACACAACCAGCAGCTCAGAGCCAAGCTGCACAGACAAGAAGTGAAGCCTGGGCTGTGGTCTTCCTTGGTTTGACAGTGGCACCGTCCTTTAGGCCCCAGCTGTCTCCAGAAATGCTGGGAAACACTGACCCAGTTTGCTGATGACTTGTGCTCTGCTGTGTATTTTAAACACAAACAATTGACTGTAATTAACAAACAGGACTTAAATACACTAGAAACATAAATACAAACATGACAGAAAACGAAGATCAAAATCTTTCAGGAACTTGCCATGCTTAAAGAACAGACTGGTTTGTCAGCAAAAATAGGAAGAGTTCTGCAGTTGTCACAATAAAGAGCAAATATAGTATCTTACAGTACTGTAGTTGCCAGGCAATAAACCTCCTCACTACAGTATGTTTATCTCTCATACCAGGCCATGTTTGCCTCCCTTTCCTTCTGCCTCTCCCTTTATTCCCAGTAGGCCTGAGGGGAGAGTGGGACAGAAAAGAAGCTCCAGGTTATAAGTTAAAATTTTTTTTTTTTGAGGTCTCAAAATCAAAGTAATGCACTACTGTATTGTCTTTTCCAAAAGGTCATTCTATAGAAACACTTGGAATTTAGAACTACCGTGGAGGCAAAGAACAGCTACTGAGACCATTAGAGCAAGGGTTCCCAAGTTTGTGCAGATGTCCTTGTTAGGAAAACTCATATTCCTAGGGCAGGCTACAGCTACTCCAACTTTACAAATTCATATAAAAATTTAGATTCATTGAACTTTTTGTTCCAGTTTCTTATATAACTATAGCTGCTCTTTACTGAAAGAGTGACACTGAGGGGAAAAAAAACCCAAACAATTAAAAAGCCAACTTTATAGTTTTAGAATTTCCATTTGAAGGTGAACTCCAGGTTTTCCTCTAAAGTAATTTGTTTTGTAATTCTTAGTATTAGGCACATTTGATGGGATTTCTTTTTTCAAAGAAGTTGACAATAATGAGAGGATGATCCATCATGAGAGAACTGCTGAGTCAAAGTTACAGTATCGCCCTTGAAGAGAGGTGAGCTTTGTGAGCTCTAGAGTTCTGTAGGCAACCCTTAGATGCCTGCAACAATAACTCTTCTGAAGTACCTGCAACCACCTAATTTAAAATTTCCTACATCAGTGACCACTGAGTGAATGATCTTTAAGTGTACACAGTGCACCTGGAGATTACAAAGATGTTTATAACACTTTAACATGTATGGGCCATCAACTCATAATTCAGAGAGACAGAATGGTATTCAGAAGAGATGCTTCTAAAATCTCAATCCTAAATCCAAGGTGCTAACCAACAGAGATTTTAACCTATTTTGCCAAGTGTGTGTCCTTAATTTATAACAAGTGTCCATTTTTTTTTAAATTTAACTTGAGGTAGTAGTACCTTACTTTTATCAATTAGGCCAAGGAAACTATGGCTACGCACCAGAAGGACATCCCAGCATTTATGTCCCTATGATTATTCCTATTAAATGATTTCACATATGACCTTGTATGAAAGTTGCACAAGGAAGCTCTTGGAATGAACAAGTTATTTTGTCTTTTTCTCTAAATCATACAGATAAACAACACTGAAGGTGTTGCTGGAGTTAGCAATGCTTTGGTAACTGGTTGCAGAGCAAATGAACTGGCTGAACATATCAATACCAACTCCATGCCAGAAGCCCAATTCCCCCCTTTTAGTTTTACTGTGTCACAAGCTGCAGCTTTGAAAATCTCAGGGACCCTTACTATAAGGTTTTATTAATTCATGTATTTGTTTGACAAAAACAATCTATTGCAGTATCTTTAAGTGAGTGATTAAAATGGTAAATTCAACAATTTTGCTTCAACAACAGGCAGAGCAACTGATATGAAAAAGAACATAACCTACAGATCAAATTTAGAGTGATTTCTCATTTATAACTAATTCCACATCAGCAGGTTTATGGATTATGCAACTAATTTTTCTCCAGGGATATTACATAACACGATTTGTATGAGGAGCTGAAGGTCAATGAACAAGCCCTTTTCTAGGAGGTGTGAAAACTTGCCTCTTTATGTACAGACTTCAAATTCCCTTGTCATTTCCTTAGAAGAGTAGGAATTGAAAATATTATGTTCAGAACTGATTTCTGAACAGCTTCTGAAGTGTCCACAGCACTTTGAAGACACTTAAAATTTGCAATGACTAAGTATTTTACTGTTTTCAAGAAAGCAGTACTTGAGCAATTTAATATTCTCATTAAGACAATTTAAAAAACAAACAAACCAACACCCCCCACCCACTTAGATTCCTAAATTCTCACCTGAACTGAGCTTTGATGTTGCTGGGGCTTGCAGATCTGGTCTGAATTTCCTTCTCTTGTTTTTCTCGCAGGATCCTTTCAGCTAGTAAGAAGTAAGTAGCAGTGATGTGATTGTATTTGTTAGTCTCCAGTGCCCTGAGGAAAGTACAAAACATGAAATAACCCATCCATCAGTGGTTTCTAAGAATTGGACATGCATCTCACAGCTTGCTGTGCTTCCCATAGCAGGAAGAGTGCCTGAAAGCAGGACTGCCCATTTCTGACCTTTTGACCAGCATGCCTTAATTTTATTAAAAATAAAGAGCCAACAAGTCTAGCAATTTCAACTACAGTTGGAAGAAGACATCCTTAGAATCCAACAAAAGTAAGAAATTCTTTTTTATTTTATGTTCCTTAAATGATAAGTGTTTTTTATTAATGTTCTGCACCAGTGATGGGCTTTCCCACTGGCACATGCAACCACAAAGTACTAGTATTTGGTTATGCAGCAAATGGAAGAAAATTTTCATTATTTTAGGGCTGTCACACTGAGTTTATAGTAAAAATAAGTTCATAAGCCAGTAAGCATCACTCAGGCATTGTAACAGAAAGGATGCCTCTGTTATACAGCTAAAAGCTTAAGAAGTGAGACTGCTGCTTTCCCTTCCCCATCAACAGTTTTTTTACAGCTTAAACACATGAAAAAAAGGAAAAAATATTTAAGATCTCTTTAAATTTGGGGAATATTTTAGAAATTTGGCAGTTTTACTCTATTAGAAGAATCTATGTAGCTTTCTAGCAAGCTGCCTCAGTGACAGTGACTATTACGCATTACATAGATAAAGGGCATCATATTTTAACAAAGATTCAGATACGCTGGAAATATGCTAAGGGAAAAATGCTACAATTTGTCACCTCCAGATATGCATGAGAGATGAAGAACAAGTGTGGATTCCAAAGCATTTAAGTTTACTCAAGATGGCTACTGCAAGAATCAAAACACTGTTCCAACACATTTTCCTGAAGTTTTTCCTATATTTGAGTATACTTAAGTATTTCTGATCTCACAATATACTGTCACAGAGCAAGACTGTAATACTCCATTTATTAGCTGAATGGCCTGATATTTCAACACCCAAGTGCCTAGGTTCTCATAACGTTCTTGCATCAGAAAGGAGAGATGCACAGAACAAGCTGCATCTAGAACACTGCCAACTTACTCCACTATGGTATCTCGGTCCGCGATGTCCCCAAGAACCATGCGCTGTATTATACTGTTGTGCTCCTCCTCCGACAGATTTTTGTATGACACAAGAGGAATATTATACTTGGTTGCAGGAGATGGATCAACTCCTTGAAGCCATGCATGGTTTTCAATCTCTTCCAAAGATGCCCTTCGCTTCGGGTCTCTCTGCAACATCCGTGTAATTAGACTGTGAATAAAAAATAAATCTAAACAAAAATGCACACACATGTTTAAAAAAGCAGCTGTTGAAAGAGCAACATTAGGAAGATGTTTTCTGCTGTCAGAAAACGTAGGTCACGTAGATCTTCAGAAGTCTCACAGTAAACAATGTGATGGGAAATTATTTCATCTCAAAGACATTCCAAATACTGCTAAACTGAAACAAACAATTTATTAAAACTATAAATACCATGAACACTGCAGTTTTCATTTACTGTACTTAGATAATTCATCTGATTTTTCTCATTTATTTGATTTTAGTAGGTCTTACAGGGCAAGTACAGGTCACAGGTGACCTATCAGCTAGTCAGTAAAGTAATAGAAATGTGACTTTTTTATTGCTGCTGTCAAGAAGCATATGGAATGTCAAGATAAACAGATATATTTTATTCTGAAGTAACTATCAGACATTTGAGTCTTCAGTATCCTTGAAAAAACTGTGGTTTGTTCTATCCACATAGAAAAAACCTAAACAGACCAATGCACTCTCCAGGATGATGTAGTGACAAATCTACTAATGAGTTGATACTGAGATTTTACAACTGCTGGAAAGAAAGTGCGTAAATTCCCCAAGTAAACAGAGAAAGACGACTTCATTAGCACATCACATCTCTGTTCACTTACTATACATGGAAGATTCTTGGGGGAGGTATTTTTGGCTTTGTTCAACAAATATGGATATACGGTTTTGATGCCAAGGTTACAAAGAAACTGTATTGCTCCAACATGCTCTCCAGTTCTCATACAGTGCTTTTTCTTGCACTAACTATATTATACCATGCAACTTCTGACTGCAAGGACACATACAAAGCACAAAGGTAATCACAATTTTTTATGTGGGTTTTTTTTTGTTTGGTTTTTTTTGTTGGTTCTTTTTTTCCATGTGAGATGATGTATGGATTTAAGAGTGGAGGTTACTTCAATCTTCTTTAAAAACTCTACAGTTAAAAAAAAAAATATTTTTCGTAGCTTTGGTCTCTGCCTTTACCAAGAGGAAAGATGGGGTGAGACATGGAAGCCTTGAGTTTCTTTGCTTTTGTTAATATTATGATAGAAATAGAACAAACTCCATATTTAATTTGACTTTTTTTAAACTGCACCTGTAATGAAACGGCACAAATGCAGCACATGCCTCCTGCTTGAAGCTTGTTTATGCATCTCAAACCACAAATGCTTTCACTCCAAGCACAAAGTTTAAACATTCCCAGAGTCTTTTCCCTAAGAAAACCTAACCTATAGAGGACCTGGGTAACTGGTTGTACACTGTTCATGCTTCATATAGAGAAAGCAGACCTGGACATGTAGCAAATGCATTAAGCAAAAGGCTACAAAAGGTAAGTTTCCTGGCCTCAGCACAGCACACAGCATCTCAAGAGATTGATCCAGTACAATTCACTGATAAGAGCTCTCTCTTAAACCTCTTCCTGTATTGTATTTTAAACCTCTTTGTGTATGTGAAGCTCTTCAAGCTCACAGCAGCTTTTCCCTGTTACTGGAGGGTGCTAGACACTCGTGATGAGACAAGAACACCAGCTATGGCACAGAATTATAGAATCATTAAGGTTGGAAAAGACTTCTGAGAGCATCAAGTCCAACCACTAGAATAGCACCACCACGCTCACCACTAAACCATCTCTAAGTGCCACATCTACACTGGTTTTGAATCATTGTCACCTCCAAGCACAGTGATTCTACCACTTCCCTGGGCAGCCTGTTCTAAGGCTTGACAAGAAATTTTTTTAATATCTAATCTTAACCTCGAGGTCATTTCCTCATCCTATTGTTTGTTACTTGGGAAAAGTAACCTACTCCACCTGGCTACACCCTCCTTTCAGGTGGTTGTAGAGAGTGACAAGGTGTCCCCTGAGCCTCCTCTTCTCCAGGCTAAACAACCCCAGCTCCCTCAGCTGCTCCCCAGCTTCGCTGCCCTTCTCTGGACACAATCCAGCACCTCAACGTCTTTCTTGAGAGCCCAAAACTGAACGCAGGAGTCAGGATATGCCCCTTGAGCACAGGGGATCACTGTCCTGGTCCTGCTGGCCACACCATTGCTGATGCAGGCCAGGATGCTGTTCACCCTGTTATGCGTTAGACTCCTGGACTGCACAGATGACAGGTGAAGAAAGGCGTGATCATTATGACAACAGCTGTAACAAACATCATTCTTTGGCAAATAACAGAATTCTAGATGCTGCTCTAGTTTTTTTGACCAAATCAAATGCATTTTTCGAGCACTTATAAAGGCATCTGGTTCTCTGTATTGAAAATTAAAAGATACTCTACTGCAGATTCAAGAACCCAGACAAACATTTTTAAATAGTCTAAGTGATGCAACTGGGATATATATTTAAAGGACTGAAGGTCATTAACCAATAGGGAAACATGGGAAATACTGAAACATATCAATAAAAACAAAAAAGCTCCAGTGAACACTGCAGAGAAACACATCAAAAGGAATTGTGATTCCTAAGTATTTCCAGACCAAATATTTTTCTCCCTTGATAGCCGAGGATGTTAATTTGGAGTTGCAATTTCAGTAGGAGATGAGCAAAACAAGCTGTGTGACAGGTTTTGATAACTTATTGTTTGGACAGAAATTGATAAGCAGCAGTACCTTCCTAACCCTTGTCACAGAATAATCTCAACACCTCCTGGTAATTTGTCCAGCAAAAGTGTTGGCCAAAGCCAATCGGTACTGAGTAACTTCTTCAATTCTTTATAAAATGCATGACAACTGAGAGACATAAAAGAAGGAGTATCAAGGAACATATTACACATTGATAATATAGTATGGGGAACTCCCAAAAGTAATGAAAATGAAACTTCTGTGAATGCTTCCAAATTGTTTAGTACTCTACTTACTCTTTACATTCTTTGGACACATGAGGTGGCACTGTGTATTTGCAGTCCATTATCATAGTCAGAGTTTCACTGTCATTTGCTTCTTGGAATGGTGGTTGTCCACAGACCAACATGAAGAGGATGACCCCCAAACTCCATATATCTGTAAAAATAAAGTACATATTTAAAAGATCAAACTGTTGAGGATACAGACATAATTACCATCCAACCCATGAAATATTCTTAAAATGCATATTGGGGTGATTACTGCACTCTTCATTATGAGCATTACTTACGGAAATTGCAATGCCACTGAAGTACAAAATACAGTAGTTCCACTGTTTGACAGCTTTTACAGTTTTTGAAGGGGAAAAAGTATTAGAATTCACTACTTCAAAGATGCATAACAGTTTGAGATGCGTTAACACTTTTGACAGCAGTGTTAAATAAAGCTGAAAATAATCTGGTCACTTAGAAGGCAAGAATTCATTACCCTTTTGATAACAGGTAGGCACAGGTTATTCAAGAGATTTATATTCGAAGTACATTCCTTTCTGAAGGACTTGCACAAACATCCCTGTATTGTTTACATGTTACTCTATGATGTAAGAAATTACAAACAAAGTCACTTATTTCAGTAAGACTGATTTTGCTATGTTTTTCCTTCAGTTGTGTTGCTTTAAAATTTGGCACTTGCAATAGTACCTGAATTAGTTCACATAAAACCAGCTTCTTACACACTTCTTACAATGATACTACAAAGCATAGAATAGTGGGTTTGGGTGCTGGGTTTTTTTTTAAATATCCAAACATAACAATTAACAGTGATTTCTACTATACTCTGGGAAGTCTTCTTGTTTCCTTCTAATTCCTGCTTGTGTAAAACAATCATTTAACAAGTCTCTTGTTCCCCAGTGGAATGGCATACCAAAAGATGAAGAAGCAGCACTTTGGGGCATGAAGCCCTGTAGCTAGTTTCTACTTAGTGTAATAGTTAATATTTAGTTAAAATCTTTACTAAGAGCATGCCTGAAAGAAAATATTTCATGAGTGCCATGGCATTCAATAAAGGAAGCATAAATATTAAGAAATGCATCATATTGCAGAAAAATAAATAACTCACTGCAGTATATGCTTAATAAAGTCACCATGATATTAAACTTCAGCTACAACTCCATGCTCTGGGAATTTCAGCAGCAATTTTGGGTCTTAAACCCTTAACATGTTTCAGATGTGTACCCAGTAAAATCAAACAGCTGAGAAATGATCGGGCAGGCACCTCCCAAGGAAAGAGGGGAGAGCAGCCAGCAGTGATCTGGGACACAGAGCACATCAGCTCCTTCCTGGAAGCGCCTGCAAGAGGGATCCACATAAACTACCTACTCAACTGCATCTTGATTTCTGTGGCCCATTCAAAATACTTGTCATGCATTTCATGCTGAAGGATGGCTACAATTTTATTTGATAAAGTAAATCACACAGATTCATCCCTAGAACAATTACTCATTTTGCAGTTATGACCTATTCTTATGGTTTAGCTGACAGGGGAACAGAAACACTACATGGTAATTTTCTTTAGAGCTCAAATTTGTAGTAAGTGTACGTTATTAAACCCAGACAATTACTGGATTTCTGCTATGCTCACTACAGCCTCAATCCTGTAGGAACTCAGCATTTTGAGGCTGGCACACCATATCGTGTGTACCTGCAAATTCAGCACCACCATCACCATGTTTGCAGATTCAATACGCTTTAATACTGTGATAGCTTCATGCCAGGAAGGCGATGTTTAGGAATACAGGACTTTAAAAGCCCTCACAAGACAGGGAGGAGGTTTCACCTATAAAGTCCACCTTTAATTTTTTGAAGTTACTTCTTGTCTTTCTGCTGCTGTTTAGTTTCAAAGCAGCTAAAAAGTTTTGGAGTATTATCTATCTCCCATCACACAACAGATCACGTGAGGTTTTTGCAAGCACAGAAGACAGGTGAATTTATGCATTTCTATGAACAGTCATCTTTTGGCTATCAATATCCTTCCTAGATTTTTAACTTTGCCCTAGATCTATGTTGTGATTTGATCTATCCTCGTATTCTGTTCAATACTTTCCCACAACAGAATAGAATGCTTCATGTGTCCTTCTAGCATGAAGTATTTTACAAGAGTCCACATAGTATTCATTATTACACACAAATTACATTTGCTGTAAGAAAGCAATAAATACTGGCTAAATTTAAGCCAAGAGAAAAAAAATGGGGAGGGGAGCAATATAATTACACTTTTAGTTAAAAACATACATATAAAAAGTTTAAACATAAGGAAAAAGACAGTAGTGTAAGAAATCAAGCTTAAAAACAGTAAGACAGTCCTGAGAAAAGGACAGCAATCAAAGTAAGGCAACAATTAAAGTTCCATGAAATCGCCATATACAGGAAACTCTACCAGACCTTGAAGTTTCAACTGCACTGAGCAGATACTGAACACATCTTTAGATATTTTCCATTACAAGGTAGCCTCCTAATTTATTTTCTGTTTTACACACATGGCTTCTTCTCTGGGCTATACCTACACTTTGCTGTATCTCAATTTGAAAGGATATGTTATAACAGGTACTGGTTTTGTTTTCCAAAAGTTGTTTAGATAAGAATGTATGCACATTTACTTCATAAAAATAAAAACCACATTTTAGAAGCAAAATCCAACTGATTCACTAAATGCAAAGTAAGCCCCCAAACCACTACTGCTTGCCATTATGCAATGTCCATTAGACATCAACCTTTATGTTTTGACAAATAAAACAGTAATTACTGAGTAGCCAGCACATAACAGAGAATTTTGCATCTTTTTCTTTCATTAGTTACTATATTTTGCACTCTGTACACATGGGTTGGTCCAGATAAGAAGAGCTGCAAATAGTAAAATGAAATAATTTTCACACAGCTGCATGAAAAATAGAATACAAACTCTTGTTAATAATGAAATATAAATAATGCACTGAACTGCTACTGCATTTCATTTTATCACAAATTCTGTTTAACACACAAAATATACACTAAAAGAGCATAATGCATATACAGAAAGTTTTTTTAGAAACTAAAAATAGTGCTTAAGACCATTTAACCTTGGCATATTACGTAGATATTCTTAGCCTCTCAGTGAAGAGCACTAGAGCAGCAACAACTACACTTTACCTCACTCTTATGTACTATAGGCAAAGCTTCATATTACACTTCTCTGATAAATGTGTATTTTGTTACCCTGCCAGCATAGCAAATGTTTATTCTGATGTGACCAAGAAATAACAGTGGACAGAAACAATTACATGGCTTTTATCCTCAGCCTATTTTTATAGCAGTAGCGGTAAAAAGATCAACTTCATTGCACCTACAGCCAAGGTGACTAAAATGACTCAGCTTGCAGTGTCACGGACAGAGTTGAGCAGCCTCAGCAAAACTTAGAAGTCTACTAAGAACAGGAAATAAGAAAATAGTGTGCCTGAGAAAGTCTAATCCACATGTAAGACTGAAAAAATCACTGGGAGGCTTAGTGCAGACCTTATTATATCACAAGACAGATGTCCTCTTAGCAACACCTTCACAAGCCCTCCAATATCATATTATAGCAAGCCTCTCATTTCTGGAAGCAGAGCCAAGCATTTGGATGTCTGCAGGTGTACTAAGAGAACACGTTCATGAGTTCTGTTCTGCTCCTTCATATGCAAACTCTCCAAACAAGGGGTTGGTTCTTTGTCCCTTTTCTGTGCCACCGCTTAACCAGACCACATCAATTGTTTGCAACTCCTCATGGAACTAAAGTCAACCAACTAGATTGATACATCATCTTTAACAAGGCTCTTTTTAACACAGCTGCATATCTTTCAGTCAAATTCAGAAAATATGCTGCAAAAAACACTTAGAGAAAATATACTGCTTTCCTCTCTAAATACACAATTTTTGCTCACCCATTTATTATAATAATCACTGTTCATTTTGGAGAAGTCTTCTATTCCAGAATAGTGTCATCTGGCTGAAAGATGTAGGATCTTTAAGCAGGGTTGTCTTAGAGAAATTAGTAAAGGAGAATCCGAAGATATTTTATTAGAATGCATATTTACCAAATTTTATTATTTCCTCAAACAATACACAAAGCCACACACAACAGTGTCCATTACCACAGTTTTGTCTTGTCATAATCAGTGCCAAGTGCCAGTTCTAGATTTGAGACTCTTAACTGAAGGAACACAAGGAACGGAAGGGTTACAGAGACCACCTTTAAAATGCAGATTCAAACAATAATTTGTTTTTCACAATTTCTAGTTCTTTTCCTACTCTTAGTAACTAGCAATTAGCAGATGAAGGCTTTATGGAAACTGCTTATTTCTGTCCTTCAAGGGTCATCTAATTTGCTCTCTTTAGAAAATTGATGGAAAAGCAGAAATGAGGCCCAACATGCTGCATGCATTTAGCACTCTTATAACCTGCAAAACTTGAAGTTATTATAGTAAAGGAAGGCACAGCTCTATACTGCAGTAGCCAAAATCAAGGTCTCTTTCAAAAGCCCTGTGAAGATCTCAAGATACAATTTAGCCTTTAAATTGGGTACTAGTAACTTGAAACTGTCATTGCTATGACAAGAATAAAATAAGAATAAAAGCGGTAGTAATTAGCTGCAGTAGAGAATATTTTTTTTGTTTTCTAAGCTATTAAATAATCAGGAAAGGACCATGAACCATGACAGCCAGGGCTGTGTATATGCAACTTCCTTATATAATGTGAAGTCACTGCCATAGAAACCAAATTACAACATTAGCTGTCTGTGCTACGCCTGTCTTAAACACAGGGTGGTCAAACATCTGTCATGCTCAAGTCTGCACACTGCACAAAGGATATCCATATTCATCTGCTTCACCATTTCATTAGTCACTTACTGCTTTCTGAAGTTTGTGATTTACTCCTAAAATAAGTACTTAGGACTTCAGTAAGTTACAACTTAAGTGACACAGGATACTTACAGCTTCATACTCCCTCAAATTTCTACCATTACTCAGAAGTCAGACATTTGTCACACGTTATATATGCTATATTAACTCGTGATTTTAAGCAATTAAAAATCCATACTCATTTTGGAATAGACACATTTGCATTTACATACATAGTGTAAATTGAGTCTGCTTATTGTAGTTGTTTATTTCAGATCTTGAGGAGAAAAAGGGTTGATTTTTTTTTCCTGCTAACTTAAATTTAGAACTGCTCAACAGTTCACAGTGTATATTGCTCTGCTGATAAGATGGATCTTTCTATAGAAAGTCTCTTTCTTCAAAAGCGATTTGTAATATTGAGTAAATTTAGCCAGGTTTGATAAATTTCTCTTCACAGTATTTACTGTAACAGCTGAACATTAGAGTTATTTTCTACTAGGAGTCACTTAAGCTAAAAGGAAACAAACCAACTTTTATGGAGATGACAGAAATGTTTACATGCTTATTTTGCCACTACAGAGGTATCAACAAACAGACTGTGGATAAATGAAGGGTGGAAATGGACCCAAATTTCCAGGATTATGGGCAGTTACTCTAACCACCATGTTAATGTTGAAGAATGTTACCACTGCTGCTGCTACCTCTTCAGAGCAGATTTCACGGAAAAATGCCCAATCCATAGGAACCTGCTGAACACAAGCCTTGGAAGAGATTCAACACACCAGCACTTCAATAGCTAGTTCTTGTGTGCAGAGTTAAATAGGAAAAAATCTATGTAAAATCATCAGTATCTCTGCACTCTGGGCATGTTCAGGGCCAAGCAGCAACTGGCCAGTACCTGCAGACTGCTCTTTTGAACTCAAGACACAAGAACCCCGTTGTGAAGTACTTCATTTGCTTTGAAGGGTGGAACCTTGATGGGTTCAGGAGCAGGCACAGGCTGGTACCTCACAAGGGTAAGTGGCAAGCATGCCTGTTACAAGTAAGAATTTAAGAACCCGCTCACAGAATAGGCTGAGGGAAACTGAATGAATACTCAGATGTATAGCACAGCTTCACATAATTGTCTGAAGAACCAAAACACAATGTAAGAGTAAAAATTCACATGACAGGTGAAACACTGCAGAAAATGAGGCTTCTGCTGGAAAACATTATATACAACAGTACAAAATACAAAAGCTGGTGTCATACTACTGAATCATTTGAATGGTGCTTGTTGATGTGCTTCAAAAGGAGAGTAAGAAAAGTATTTCCACTCCTGGCATAAGTTAAAAATCTTAAAAAGCTGCATCCCTTGCATAAGAAGTCAGTAGCAAGAAGGTAGAGAATAATTGTGTTAAAAGATTTTGGCGTTTCTATATATCACAAGTATTTTTACACTGCCATGTGCAAAGACTACTGACAAATCTGGAATATGCTCAAACTGGACCAGTAAAATTTCAAGTGTAAGAGTAAAGAACAAGGACTACTTTTTCATAGATACTTAATTTTTAGCTGACTGAACTGTTCTTTCATTCTTTAATTTTTAATGAAAAAGGCTTTGAATAAACTTGTATTCTGACCTCTCTAGTTCTCAGTGATGCTACCATCTGTTAACTTTTTTTTGTCTTTGTAAAATGGGATTTATTTTTCCCTTGCTGAAGGCAGAGGAAGAAAACATCCACAATCAAGGCTAACATTTTTTAAATTAACATGCAGAACTGGGGTTTTTCTTTGTTTTAGAGCACTAAAAATCCCATCATCATTAGGACACATAGCAGACAAGAGAATTAAGAGAAATCTCTTCCTTTCCCCACCTCTCCAAAAAAAGAGCATAAATAGCAAATGGCATTTAGCAAATTATTTTCCTAATTAGCTTATCTGTCTGGTGAAACAGTCTGTTCTAAGTTATTTCACTTGAGTAAGACACAATCATCAGTAACTAAGTCTTATCTTTGGAAAAGATTCCCATTTTCATTCAGTCTGGCAACTAGTACTCGTGCTCTGGAAGCCCCAATGTAAGGAGGACATAGACCTGCTGCAGTGAGTCCAGAGGAGGCCATGAAGATGATCAGAGGGCTGGTGCACCTTTCCTACGGAGACAGGCTGAGAGAGTTGGGGTCGTTTAGCCTGAAAAAGAGAAGGTTCTGGGGAGAGCTCAGAGCACGTTCCAGTACCCAAAGGGGGCTACAAGAGAGCTGGAGAGGAACTTTTTACATGGGCATGGAGTGGCAGGACAAAGGCTGATGGCTTTAAACTGAGAGAGGGCAGGTTTATATTGGATATTAGAAAGAAATTCTTCACTGTCAAGGTGGTGAAGCACCAGAACAGGTTGCCCAGAGAAGCTGTGGATGCCTCATTTGCTGTCAGTGTTCAAGGCCAGGTTGGATGGGGCTCTGAGCCACCTGGTCTACTGGGAGGTGTCCCTGCCACAGCAGGAGGTTGGGAACACATGGTCTTTAAGGCCCCTTCCAACTCAAACCATTCTATCACTTCATGATTCTTCCCTGAAGTCAACAGCATGGGTTTTGCGGGTTGAGTACACCACTAAAATACAAACGGTTGTTCATTTCTTTTTTTTAGTAATTAATGCATCTCTAATTTCAGTAAGGGTATTTTAAAAGAAAACACCATCATTGAAAGGTCTTACTGAACACATACCACTGCCTTTATTCGAAAATAGCCTGTTTTACTCCAAATCGTCAGTTCTGCATTTAAAAATATATTCTCCTTTGATAACTGTTGTTTAGCCACAAGAAGTTTCTGCATCTATATTAAAAACCAAACTAAACCAATATTTTCTTCATGAATTCCAATACTACTACTCCAGAAAATAATTAGCCAGGATAAAATCCAATATTAATTAGTTACATATAAAAGGAAGTTTTCTTCTTTATAAAACACGTTCTTGAAATCATTGGACATATCAAAGTGTCTATACAGCACATACAGCTTATGTACATGTTTCACTGCAATGATTTTGTTCTTTTTTTGGTATATAAAGACAATTTGTTCCTGGTATCTTAAAAATTCTTCATACTTTCTGATGGGCTAGCTTTTCCTACACATTTTAGCTGTATAATGTATAATTTGTACTTTATTTATAAAAAATTAACATCTGAATACAGTTTTGCACATGAATGCAAAACTTGGGCATCTGGTTTATAACTAGGTAGTACACCACTGATTTTGGTCCCACCAGATCCGTGTTGCCAAATTAGTCAGCCACAGGCTGGAAATAATTATTCTGAGTACTTGTTTGAAAGATACATGAAATTAAGCTTCCTGGCTGTGGAAATATATTCATCATAAAGAAACCTCACTCCACAACAGCAGCTTGAAATACGATGAAAACAGTTCTCCCATGAACACAGGAACGTAACTATATCCCTATAGGTAAATTACAGTTTAGCTGATATGGCAGTAACCAAAGCCTATCTTGACAGCTTCTTCTCTGTAGTTTCACTTGGATAAATTATTCTTTGCTTCACCTAGCAGTTTACTGGTGAATGCATGAAAACTTCTGCATAAAGTAATCCAGAATGAAACATAAATTATACTTTATAAATACTAGCTTGCTCAGATTTACTGAGAAGTTATCAGGATCACAGATTCCCACTGTTCACTGCAGTCCCATCACATCAAAGCTTCACTTCTGAATACAAGGCTCCAATACCTGCAGTATAACATCATCATTTTTAAGCACTAAAAAGTATTTTCTTGTCAATACAGTAATTAGATGGGGTGGGGAAAGAACCAAAGGATAGCATACTGCATGAAAACTGAACTCCCATTTCATTAAAAATAAACTTTACTAGCTGCATACAAATTGCCACAGAACACAAACTCTTTGTTATCCTCAAGACTGTGACTTTCTAAAAGTGTTCTACAACCAATTCCTTCCATTTGCCCCTAGTAAAAAGTATATAAAGTTAATTTCTGATAAATTTTTGAATTTGACTCAATTTTTTCAGTAGCACAGCAAGGTGAAGGCAGAAAAGCGTGGCCACTAACACAAGTACACTAGAGAAGACAGCAGGACAGAAATACACCTGGTACTCACATCAATTCCTTCTGTTTTGCTTCAAAAACACTTGGAGCCAAGAACTAGAGTGTACAATTTTCCTGAAAATACACTGGCAGCAATGATGAATTTCAGTCAAAGGAGTTTCTCTTACACAGAAGGTGAAGGTAAGTGAGCCAGGCAGAGCTGATATTACCTAAACTTGCTAACTCAGACAGGTCCTACCACTCTCCCCCCAGAACGCTACCCCAAGCTCCATGCACCAGCTCTTCCACTCAGTCCTAAGGGAACAAACAGCTCTGCTAACGTGGCAGAAGTTAAACCTGCAGAGAGCAGGTTTGCTTTCAGTTTTTGGCTTTCTAACAGTTTTCTGTCAAGTTAGCTGATAAAAGTCAGTTCATCAAATGGCCAACCATGCAACACAGTGCAGCACAGGAGAAGGGGTAGCTCTACACTGAGGCAAGGAAAACAGAAGGGGAGGCAGACCTTATACTGGAAGCAGCTAAATAGCAAACTTTTAGCTTTCTCCACCCTTTCAGCCTCAAGCTCATTCCATGATGTATCTAAGTATAAACGGTCTGAAGTGTTGCACTACAATAAAAAGGGAGATTTTCAAAACAAAACAAGCAGAGAAATGCTTCTCATTTCTGTCAAATTTAGCTATAATCTGATTTTGAGCCTACTCAAACTCCAAAATGCTGCCAGGTATGCTCAATTATTCAATATTGTATATGATCTGCAAGTATATTACAACCTTGTTTTTTAATACCAGTGAGTCAAATCTTATATGCAGTATTTTTTAGTGCAAAAGGTTACTGTATATAGCCATTGGGCATAGGTTTACATTAGTCATTCAGTTTGAGAATAAAGTGTTATACACACCCAGGAACATCCAAACTAGCTCCACACAGGCCAGACAGGGTCATTGGGGCTGCCTGGCTATGCTTGAGCACCCAGTGAACACGGCTGAAGCTCTGAAACACTAGGCACATTCCAGCAACACTATATTCAACTAAGAAGCCCTTGCAAATGCTTGATGCAAAAAGAAAATAATTTGGGTTCATTCCAACAGACACAAAGTGGGTCTAAAGGCAGTGTATCATCATCTCAGGAAAGCAGAGAGAATGTATAACTAAGCCTCTGTTTCCTTCTGTAATCAAAACATATGACTAGATAATGAATACGTAGTTTTACCATATTGACAGAAGATGCTCAGGTCTGAGTTGTGCAAGCCCGTATCTAACTACTAAAGCAGAAAAAGTTACCTGCAACTTCCAGGGCAGCAGCAAGTTGGATCTGGACTACAAAGTGCCAGTTGAGTAGCACTGAGCTACAGTAACCACAATATTCTTGTTAGTCATGTCTTTTATGAGGAACGTCTTGCCACCATTCTCTTAGTGTTGCTGTGATGACAGACTGCAATGCTAAGTAACTGTGATGGTAACTACAATGTTATTTGTGTATTACAGTACTTTTCTAAAGGCCAGTGCTCAACTGTGCTAAATATACAAAATCCCAAAGCTACAATCTGAATTTGCCCATTTTTCATCCCCAGAAGAATGAATTTACTCTGCAAGTGTTTCCATGTATCTGCAAAATACCCAGCTACAATAATATAAACCTATCACAAGCGTCTATGTCTCCCAGCGTTACTGTAGCCTATACAGCACTTCACGCTTTGTACAGATGCCAAGCAGCTAAAATAGAACTTGCCCTCCTCTGAAAGAATCAACTAATCTGAAAAACTCCGACTAAATTTTATCACCTAGGAAAGAGGCAATTTCTATTTACTTAATGATCCAATCTCTGTTGATGCTGGTAGAGCAAAAGGAAGAGTACTACCAGAAGCACACTATTCTTTCTCATCTGTAGTTATCAACTTTTAAATACTGATGGAGCTCACGGTATCACACCACTGCTCTAGACAGAAATCTGATCTAAAGTAGCATGTCCATTTGATTCAGGAAATGAACTTTATGTCCAACAACAATCCTCTCACTTTCCTCTGATTAGAACAAATTTTAATTAAGTATGAAAAAAATATGGGAAATTACAAGCAACAGAACTTCTCATTATCTACCTCACTCAGCTTTTTGAAAAGCCCTGGGAACATATGATCATTGCCCAATATTCCTCTTGCATCATTATAACTACAGCTTTAAACACAAAAGGAAATGAGAGACCTAAATTAACTAGGCTCTTTTCAAGTGCGCAAACTTTCAAGTGACATCACAAAGGGCAGATTAATCCCTCAACTAGCTGGAACAGTTGTTTTCATAAAGGAAGCTTTTTATTATCTTTATTAAGCATATAACTTAATGAAGACTTGCCCTAAATATTTCAGCTGTTTGTTGAAAGAAAATGTAAATTATCTTCCTTTATATACTCATTCTAATATTATGAATATGAGATCCAAAAAGCCATATTTGTGTCTTTGGCTGAAAACCCCATCATATAGCATGATCAATTTTTCTTCCAATAATTTTTGCAATAGTTTTGCATAAATAAAAACACATGTGGGGTTTTAAAAACACAATGAATGCAAATATACCTTAATATGCACGGAGTGTAAGCACAGGAATCCATTTCAATTTGTCATTTTAGTAAACTGAGTTGGATTTCAAGTGGTCAGATGCTCACGAGGGGGCACAACCATGTCATTGCACTGGGGAAAAAATGACCTCCTTTTTACTAAGGAACAAGTTTTTAGACTGGTTCAGCTGTAATGTAATTTCATCCTAACTGGCAGAAAAATCTTTGCCATTGTCAGTCACTATTATTGCAATATTAATAGCCCCATTCAGCCAACAGCTGAATGAGTTCACAGCACTTCACCACTATTTCAAGCTATATATACACACCTTGCACATTACTCGCATCACAATGTAACTGATGAAATTTCTTCCTTGAAAATTTCTACTGCTGAATTTATACATACCTCTAGTCCACAAGTACAACCTCATCCCAGCATGAAAATTTATCTTTCAAGTTTAAGAAAGGTTTGCAGAAGCTGATTTCTCAGTTACATAATTATATTTTTAGTGATATATTTCCTAAACTTACATTTAATATTTCTTTTGGAGGAAAGAGGGCTTTAAAGAAGGGCCTATTTTTTCCCCCCACAATCTTTGTACTTAAAATACATAAATCATATTTATAAAACTTGTGTATTGTATCTTACCTCTTTAGCCATAGTTAGAAAAGGAAAATCCAGACCCTTCAAGGTCATCACCTTATTGGAATCTCATAGAAAATTTTGGTATTTTTACTCTGGTAACTGACAGTACTTCAGAGAGATTTTGTAGTGCATTACAGAGTGATGAAAAATATGCCACTAAAATGTTAGCATACAAGCACTGGAATTGCTCAGCTAGGATAGAAGCTTTAAGTATCCAGTAGCTGAGACAGCATACTGGGGAATAAGTAAGCAAAAACTAACCCCTGATGTGTATTTAAATATTCTCAGAAATAGAAGGTAACTGGCATCCTTAGACACCAGTTAGAAGAATTTCATTTTTTCCTATTTTTTCAACTGTACACATCAATCCATTCCACATTAGCCAGACCTCCCTCTCTATGAATCCATTCAAAAATTTTCTTTTAGTACTACTCAGAAGTTTACCTCCCTAATGGTTTAAAAGTCCTCTAACAAAGGCTATTATATTTATCATTAAGAGGCCCAAAGCATGCTTTGTTAACTATATAATTCAGTTTAGACCATCTGGTCATAATGCTCCCAATTCCCCCTCCCCCACTAATCTCCACACACCCTCCTCTTTCCCAAGCATCTTCAACTGGGCAGCAATATCAAAACTTAATTTTTTGCTCATCCTCCAAAATTTGACTGTTATTCCATTTTTCAAGAAAACTCACATACGGTATTGTACAGAATATTTAACAAATGCACTTTTCCATCTAGTTTTGAAGGCCACTGCTATCAGTTACACTCATGCTTCAGTAAATTCCCGAAATACAGAGACATAGGAGAACACAGAAGAACTCAGGAGTTAGGAGCTCTAGTTTGCCACTAATAAAACCAGAACTAACTCATCTAAAGCATCTGACTCTAAATAGAAATCATTTTGTAAAGTATCACTGCAGCATCAACATGGATTTGCAAACTCGGAAATCACAGAGATCTAAAATTCGTAATTATAGCACACTTGAGAAAATGCTTTCAAGTCCAGAAAACCCAGAGTACAATACCTATGCAAAGTTAGAAGCCATGAAGTGTTAGTCAAATGCTTAGGCAAAGACCATAATACCTAATAGCAAAAAATATTTATATTTAAAAATAATGCAAGAATCGTAGTTCAACAGTGTGCCTGTCAGCACACAAAATTAGCTGATTGTTTACCTCAGGTAAATTAGCAAAAACCTGGACAACTCTGTCTTAATTTAAACCATCACTACAGTCACTACTCTAAAACATAACAAACCACACAGCCGTGTACAGAGTCCTAGTGGTGCTATTAACACCCGTGAAAGTATCAGATACTGAGCAAACAAGAACAAGAGGCATGTTGACTACCAGGAGCTATTTTTGAAGCACCATTTGGAATTGTATGTACCTACACCTGTTGGGGAAGTGAGTTGTACCTCAACTAACAGATTTAAGCAATCTGTATGATTACAAGACAATATTCAGTGACCTTATCAATGTTCACAGCTATCTTAAAAAGACTTTAAATTACTTCTGCTAGAATAGCAGTAGACCTACGAGAGACAGTAAGAGAATTATATGCAGTAGTCCACCCTGCACGCTCCACTTTGCAGCTAGAAACATGCAGACTCATTTACATGTGACTCTTTCTTTTACCTTTTACACAATCAGGACCAACTGAGAACTCATCTGCTACTTTCAGTTCTCAAGACAAAAAGAGGGCAGAGAAGAGGTAGAGGTTGAAGCTTTCTTTAACTCCCTGTCTCCTCCTTTGATAGCTGAGTTAGTACGTGGTACACATGGCTTCCCAGCACCTTGCAGCAGAACATGTAAGCAGCCTGGGCTCACAATGCTGTTCTTACAACGGCGCACAGAAAATCACTGGTGGTTGGGTGCAAGGGAGTGTGAGGTCACATTAAAAATAAATTTTAAATAGGCAACTTTTCTGAAAAGATCGCGGGATCTCACTAACAAAATATTTACATATATACCCATTGCATCCATATTATTATTAATAAAAAAGAATAATCACAATGTATACAACCGCATAATTTCATATGGAAAGCACTTTTAAGCATTTTTGAGAATGTTTGAGTATCTCCTTCAAACAGAGCTGCTCCAGCATTAACTCACCCAGAGCTCATCTAGGTTATATTATTTCCTGTCAGTTAGCTGCTTTCCACATACGGCATTATCTTGAAACAGAAAAGAGAGGTACAAGATCATTTATGTTTATAGATTACTGGTTGAATTCAAAGTGGACATACATACCCACTGCTGGTGCATCATATTCATCCCCAAGTAAAATTTCAGGAGCAGAATAGGCAAGAGATCCACAGCTTGTGGTGAGCTTCTTTCCAGGCTGAAATTTGTTGCTGAAGCCAAAATCAGTCAATTTCACAAGTCCTTGTTTTTCAAAGAAAACCACATTCTCTGGTTTTAAGTCTCTATGAACTACATGCAGTTTATGGCAGTAGGATATAGCGTGAACTATTTGAGCAAAGTATTTTTTTGCCAGATCCTCATTGAGACCTTCTTCATGTTTCATGATGTAATCAAACATATCTCCGCCATCCCCTAGCTCTAAGATGAGATAGAGCTTCGTCTGGGTGTCAATCACTTCATACAGCCGCACTATGTTGGGATGCTGCACTAATTTCATGCACCTGACTTCCTGAAAGAGATGCCCAGTGGCAAGAGTGTCCAGTTTGGTCTTGTCAATAACTTTTACTGCTACTTTTTCACCTGTAAAGACATGCCGAGCAAGTTTGACCACCGCAAAATGGCCTCTGCCCAAAGTCTTATCCAAGTCATACAATCCTGCAATTTTTCCATCATATCCTCGTTTGAAGCCTGCCATTCTGTTTCAGAAGATGAAATAATATTTAAGCTCTTTGGAAATGTGGTATTTTCATATAAGAGTATCTGATGCAAATAAATAGTCCACAATCACTGACAAGCATACCTAAAAATAAAGAGACAAGATTATACACTTGTATAAAAGTAAGCAAAATTATTATCCTGTAATTACCCCAAGTTACATTAGCACATTACTACAGATTATTTATTAAATAATCTTCAGGAATTTCTGCAAAGGGTTTAATAAGCCAGGCTGTGCTAACTTGCAGATTTCTGACATCATCATATCAGTATGTTTGAAGAAAGTGAGTTTCAACACTGCAATAATGAAAATTTGTCTCAAATTCAGTGGCCTTCTTTGTCTCAAGTCAGAAACCTTTCAAGTAGCACTTGAAGAAATCAGTGTTACGAGGATTGTTAAAATTGGCAAAGCTGAAATCTCTAACTTTTCCAGATACATTATAAAACAGCTGGGCAGCACAGAATATCAAGAGGAACAAACTTAATACATCTCTTTTTTTGGCACATCCATTCGTACTGCACATGGAACAGCTCTAATACAAAGATGGCATGACTTGGGACTTTTACCTCCTCCTTTTTAACAGTCTTCTGTCTAGCAAAGCTCAGAGTGACATGCAATATTTAATTTTGTTACTCTAATTATCTTAGCATTATCAATCAATACTGTAATTACAGCAAATGAACAAAGCTTTAAAGGCTGAAATGAAACATTTGGGTTGAATGTACTTAGTGCTAAATAAAATGTCTTGTTAAATATTTTGACTGAAGTTATGCAAACTGGTGATAAAAAGTTTGGAGGTAGGCTGCATATGTTCAGCAGTCCTTGGAATGAGTGAGAAAGGGAAGAAGAGTGGGAAGGAAGCAGAGAAGACTCGAGAGTTCAGCTTTTGTGTACTGGATTCCTGCTTACCAGTTATTTGGCATTTAAGCAAACAAGACCCAACTTATAAAATATTCATATTCAAAACTGGTTTTGAAGGTCATTTTTTTCCACATACAAAACCTCCCAAAACCTTTTCCTGCATTGTTAATTTAGATTGAGGTTTAAATAAAAAACTGTAGCTATCAAAAAGCTAACCATTTCTCCAACTTTGAGTGCAAAGTTGAAATATGTAGTTAGAAATATGAAAATTAGATGGCTCAATGCCAACTCTAAAATACAGAAAACATAGCTCTTTAGAATATATCTTCAGTTTCAAAACTGAACTTCAAAAAGAAAATCTTTGAAAAGGAAGCTGGCAAACAAACAGCCCCTTACATTAGTTATTCTCAAGTTGAAATGTAAGCATTAGATTAAAAACATTCCCTGCTAAACAAGTTATTTCACAGACAGTGAAACTAATGAACCTGGTTTCATATGAATTCAATTACAAGGTTGGGGGTCCTATGAGGATTCTCTGATATTTAACAAGCTCACCTTACTGCTTCTCTCAGCTGAAGCCATGGTATAACCTCTTCGCTATCCAGCTGTCTGCTTCCACAAAACCCATAGAATTCAGTTTGAGACCTCCACTCCTGCAAAATTTGAATGAAATCAATTAACTTCCAAAACTTCATAACCTAGACAAGGAACAGGGTTAAGTATAACAAACATTAACACAATAACAAACAACATAAACATTGAGGTTTGGGGTTTTGTGTTTCTTTAAAGATAGTCATCAAGCTTCAACAAAGTTCACTGGGTTTTGTGTTGCTGTATGCACCCTTTCATTCTGCTACTAAGCACTATGCTTCACATGCTCTTTCAAAAACCACTCCCCTAGAAGATGGTTGGTGTATCTGCTTCCCAACACTTCCCATACTGCTCATCTTACAGAGTTTACCTTACCATTCCCATGTAACACCATCCCATCCTTATTCAAAAAAGCACAAAACTGAATTAAAGCATGCTACATTAAACTAAATGCCCACGCCAAACACTCTCCTACCTGGTAGAAACTATGACAGAAGGCATAGGGAACAACATAGTACAATGGCAAATACAACAATAAACAATAAAACTCTCCTTATCTTTCAGAGATTCAAAAACTTCTTTACATCTGAGAGCAGCGAGTTTGTGTTTAATAGCACTTGATGGATTCCACCCCACCCCTCCCTGTGAAACTGGGCAGGTGCTTTATAAAAGCGTGTGAATTTTTAGCATCAAGAACATACTGCAGCAGAGCTGAATAGCTTAACTATGTGCTGTGAGAAGAACCACTTCCTCTTGTTTGTTTTTAATCTCCTGATAATTCGTGCATCTTCTCATTCACCGTCTGTTCCAAAACAAGAACTATCATATTCCATTTACCTTGCCTCAAGCAACTCACAGAATTAGTTTCCTCCCTTCCTAGCTTCAGCTCAATTTTATTCAAGTCCTAGTCTATAAATCCTTTTGCAGAGGTTATTCCATAGGCTTTAGCATTCCTCTCACCCTTCTCTACCCATTTTCTGGTTTCTTCTATTCTACTTTCTTACGCCAGTTTGAGGGTTTTCTCACTACTACTGTGCACTGACAATGTTTTCAAGCAATGCTTTACTGTATAGCTGTATAATGTTCCATCATACTGACCTAACCCCAAAACGAAGACTAATGAAAACCAGTCCATGTACACACATAAACCACCTAACCTTAGCCTGTATGAAGCAAGAGGGGACATATTAATCAGCTGTGCCCCATACGGTGGTGGTGCAACTCCAGAGTCTCACTCCTAAAGGGATTGCCAGCATTTAAAAAAGAAACAGTAACAACAAAAAAACCCCCCACACAAACATGCTTTATAGTACTGCTGTCTCCACCACATCCTAATCTGACTCCTAACTGCTTCTAGGTTAAAAAAATTAAAGGAAAACTGGAGCACACAAATTAAAGACAACTTGTCTGAATTTAACTGCAACACTCAGCAGTAGAGAAAGATTTATGTTCACTTGGCACATTCTCAACCATCATTGTACAAACTCAACAAGTGATTCAACTCTAAATCACAGAATACATATAAACATCAACCTGTCAACAGAATTCCAGCACAAACCAGTTATGCTTAAGCCATGGAGAAACATATCAGAGAGTAATCAATAGGAGAAGAGCTTGCAGAAATTGAAGATAAACTACGTTTACTAATGTTGCAGCCCCATTAGCTGTAATAAAACTAATGCAGATTCATTAACAGTTTAACTTAAAGTCTCCACAAGAACAGACCAACTAACACTTAACTCTGTGGTTTTAAAATAAATCTGCATAGATGAAGCTCCCACAGCTAAACGCAAGGATCTTAGATGAAACACATCGTTTGAACATACCAAAATTTAGAATTGTTCAGTAGTAGGAAGTGGATGCAAAAATGTCATAGTGTATATGGATACAAGCCTTGGTTACAATTTAAATATGCTATCTAAAGGAGCACAGTTGCCATACCAATACATTTTAGAGCAGTTTCTTTTTCTCAGTTTCTCTCAAGAGTAAGAAAGTAGAATTTCGACAGTACTTAAGGATCAACTAAGAGCACATTTTCATAACATTCAAGGTGGAGCCTCTTTGAGACCCTTTTTTGTCACCTCCTTAGTTACAACAGTAAAACTTCTGGAGCTAACTATAGATGAAACCACCCAAACCTCCAGTTTTGCCATGACCCTCCAAAACAGGATTACTTTTAACGATGGATCATTTTGGTGATCCAGTTTACAATGTGACCTCTTGAACAGTTTCACCAAAGAAGGAACCACAGACTAAAGCAGATGACAAGCAAAATTTCCACCAGCCGCACTTCTGCAGCAAGCCAAATGACAGCCTGAGAAAAAACATTTAAGAGACAGCTATATCACAGAAAATATTTACCTGTCTTTTCATTCACATTATCTCAAATCCCTGATAAGTTCATTTTTCAGCATTAGAGTTTGGTTTTTCTAGTTGGTGAGTTAAGTAACCATTAGCAGCGTTTAATCCGTGTGGCTAATTATGGTTCTAAAAATGCATTTTCCCCTAATTATACCAGAACTCGGCTACGCCCCCGATACTCATTTTATGCAATGTAGACATTTACCAGTAAATAAATTCAGAACAGATCCTTCCATAGAAGCTCATATACCTATCCCACAAAATACTGTAAACAGCCACTAATGGAGATCTGCAGGAGCTGTTTTGTAATATCACACGCATCCTATTAAGATGCTTAACAACAGTACTGTGATTCAACCACCTTTAAAAGATGGATGAATGGATCTGTTTAGAAAAAGGAGCATGTTTTAGAGACACTAGTTTTTCTTTAAGCAATTCACCCTATTCAAAAACCTTCAATAGATTATACACTGCCTGTAAGACCAGCCTAGTTCATCTTACCCTAATGTGCATATTAGCTTACTTTAGAAAATGAAGCATCAAGGTCCCATTTAAACAAAATGTTGAAAAACTATCAATGCAAAGACTTCCCTGCATTATCAGGCTAACAGACATGAAAGCTGAAGCAATCTTCACTGGGACTCGTCCGTCCACAGACAGCTAACCATTCCTGTCTCCCTTCACGATAAATGGAGATTCAGTCAACACAGATAAGAGTCTGTGATAAAACAAATTGCGCCCTAAAGCAGATAGCCAAATAGATCAAATGAATCATTTCTGAAAAGCACACGCTTTCATTTTCTGTAACAGGAGTTTAGAATGAATAGTTCCGTGGATGCACACATTATACACATCCACCACATAGATTAAAGAAGTTTTACCCTGTTTCTCCTTTTGCTCTCTTTTGTCTCAGATGAGTAACAGCATCTATACAAATTATTTATTTACTATGTAATTGTACGTTGAGACTTATGTTGCTAGTGTTCCTAGAAACACTAAATCCAAAATTTGACATTAAAAAAAAATGGAGATTCAGAAGCAATTTTTTTTCACTCTGAAAGGAATTTGTACAAATCATCAGAATCTGAGAGCAAACTGAAGGACATATTAACTCAGTATACAAACTGCAAGTATAATTTTTCATATTTTTTCCAGTATTTCCTCCCAATTTTTATCTGTCATCCTAATGTAAGGTATCTTTACAGGCTAATCCATGAACCTTCAGAAACAGTCTATCTTGTTACTATATGAGCCACTACTTGCACTGTTACACCTTCAGTAATGTGTCAATCTGCCTTCCCCCAGAGAGATTTTTATCACTTTTCCTTTGGTATAAGGGAGCACCACCACAGTAGAAGCAGGTAAAAGGCACTGCAAGAGTGACATGTGAAGAACATATACACTCAATGCATATCACATGCTCTGAAAACTTGTCATTATTCAACTCCTCCAGCATATTGCAAACTTCTTAAGCTCCTAGTACCCAGTATTTTTTGAATACTCAAGACTCTATATGGGACTCCGTATCCCAGGAAAGCGTATTCTCCGTTTGCATACACAGATGTCATAGTCCAGTAGAACCCTTCCTCTTCCACCTTCCTATGGCCTAAGCTTTCACAATTACTGTTCAAAGGTACTCAGAGAAATCATGGCAATCTATACCTGCCCTCCAGCCAAACATTTTGTAGATGCAGCATTTTTGGGAGGCAGAGGAAGACAATTCACAGTGGCAGCTGTGTTGCAACTCAGCCCTTATATACGCAATGCCTTCTAAAGCTTTATTTTCCACTTTACGTGACTGCACCACAGCATACACACATATCTTCCCTTTCACTGCTGACAAACCCCATAAATTCTCCTGCTCTCAGTGAGTTCCACAATAACACACTACAGGAGATTTTCTTCAAAGTGTACATGCACTTCTTTCATTTTCCTATTAGGTCTTAGTGTCACAATCCAGCTCATACTGTGTTACTAAAATGTCAAGATAGATCAGCAAACCTCTCTACTATTCAGCATTGGCTACCCCTAAAATGATGAAGATCACGATGAAGAGTTATCAAGTAATGCTGTGTTCCAAACATAAGAAAAAGAATTAACCTGCACAATTTAACTGTATTCCTTCGTTTTAAACAGTCTATAGAATTTTGCTCTGCAAAGATGTAAGAGGTGCCAATTGCAGAAGTTTTACCATTCTAAACATTTGGGAGATCTCTAATGAAATGTTAGCCTTTCATTATTTTGGAATGTATTGCAGGCATTAGAGCTACTGATGTCTAGCCTTAACTCTTCTTAGAATCAAAATGAAAGCAAAATGCCAACAAGAATTCTTCAACTCTAAGGTCCATTATTTAGTGAACAGCCAGCAGCAGAAATATTTGGTAGGTCAATAAACTTGGTAAAACATGGCTCCTGGACCAACAAAATGTTGGAGGATGGGAAGAGTAGCACTATAATAGATTTGAGAAGAAAAAAAGTTACTAACAGCATTTTGTAACAGAAAATGATGAGAGCCTGCATGACCTGAGTTCTAAAAGCAAGATACTTTGAGGCAGAACTAATGGATGAGAAAAAGAAAATGTAGAAGATACAATGCATGATTCAGGATATCATCAATTAAAGAACACATTCATTTCTTAGATAAGGAATTCCCAAACTTTCAGACCTACAGATTGCTGTTTACCATCTATTTTCTTGAAGATTAGTGCAGTCACATCAAGAATAGACAGTTTAAGCTTTCCTCTTTCACACAGCTAAGATGTGGTGAGTGGTCTGCAGACTACTAGCAAAGAGCAAACTAAAATTTGGGAACTCTGTTGTAGAAACTCCACCTGATAATTTGTATCTGTGTGAGAATCATGTTCAATACAGACAACTTAAAGAAGCCTCTGAATTGGTCCTTCAAGGCCTCCACTTTAAAAGTCAAGAATGTCTATTTCCTTTTTCTTTCTAAGCAGGTGAATGAGAAAAAATACAGACTACACTGATGTACAGATTGCAAAGCAGTAGTAAGACAGTGGTAGTAACAGCAACATTATGATTACGGACTAGACACCAAAGCTATTAAGAGGGCAGATGCACTAAGACTGATGGAACTGTGATCCACTGACAAACCCATCGCTGGTGGTTACTGGCATTGGTTCCAATTGTGAAATACGTTAAAAGCCCAAAGTACTTTCACAACCTTGCTGATAATCGCTGCAGTTCACAAGGTACTTTCCATTTCTAAGAGGAGGTATTACACAAGACAAATACAAGCTGCCCTATGGATTTAAGAACTCAGCAACAGCTTTACGCCATTTAAAGTCCTCACACCAGACACAGCTCAAAAAGCAATTAATCTCATGTTGTATCTGTTTTCCTCTTATGCCTACTCTCAAAGGCCAGCATGTAGTTGAAGAAAAAAAGCAAGAGAGACACTACCCTGTTCGGGTACCAGAGGCTTCAGTAATACAGTACTTCAGCTCTGAAGCTGCTCCTGAAGTATTATTGTATAGAATACCAGATCTTCCTGAATAGCCACATCTCATAAATTATCTTATGCATAGTAGTATGATAACATCTTTTCAAAGGACTTACTCCAGGTTTTGTGATATCTGTTAGTAGAAGTACTTTCTTTCTGTATCTGTAAATCAGCTATAAAACTTCATTCAGACCCTGTGATGTCATAATATATTTTTTAAAATCGTTTCAATTGAAATTCTCATGTTTTGCAGTTCCCACTAACAGAAAAATTTTTCCTCAACTGCAGAAAATTAGCATGGATATCTCAGGTACAGACATTCATACATCTAACTAATCAAGATCTGGTATTTCAGTCAGCAATTCTATAGGCAACAGAGATAACTCATGGCAGCAGGACTCCCTAGCCCAAAATTATACTTTTCCAAGCTTGATAAACCATATCCAAGTAGGTTTTTGAAGACTTTTAATATTCTAAAATCTCATCACATTTTCCTTTTTTCCTTCTGTTTTGTTCCCCCAAAATAACTAGGAACACGAAATTGATGCAGAAATATTTTGCATATCAGGTGATTCATGATGGTATCACCATCTTTTAGATAGGCCACTAAATCTTTATTTCTAGGAAACTTACTACAGGAACTTTGCAGAAAGCAGACAACTTAGATTTTTCCACCTAATTAAACTCTTTTAGAGAAGCTGCTTCATCTACTCCACGTTTATGAACTCTCAGAATTGTTTCACCTTTTTCAAATGTCTATTTATTAACATTACCACAATTTTGTCATGCCAGGCAGTGCAGCCAAGACCATTAACAGGACCTCTAAACATTCTGCCATTAATCAGTGAAGACTTCAGTGTGGCATAACATTTCATGTTAGCACTGTTTTAACACCTACATCTTTGTCGTGTAAATTCAGAACCACAACCATGATTTTTATTCTGTGCTGAGGAGGGTGAAAACATCACATGCCATCTCAAACTCAAGTATTCATATGCAAATATGTGTGCATACTCTTAGTACCTATCACAAACAATTTCTATTAAATTTCTTACTATCTTCAAGGTCAACTATCAGATAGTTTCATTTGTTTAGCAATACATCTGGTAACATAAAATTCAAGTATTGAATTGACTTAAGTTGCTTCTGTAAGACTTATGTTTTCCACCTAGGATACAAACTGTTTAAATCTTGATAAATAGATTGACTCCAACTTACAGTTACTCAGGTTCAGTACTTTATTCTCATTTATAGCATCCTAAATTAGTTAGGAACAGCCAGACACCTGAAATTTGCCACACTTCAATATGAATTAAGATTATGAAAGGCTATCATCTCTCAAGTGAAGTTGGTTTAAGTCCAGTCAGTAACTAGATAGGAAACTGCTGCAGAAAAACCCACAATGATATGTAAGGAATAAAAAATAGGCTGTCAAATACAGTGCAACATTTGTGTCTCAGCACTGTTGCAGAAGAACACTGTAACAGAGGGATTCAGCTTTTCAGAAAGTGAACATGCTCTGTTTTATACTTTGCAAGTATAACTATTTCTCATTAAGTTCTTAACATTGGTGACTCAATCAACTTATGTGTACTAGAACTCTGCCAGGGTGAGTTATCCTAGAATTTTAAGGGAATATACTTCTTTTCAAATCCTCTTAAGCTCTTACATAATACTGTTATGTGTATTAAAACAACAGGTACTTCACATTATTATAGCAGCTGTAGCATTTCAGTTAAGTGCTTGAAAATAGTGTGGCACAGAAGATGGGCAGAACCTCACAGGCTACTAAAGCTAAGAGCTTATGCAATTTAATATTACTATATTCATCATAAACTGCAGCTAAGCCCTATATCCCTGATATGAACCATATTATTGGTTTGTTATTTTAAGATATAATCAGAGAACATTATTAAGTAGGAAAGGACAGAAGTTCATCAATAACTTTTACAGCTACAGCATTTCAGTGAAATTTTGAAAATCCAAGAAAAGAAGTGCATTATTTCACAAGAGACACATTGTGAGGAAAAAACCTAGCTGCACCAGGATACTGTGCCCTTGAAATCAAGGCAGGCTAAGCAAGACAAAGGCACTACTTTGGCATTACAGCTGCCAGTGGGATAAAAGTGACAATGATACACTAAAGGTGTAGACTGCAAAATAATTATTCAAGTATGATTCGAAGGCAGTTAGAAGAGACCAGGTTGGTCAGAACAGCACACAAGATGACTACTGCAAGTAGAAGAATATCTGCAGTAGCATATTAACATGCACACCCTTAACATGCTATTTCTTTAAAATAATCAGAAAGCAGACTGTTTATTACAGTGCAACCACCCACACCACATGGCAATATCAGTTCTCATAGCAGGATGATTACAGGAACAGCAGTAACCTGTAGAGTGTCTGGCACTCAAACTGTACCTTCTTGCTTCTCAATTGTGTAAAATGAAAACAAAAACCATAACACAGTAAGTACACTTAAGATGCAATTCTGCCTTTTTCCTGTAAGCCTCAAGTGTGGATCATAAAGATTCTCTTACAAGAGCCAGATGAATGTGCTATGTTAGATGCTACCTTGCCTACCAGGCAAAGCTCCAGCAGTCAGGTTAGCTTCTCTTTCCAATCACTTGAAAAAACCATGTCATCATTCTACCACTTTTCTGGTCATTCAGAATATTCAGGAAAAGTAAGAGACAAGACTGGACTTTCTCCTTCTTAGTTTTTATTATTAAGACCTGGATGTTGTATGCACTAAAAGTAAAAGCAGCAGACATTAGTCTAAGTAAACATTTTGACATGTTTCACAAGGTAAAATTTGATTCTACTGTTTGGCAATGATTGCTAGTTCTTATTTGTTTCAGATTCCTTCTAAGGATCAGCAATAGTACAAAAACAACCATGAGCCAATTTCCCACTTTCTGTGATCTATCTGCCAAAAAAATCCCACCATTCCTTAACTCGGCTGCTAATGGTGCATGCCTTGAAAGGAATGCTTAATTCTAACACAATAAACATTTGCTAGTAAACACTTCTATACAGATTTCACTTTGCAGAGATTCGTTAAACTGGTCCTTCCCCAGAGCCTGAAGATCTAAATATATCCATAATAAACAACTCCAAAAAAGCAGCAGATATGACTAAGTAGTGACTGCACTACAGAGGGCAGGCGTAAGCATATTTGCATGCACTTCATTCATGCTAGATGGCTGAAAATCATACAATACGCTTCAGCTGCTCCAGTAACTGTAATGGTACCACTGAAGAAACCACTTCTTTGCCCTCATCTACTCATAACAAGCTCTTGGAAGCAAGATGAACAATAAGAAACTATCTATGAATAAGCAAAAACCCAAAGCTTCTCGTATGCATGTATCCCACATAAAGGTTTCCCCTTCACAGGTATACTAGCATCTCTTACCAATAAAAATATTCAATCTGAAAATAGGTCACTTTTGTCACCAACCATCCTCTGGCCAATATAGGGGGTTTTGCGATAGTGGATGTTCTCCAATACTTTATTCAGTCTACTTACTAAAAAAAAAACAAACCAAAACAAATAACAAAACCAATCACATGTATCTGTCCTTCAACTATTACCAAGACTGCACATCAACTATCTTTAAAAGTCATCTTCCATTAATTTAAGCACCTGGGTGCCAAAACTCAGCCGGCAAAAAGCACAAAGACCTCTATGCGGGACCTTGGTAGTTATTCTTCCAATTTCTACACTAATCTCTAGGCAGTGAATTCAATGTAACAAGTGTACTGACAGCAGCAAGGCACGTACTGACAAAGAACGAGGGATACTTCCAGCCTCTGTCAGGAGGGGCACGCTCCAGCCCCGGGCACAAGGAGACGAAGGCAAACCTGTTGGCTACGCACCGGATTCCGAGGGGCGAGATGCACCGTCATTCCCCTAAAACGCACCCGCGGCCGGACCGCGGGGCTCTCGCCTCGCTTGTTTATTTGTTTTTTTTCCCCCCTTCCCAGCAACAGAATATACGCGGCGGAGCCGGCGCGGGCAGCAGCAGCGGGGGAGTGGCGGAGGGACCGGTGTCACTCCGGTCACACGCGCGGGGCCGGCTGTCACCGCGGTCACACGGGGCCGTGTCGCACGGACACTCCGCCGCGCCGGGGGCACGGGAGGCTCCCGGCAGCCCGCCGTCCCCGCAGGAACACCCGCATCCCGGGAGCCCGCTGTGCCCGCAGGAACACCCGCGTCCGGGGAGCTCATCGTCCCCGCAGGAACACCCGCATTCCGGGACCCCGCCGATCCCGCGTGAACGCCCGCATCCCGGGAGTCCGTCCTCCCCGCAGAAACAACCGCTTTTTCCCTCCCTTCCCCGAGCCCTGCCCTCCAGCCCCGCCGGCACCGACACACCGACCTTCGGCGACAGCCGGGAAACGTCCCCTCACCGCCTCCTCCTCCCCCTGGGCCGAGGCCGCCATTGGGCTCGGCCGGCTCCGGGAGGAACGGGAAGGCGCAGGCAGGGGGAGGAAGGAACCCACCACACCCCACCGGCCCAGCCCGAGCCGAACGCGGCCCAACCCCGCCGGCAACTTACTGCCCGCAGCGGTGGCAGCGGCGGCGTCTCCTCGGGGCGCCGCGCCCCGCGCCGCCCCCTGCATGGGCAGCGCCCGCTGCGACTGCCCTCGGGAGCGGCGGCGAGAACGGGGAGCTCAGCGGGGAGGGAAGAAGGGACAGAGGAGGAGACGAAGAGGGTCCAAGAGACCAGTGGGGAAGGTCGGCCGGGCTGCGGTGGGTCGCGCCCCTCGCCCGCGCTGCGCTCGGACGGGACCCGGCGCTGCGGCCGCTCCTGCTGCACCTCCGAGCCGCGACTGACAACAACGGCCGCGGCTCGCGCGGGGCCGCGAGGGGCGGGGCGGGGCCAACGGACGCCCGCGCGCAGCCGCGCCTGCGCCGCCCGGCGGGGAGGGGAGGGAAGGGGAGGCCGCGCGCCAAGCGCAGTCACGGCGGGGGCCAATGGCAGCCGTGGGGGCCGGGCAGGAGACGGGGTGCCTGAGGGGAGCGGAGCCGAGCCGAGGGCAGGGCAGTGCGACCGCCTGGTTCGGTCCGCCTTGGGCTGCTGCTTCATGAAGGTCCTGAGCAATTCGCCCTAAACACGGGAAAAATAAGAGCGGAGGGCGAAGCGCTGAAGGTCTGAGGAGAAGGTGAAGAAGCCCGCGCGTCCGCCACCTGCGTGGCAGCGAGTTGGCGGCCCCCTGTCCCTCTGGAGGGGACGCTGGGCTGAAGGGCTGCTTAAAGTCGTGAAAGAGCCACGCCTGTGATTCGTGGGTAGAAATAATAGCGTATAAGTGAGAGTGTAGGGATCACAGAATCAATTAGATTGGAAAAGACTTCTGACACCATCGAGTCCCACCCGTGACCGAACAACAACGTGTCAACCAGACCATGGAACTGAGTGCCACGTCCAGTCTTTCCTTAAACACCTCCAGGGACAATGACTCCACCACCTTCCCGAGCAGGGAATGGTGCCCCTTGTGCCCTGGGCAGCGATAGTGTGAGGGCGGGGAGGTACACTGCTGTTGGATTCCCCTGTGGTAGGCAGGGTGGGAACACGATGGATGGTGGAGGTCATCTGGAAGCAGGGAGAGTGAAGGAAAGGATGGCACTGAAGCTAGCAGGAGAAAACAGGCCGAGGAATGCACCTGGCAGAGGTTTCAGAGTTTCCCTGTACACACACACCCGGCAGAGCCCTTCACGCGTACACGGCTGTGGGGTAGTGAAGGCGAGTGAAACACCTTGAGTGGTTGCGATACAGGAGCGTTCGGGCTAAGTGTGTGCTAAGAGGGATGAGCAAAGCGGTTGCTCGGAGCATCAGAAATAATGCAAGAATTTCCTCTGAAGATCCACGAAGGAAGATCTTTGAATAGCCAGGGAAATAAAAGACTTGAAAGTGGCACTTTGAAAACTGCCCCATTTTTTATTTTTTCAAGTAGAAATGGCCAATCAAGATGTATGGAAAGAGAATACAAAACCTCATTATACAGCTAAGCCTATTTTTAAGAAAATGCTTGAGAAATGCTTTTCATTTGTTCTCATGCTTTGACAAAATTTAGATATCATTCTTTTGTTAATAGCTTATGTATAGCAGAGGCTATAGAATTAACCTGGAATTTCTTAGCTTGAAACCAACTTTTACGAATATACTAAGCCAGAAAATACAGTTCAGGGAATGACTAAACTGAAACAGTGTGATCATGTGTAATAAAAAAGGACATAATGATTTTGTATTTTAAGATCTCAAAAAAGTGAAAAATACATGAAGATTTCAGGATATGTTGAGTCTCATCACTGCCTCCTACAAGAATGAGAATTTCATGATTTGGTCATAATTTAGACCACTCCGTGGTCTAAATTCTCCACTCTCCAATCAGGCTCGATTCTCCACTCTTACACCATTCAGATACCAATAAAACACAACTGATTGCTGAATTTACAAGATGGATTTGATGTAGGAGATTGCAATAACCAGCCCATCACCTGTGTCTGCCTGATTATCACTGATTTCTCAAGTCTGAGTTTGCACAAGCGTGTGATATGCACCACTTGGATTTCTGAGCCTGCCGTGATCAGGTGATGCCTCATGCTTATTGTGTCGTAAAACTTAAATCTAGATTCTGTCTCTCTAGTTAATAATAATTACGTATTTCCAGTTGTGTTTCATTGGCATGTTGAAGAAGGCACATCTCTCAAAGGCCAGATGATGATTCAGTTCAGTGCCACTAAGTCTTCCTTTGCAAAATATTTTGATAAAGGACTTCTTTATATCAGCTAGAAATCACATTATCATCTATTGCACTGCCACGCAAGATATTGCGCTCAGATGTACTCAACTTTTCCATATGTTGTCTCCTGTCACATATACAGTCACTTACACTGGGTTTTGTAGTCAGTGGCACAGGGCCTTGTTTTGATTTTGTGAGGGTTTTCTTCCAGTGAAAACGTAATGAATGTGCTAGCTACCTGCCTGTAAAATCATGCAAGCTGCAGCGAGGTTGCTGGGGGATGTCGGCCCTGTGCTGCTGCTTTTGGTTGGCCTCGCCTGGTTTACCCTGCAATAAAAGTGCCATGCCTTGGTCCCCACGTCAGTTATAAAACAGGACAGCAAATACATGATAGTTGTGCCACAGCAAAACACGCCTCACCTGTCAGTCATTAGCCTGAATGTATTTGTCTAGGGAAGGTGACAGCAACAGCTTCATGCATCTGTTTGAGGGATTGCTCATGGCATACGTGCATCCAAATCAGACCAGACAACATTCCTCCTTGCTAAATCCAAGTATAATCTACTACAGGAAAAAAATGGTAGATAATATTAGTTTTTACAGAATACCTACTGGCCGACATTAGAAATAACCTTCTTTTAGATAAGATGCAAAAAGTGTAAGCCATCTGTCAAAAGTCTGGAGTGTATAAACACATGTGAAATTGTTAGTCTACATGATGAGAGAAGGGATATATTCTTAAAAAGATGAATCATTACGGTTCACCTGTTTCAAAAATTAGGCTAATACTTAATGTAAATTATTTTGCACCTTTCCAATGAGACGTGTTTGAAATGCAAAGTAGTGCAAGAAAATGTTGGGATGTTTCAAAATGCTTTAGGCTTAAATAATGACTTTGGACCAGCCTTTGTGAGTATGTCCATTCTCCCTAGTAATTCCCAAACCCACTGGTCAAATCTGAATTAAAGGGGTAAATATTTCCAGAATTACATGTTTTCATAAGTGTCATGAAACTAGGCCTCTGCAGCAGCTAGTAACCTTACCTGTACTCGCTGTACAGCAAAAGCTGCAGTGTGAGCTCACCCTTCATTAGTCACAGGAGAATCCGCATGGATGAGAGTGGCTTTTTCCCCTCAGGGTGGAAAAAGCTTCAGTCAAAATTCACACTTCATTAGACACTGGATAATCGGAGCATGAGGCTCAAATCCATAGGCCTCATTAGTTCCCTTTCATTATTAAATTATTAACAGTTTCCCTGACAAAGCAGAACAAAGCAGCTGCCTTTGGACAGATATAGAAGAGTACAATTTTTACTGCAGCTTATGGAGGACATTCAGATCCGTACATTTCCATGATCAGGAGAGGTAACTCAGGTTTCTGGGCTGATGCAGAAACTGCTGGAAATATCCAAAGGAATCACATGCAGTCTCTTTTCTGAGGTCAAAGCTGTATTTAAGACCTGCAAATGATCCCAAGGGCAACAAGAAGAGCTTCTGCCACAACTCCAAGAGTAAAAGACTGAAAATAGGAAACGTGGTCTTGTTCCTGAATGGGGCAAATGATGTAGCAACAGAAACAGATGAGGTTGTGGCACCCAGAGCCACCGTTGCCTCAGGCATATCATCAAGGTCTCCCAGACCTCTGTGCTTAGAATTCATGGAGGAGAACTATCAGCAACAGGTGAGGATCAAGTCAGGGATTACATGAGAGAATTTGACCCATAAACATTCGTGGGATCAACAGAGCTGTATCCAAGCTGTTGGGGGAGCTGTCTGGTGTCACTGCAAGACTACACTTTTATCTTTGAAAGGTAATGGAGACTGGAGTCTCCACAACCATTGGAGTGTTCTTCAATGACTCTTGCAAAAAAGCCCAAAGGGAAACTGTTAGCTGATCAGCCTCACTGCAGTCCATGCGGAAATCCATGTCCTCTTGGAACACTTTTCTGAACACAGGAAGGAGGAGGTGATCGGGAACAGCCAGCATGCCTCACCAACCTGATTGCCTTCTATAGTAAAATGACTGGATTTGTAGATGAGGAAAAGCAGAGGATATTATTAACCTTGACTTTTGCAATGCTTTTCACACTGTCTACTGTCTTGTATTCAAATTAACACACTGTGGGCTAGATAGATGGACAATCACATGGGTAAAAGACTGGGTGATAGGGCTCAGAGGCTAGCAGTTAAAGGGCTGTGCTCTCTTTGGAGGCCAGTAAGAAGTGGAGGGATCTATCCGAGGACCTGACCTGTTTAATGTCTGTAGGAATGCCTAGAGGAGGTGACAGAGTGTCCTTTCATCAAGTTTGTGGATGACAGCAAATTAGTGGGAGAGCCAATGTGGTCAGGGGTAGAGCTGCAACTCAGAGGCACTCAGGCTGAAGGAATGGTATGACAAGAACCTCATGGAATTCAACCAGGACAAACAGTATCTGGGAGAGGCTAACTCTGTGCAGGGTACAGCTCTGCGGAGAAGGGCCTGGGGTCCTGGGGGACAGCTGGGTAAGCCCAAGCCAGTGATGAAGGCTAACAGCACCCTGGGCTGTGTCAGCAGGAACACAGCCCGGATAGGGGAAAAGCAATTACCATCCTCTACTTGGCACTCAGACTGCATCTGGAATACTGTGCTTTTCCACCACCACATTGTTGCTCTGCAATGCTGCAGGCCTTTCCAAAAGGTCTCCTTCCTTCTCCTGGGAAGGAAGAGGGGCACAAACACCCAGCCACAGCCTGTACGACAGGGGAGGAAGACAAAGCAAGGCCGCTGGTGCTCTAGTGCTGTGGAGGAAGAAGGCGTGTGCTTCCTGTGATGGGTGGAGAGTAGTTTCCCACTGGTGCCAAAGACAATTAGAGAGTTTCTTCCTGCTGTGAAGGAAGCACATATCGTGTCCCCTAACTCCTCATTTGCGTTTTAGTCAAAGCAACTAATCCCACCTGGTGACAAAAATAGCAGAGACAGTGATAGAGGGGACCCTTGGACTGGCAGGAAACTGGGATGTGGCCCAAGCTGACTTAGCCCAGGCAAGGGGGACAAAATTTATCAGGCTGAGACCCAGCATGCAGCCTCTCTGCGTCCTGACTAGCACAGAAGCAGTGCAGAAACTTTGCCCTTCCTATGATACCTTTGTCCCACATCTCATTCTGGTAAGCTGATGACAGAGTTCAAAAGCTCCTGCTTCACTCAGAAAGGAACAGGACATTAAAAGAACATCAGGCATAGAAATGATGAATGAAGTAAGGTATGGAATGGACTCCTAATGCCTTAGACTGAAAGAATAAAAATGTGTCAATCTGGAAGGGAAGGTAGTGGCACAAAGTCTGTGGGCATGCCATTAGTGTTTTAAGTGATAAACTAATTAAACATAGTAAAGTTAGGAGTGGTTCTAAGGCTGGTGACTTGCATTCCTTTTCACTTATGGTTTTGGGCTTGGCCCAAGTTATTTGGGGATTCCTAGTAACTCTTCTAGAAGAGCCAGGATAGGAAAAAGTGAGTCAGTTGTAGAAAAAAAATCCCTTAGTGCCAACATGTTTCTTTTTAGTAGTCAGGAGCCTAACTCAGGAGAGCTCCCTGTCTTTCTCTTTTCTGGGAAAGGTTGGGAGGCCTTTGTGTGGGACAAAGTGTCAGGTTTCCTTGTGCAGGTGTCACGCTGGCTGGGGAAGACTTTGTCTGAACTGGATTCCCAAAACCCCCAATCACCTTGCCATGGTAGAATAATAAAGAAAGCAGCATTGACCTAGGAGGAAGAAGGGGAGGTGGGGTTTAGAAAAACTGTCCTTCTGAAGAACAAATCTATGGTGAGAGACTCTCTGTAAATGAATGGCAGAAAGAATTCTTTCAAATTCTCTATGAAGTATTGGGGCTTAAATAAACGGAATGGTAGGAAGTGTAGAAAATCAGCCATATGTGCGCTGCTACAGGGAAAAAGCAAACAATTATTGCGTTAAAATCAAAATTAGAATTCTGGTCATGTGATAGATTACTTAACCCCCGGTGTTTGCTACTGAAGCGTAAGTGCTAATGGCTAGGATATGACCTATATTCCACTCTGCCACTTTAATGGATGAAACAGGACCATCATGTCCTAAAAAACAAATATTTAAAAGCTTTTTGAAGTATTATAATTGTTGCTTACTTTCAGCTATGTTAAAACACACATCACCTAAGGAAGGGTCCTTAGTAGTACATACCCCTGATTTAAACTTAATTGCATCCAGTGCACTGTAGGAGATAACAAGATATGATGTGGAGACTTGTAGCTGAAGACCTGTACAACTATGTAATGCCATGGATTTAAAAATAAGCAATTTCTTGGAAAGAAAGCTTGAGAATTGCACCTTTGAGGGCAATTGTGGTCATGGAACAGCAGTAATCATGTTTTACACAGCAAAATGTGTTTCTTTGGAATAACTGATGTTCATCTAAAAGGATAGTGTTGGATTTTCACAAGTGCAGCATTTTAGTTTTGAAATGAAACATTCAAAAAATTCATGTCAACAAAGGATTTGGGGTTAAGGGGTTTTGTTTGATATTTTTTTAAAATTCTGATGAATGCCATACTAAACACTTACACATCTGCTCTCAGCACTCAACAAATGTAGTCAAAATGACCTCTGCCAGTGCAGTAAAGGCCAATGGTTAAAGCTGCGTGGTTAAACTCACACCCTGGAATGAAGACTGAAGGGCAGAGCAGCTTTCCAGGTTTAGCAGATTGAGGCTCCACATTCCCAAGAATTCACAGCTCCAGCTCTGGCCTGGACTTTGCTACCAGGGCTGCAGAAATTGTATCCACCTACATCTCAACTTCAGTTTGGCCTATGCCTTAGAGCTCAGGAAGCAGTCCTTCTGTTTTGCTTGTGTTTTTTTACTTTCGCTCAGTCTTCCTGTCTCTACTTAGTCTTCCTTTTCTTTAGGTGGCCTGAGAAGAATGCTGTGTGTTTAATTTACCAGAGATTTCTGATTTACAAAGTTTCTGGCAAATGTTTAGAGCTACTCAATTCAGGCTGGAAATGAAAAAAAAACCAAAAAAGCAGTTTTCTTATAATGACTTTGCTTCTGACACTGAGTAGGTGCACAAATTGAGGTCTCTGGGAGGGAGAAGTAAAGAGCCATTTTCACCGGAAAAAAAGGAGAGAAAAGGAATAGAAATGAGACTTCAGAAACTTCTGGTTTGTAAGAGCTGTCACATAATGTAGTGGTTAGAACCACAACACAAAATAACCATGCTCATACAATGCATGATTATTTGAACAACTAGGAGATTTACTATGTTTTAGACAATTTTCATGCTGTTAAAGGCAGCTTGGGTATGTTCTTTAACATTCTTCCCATTTTACAGAGAGAAACAATATTGGAGCCACATTTTTTAAAAATCCTCAGGTTTAGATCCAAATGAAAAGCAACCTCAAACATAATTAAATGCAGAGCTTAAAATTCCATTTCCATGTTTAAACAATGACATTCTCTTGCTCAACCACTGGTAAATAACATTTGTTGTCCATTTACAACTAGGGTATTAAAAAAAGAAATAGGATGTCGTGCTTCCTAATTAGAACATTTATGTGGAAGGGTTGCCAGTCTTCAAGATAAATGCATGTATTTCTCTGTGTTCCCACAGTAACTGTTTTATAGCTGAGTTGGATTTGTCACTGACATCTCTGAAACTGTGTCAATGTTTTGTTGAAGTCCTACCCAGCCCTTTCCTGCCAACATCTGACTGAGAATTTAAGGGACCAGATTCTTTGAGGACTGAAACCAAGCAAGTTATGTCATGAAGCCACTGTTGTGCTTGTTCTCTGTTCCAGAGCAAAACCACGATTAGTTTTTCTTTAGACCCACAACAGGAAAATGTATGCTGTTTCAACTCCCTCCACCGGTCTAAGGACTGGAAACCTAAGGAGAAAAAAACACGGGGTTAATATTTTTTCTGTCTGTTTGATCACTGCCTGTGAAGCAGAATTTGTCCCATGGCACTATAACCACATTCATTGTAGGACTATTTTAGAAGATGATCAAGACTATTTATTTAATACTCCTGTAATATATAAATGAGTCTGTATTACTCATAGTGAACATATGCTTTGCTGTATTTTACTCTCATGTCAATGCAACCCCATTATTATAAATCAAACGGAGGATTTGACAGACTACTTCATTCATGTCTTGCTCACTGCTCCCACTGTTCCCTGAAAAACACACAATGGGCCATTTGTAAAAGGAACAAACTCTAACAGCTGATTTTACTTCGTTTAACAGCTGAGTGCATCTTGGTGTAACCCCAAAGATGTTTTAGCTTATTTGTTTTGACTTTACAAACTTGTTAGCTAGCTCATGTAATATTTGTGAAATTATAGCAGATTGTTAGAAATGTATTTAGAACAGTTATAAGTCACTGATATTCAAGCTCTTCAAGAGGCACTGTGCAATATTATCAGCAAGAACTAAATATTCTACTTGAGAAATAAGAGGCACATTCCTTATCTGTTGTTTGAACGAAGAAGAGGGTGGGGACATTTCTTAAGCAATCACCCATTCAAAATGTTTCCAGATCAAATCACACCTTTTACACTGAAGATTATAAATGGCTGCAGTGAAGTATATTTCATAATGGAACAAAACAAAACATATTTCATAATGGAACAAAAAGCTACCTAAATGTAAATTTTTGTGACCAGCAATACATTTGGTCATCGTCTCTTTCACACTGATAAAATATAATTGGGGCAGAGATTGGAGAAGATTTCTTAAAGACACAATGTTCTTAACATTTGCTTTAAATTACTCATTGCATTTTTTAGGGTTTTTTACTGCTTTTTCTAAAATTACCGATCTGTTTGTTTTATCACATCTCAAGGAAACGCAAGCATGTACATATAATAAAACTGTTATGATACTTGTTCATGTACTTTGCATGCTAGCTGACTAGGCAAGCAATTATGCTAATCTAGCTGCTAAATGTATTTATTACTTGGGCTGGACCTACAGCCACACCTGTCTGCTCTATCTCACACCAGGGCAGGGGAGCTTGGGAACAACAGTGCTTCTTCAATCCATGGAAAGCTTTGTAAGAATGTTCACGTGTGGCAGACCCTTTCCACTCCAAACATCCCAATCCTCAAATATTTGATATTAAGGATATTTGATCCACAGATCATTAAGAAGGACTCGCTGATTTTGAAATCTCTGTGACTGCTTTCCAGTCTTTGGTAAATAGTGGGGCTTGTTCTAAGGGAGTCAGAGAAACTGGAAAGAAATTCAGTCATGTCATGTCTTCCATAGTAGTATGAGAAATTCCACTGTTCTGCCCTTGCTAAAAGGGTCTTCTAGTAGTAAGAGACGAAGGATCTGCAAAGCATTAGGAATTATCTGGCCAAGGAGGGCAAAAGCTTTTTGGCTTTTTCTCTTCTATTCTTATTCCTCCTGTGGGTCACCTGTACATATGGCCTTAACTCTCTTCTGAGCAAACCCAATGAGAGGTTGGAGGTGCTGGAATGCAGAAAGAGAGCAAAGCTTAGGAGGGGTGCTATACTGTATTTCCCAGGAGAGGCTAAATTGATATTTTGTCTAGAAGTTGGAAGAGGCAAGGTCAAACATTGGGTCTGCAGAGATCTTCCCTCATAAGCACCTTGGAGATACATAGAATCCTAATGCCCAGTTTTGCCAGCACTAGATTCCGCACAAATCTGAGTACCAAGTCTTGAGCACTGGTGGCTCTGGGCTTCTAAGCCTTACTCACATCTCTGGAATAATTACTCTGAAGCCTTTGGGGTCCCAGCCAATAGAAAACAGTAGGCACAAGGATTTAGGTGGAATTTAGGCCAGCAGAGTCTGGGACTAAGATCAATATTTAGATTAATTGAAGGTGTTATTCACCCTTCTCTCCCCCTCATTTTGGATAGCTAGCAATCAGCCTTTTCTTTCTTTTAGAGATCTGAATATTTATGCAACCAGGAATAAATCTATCCCGACCTCCTCTAGGCTTTCCACAATTAGTCCTTCCAACTACACTCCGGAGTTGAATCACATACCTTCTAGCAGCGATGTTCAGAACACAACTGAGTGACTGTCAGCTGGCCAAGCTTTCACATGCTTTGGAGTGCATCTCTGGTTTCCTAGGGAACCTCGCCTGTGTCCTCCTGTGGTGGTCAGAGGCACCCAGGAGACATTTCATTACTGCCACTGTTCATGGTTTTGTACATCCCTAAGTAATCAACACATGAAAGGTGCCTTTGCATTTTTTTATTCTTAAATTTCTAAAGCAGTAAGATGAATTGCTGACCATACAAAGCTGTTGTACTTCTAGCTGTAAAACTCAAGAGCCTTGCCTAGAAGTTTGAAGCTGAACCCCTACCGTATTCATCTCACTTACACTGCCAGTATGGGCTAATGACCAGCTCTGACTGGCAGGCCACTGTTCATCCAAGCATCTACCTGTGGCTTTGTTCTGATTTATTTATCTCCTATTGCTCAGAACCAGTTATTCTTCAAAGATCCAAATATGTCTCACAGCCCATATATCTAGTGTCATCCTGCAACCATTAACAGCTTACTTCTTACCTTGCACAGTAGGCGAGCAGGCTGAACTTTCTCCAGGGAGCCTTTAAAGTATACACAGTGTCTTTGTTCAAGAATAGGCTATTTATTTCTTAAAAGAAGAGTGTATGTGTGTAACCACTCGATATTTAGGATATTGGCCAAAATCTTTTCGGTGAGCTTTTCTTTCAAAACAGAAAATCGAGCAAATACTTCTGAGGAAAGCAAAGGTTTAACTGGAAGATTTTCAGTTGGTCTTCATATGCGCTCGTTCATCTATCTCTAGAGACTCTGAGACCCCTGTCACAGATGTAGGCTTGATACGCACCTTATCTTCTCTTCTGTACACATACTGGTCACAGATGTCTGAATGCTACATTTTCCATGGCAGGCTGAGGATTTAATGCTTTCCTCTAGAGGAGAGATAAGAGCCAGAACATGTGTAAGCAGCATTACATTTTCATTTGTAATCAGTGATGTGTAAAGTTTGTAAAAGTTTGTTGACACTTGTATGATATATTCAGTCTCCATTAGAGGGGTAGTGGACAGAGTTACATGGTCAGATACCATTTTGTTTGAAAAGAACTTCTCTCCTTTTACCAGTCCAGAAACATTCTCCATCGCTTCTGTCTCATGTAAAGAAATACACAGCCTTATCATTTTCCAGTCTTAATACTCTTCCTTATCATTCAAATTTAATGTATTTCCACCTTCTGTGTTGTAGCCATTTACATTTTATTGATTCTTGGATGCAGTTTACAAGTCAGTGATTTATTATCTTTCACTTCTCTTTGTGCTGACAGGGAACATTGCTATTTTGCTAATTCTGTTGTAGCGTGCGGTAAATATATTTGTGTCTGAACCCCGTGAAAATGTACAGTACGCATTTAAGCTGTGCTAATTGTTATTACACAGATTTTTAGAAGAGGAGAGAAGAAAATTCATGGTTAAGGGTCATATCCCATTTTCTGCTCATGAAACTTGGTATTGAAACATATGCAATTTGTTCATTATTTGTCACTGTTTAGGGGATTGTGCAGTGTCTGGCACAAGAGATGACATGAAACATTCAGGCCAGAGCTTTTAAACTGAGGTGCCAGAAGGTGGGTATGCAAGACTTTTGAGTTAAGGATGGATTTAAGAGCCTCTAAATTTAAAAATGGAAAGCAATGCTATGTGTGCATAAAAATAAATATTTTTAACAAAAAATGCTGAAAAGTGAGCTAGACTATCTCGTGCACAGGGTAAGGCGTGGGGCAGCACTATGGTGTGTATCACTTTCCAAGAGCAGCAGCATGAATAAAACCAGGGGACACACGCAACATGGGACAGGGACCAGCCGCAGCTACAGGGCACTGCTCAGTCCCCTGATGATGGTGGCAGCTGGGAGGTCTGGCCTGAGAGATTTGCCACTCCTTCCACACCAGGCATTTCCAGAGCAAGGATCAGATCTCCTGTGTACAGTGTTATTTGTCCTGCCCTGTGCTCCTCTCTGCTTTGTAAATTGTTTTTTGTGGGGTACAGAATAGGGAAAATAGGCCGTGGTAGTTCAGCTGTGTTGACAATAAACCAGTCCCTTTTCTCTGGCTCACCTGACAGCAAAGCTGGTGAGCTGTTGAAAACCTCACATATTATTGCTGGAGGACTGAGCTCATGATGAAATGGCTTGGCAAAAATTACACCTGGCAAAAATGAGTTATTTGCTTAGGAAAAAGAGTCATTTCCACTCCTCATGGAACATGTGTGCCTGCCATTTCTTGGTTTGCACACAGAGGCTCTAGATGGGTTCCTCTTCCACATCACAAATCAGCATTTCCTAGGAAGTTTCTCATTTTTGTGTGGCTAGGATGTTGTTACGGTGTGTTTTTTACCCATACTGGACCTTGCCTATTGCAAGTCAGTTACTTGTTGCTTCACAGCTAAATTGCTGCAACTTGCCCATCTTTGGGCTACATCTACAGTCAATCCAGGAGCTGTATGCAGCTGCTCTCTTACTAAACAAGGTGTTTTACCAGGAGCAGCAATTTTACAAGATCATCTGCTGGTTTTGATGTGAGCCGCTTGCGCAGGATTTACTGCATCCCCTTTCTGCTGTCAAAGAAGAGGATAGAGCACAGATTGCAGTTCAGCATAATGGAAGGACACTTTCTGTGAGGAGCTCTCGGTTTTGGCATTTGCTTGAGGCTGTTTGGGGGCTGTGGGGAGGGGTGTTAATGATCAGGACAGGCTGTGAGTCTCCTCTGTTTTTTGAGGATTTCAGAAAGGATGGGGCTAGACCTGACAGCACTCCCCAAATCTGTTGTGTTTGTAAAGATTTTTTAAAATATGACTGAAATACAATCCTGCAATCCCCAGCTGCTCGTCATAAACACTAGCATGGCTCTCACCAGGGTTTTACACCTGTCCCCACTACACTGAGCTTACAGGAGGCTCCTCAGGTGCTCTACACAGAAGCACAGCACTTGCCTGTTCCTCAGTCTCTCTCACACACTGCTTGATCATAGCCTCTCTCTGTCTTTCCAGTAAAAGAAATGGGACTTTGTGTAGAAATGATGTGTCCCAGCCCCACAGCTGTTCTCCTTGTGCTGTTCAGCAGCTTAAGCAAGCTCCTGCCCTGAGCCCCAGAGCTGCAAGTGCTCGAGGGTTCCCATCTCATCTTTTCAGCCACTAGGGAGAGAGGAAATAGGCAGGTTTTCTGACTATTCCTAAATAGAAAGAGCATGCTTGCCTGGATGGTGTTTCCTACTGCCATGGTCAGGGACAGAATATGAGTCTGGGCAAGAAATTTATTGTGTTCTTAGGCCTTGTATCTGGCAAAAGAAATATACTGCTCTAGGAGAAAAAAAAAAAAACAAACCCTGCATAATGCCAATAAGCAACTCTATATATTTCCTTGTTTAAATTTTGTCACAGCTTTATGGTGTTCTTTGGGGTTAAGTCTAAGGTTCCCTGAGTACACAAGATCCTCCTCTCTCACTCCTCCCCTCAGTTCTTCTCATCCCTTTCTCAGCTGGCTCAGCAGCTAAACCAAATTGCTCTACTCTTCCTCTTTCTTGTCAAGTTCCCCTGTGTCTGTAAATCTAAGTCTCTCAAGCTTTGCTGTATTTAAGATCCCGGGTTAATACCTAATCTCTTTGTCCTGCTTCTAGTGGAAGTCTCTTCCAAACATTCTCCCTGAAAACAAACTTTGCAGGACTAGTTTTCCCAAGCCTCACTGTGCCATCATCCAGCCTGAGGACTAGATCAAAGGAAAAGAAAGCTACAGATGGATGAATTGTCACTTTACCTGACCTGGAAATCTTAAAATGTGTTATCAGTGCTGAATTTGTAACAAGCGGATAAAGAGGAGAAAAAAGGGGGTTTGTTGAGTTGTCCAGAACACTCATTGAGAAGGAACAAACATATGTCACTAGAAACTGGAGTATGTACGGATCCTATGCAATTATTTAAAAAAAAAAAAAAAAAAAAAGAAGGTACATCCTGGTGCAGTAACCTAAAGGCCTTGCCCAAATCCTGCTATTGATTTCTTGCTCTGAACTGGCAGCTGTTGAAAGTCAATATTGGTCTAATTCTAGAAAAAGAAAGAGTCTTTTGGTCATTCAACAACACCCAGTTAAATCCAATACATTGAGCTACAAACCCTTTCAATAAGTCTGTTTGTTTGGATTCTCTTGAACATAATGAAAAATGTAGATTTTTCAGATAGATGGGGAAAAAAAATAGAAGATTCCTTAGGGCATCTCAAGATGGGAGAAAAAAACAAAAGAAGAAAATAAATTCAAGGCACTGCTTTGTTGCTGAATGAGGCCACACTTCATCCTGTATGTGGATAAAAGACAAGACAATTTCCCACTTCCCATATCTGTTCTGTATTGCCAGGTTAATTGTTGTCATTGTATTCCCCACAAGAGAAGCTTCATCAGTGGTGCCAAATAAACCAGATTAGTGTTCAGGGGCATTTGCTGGAAGTGATGCCAAATCCATTCTTGATCCTAATTATATGAAATATGCTCCACTAATTTTCCACAAGGTGAATAAAAATAATGCCAGAACCGCCGCTTTCACTGAAGCTCAATTAGGAGGTATTCACTAATCCCAAGGCATATCATAGCTGCTTCTGTGCAATTATATTCTCCATTTTATAAACTGATGTTTACCTAGAGAAGATGAATACCCTAATTCCTGGCACCGATACAAGAGTGATATCGGGAGAGAGAGAAAAACATAGAGAAGGCCTGGCCCATATCCCAACATTAGGCACACTGACCTTTGGTTTCGATCTCCACAGGCAAACTGTTGCATCTCTGCGGTTTCAAGCAGTACACACAGGAGATGCACACTCCACCACAGTGCTCATTCCCAAATCTAAAAGAAGAAATGAAAATCCACTTCATTTTGAAAATAAAATCAGATTAAATAAATTATCCTTTGTTACTCACGGAACATTCCCCGCAATGTATAATACCTTCTTCTGCAGTGAATTTCAGATTTCCATGATGACTGGTTTGCACCAGCTGACTAAGAAAGAGGTATGTGTCAAAAACAGGCAGTCACTTCGGACAATTGCAAATTCAGCCTTTTGTTCTAACTATGGGAAATTCATAGTAAAACTGAGAGGCATTCTGCTAGCATATAAGTACAATGAAATGTATTTTGATTGCATTTTTTAAAAAATCCTTTACAGCTAGAGTTAAAAGAGGATGGGCAAACATATTAACAATATAATAACAAATTATATTCATAGTCTGTAGTTGGTTTATATAATAGTATCATCTTTCAGGAGTCTCAAAGCACAAAACATCTTTATTTTCTATTAATCAAAAACCCTTGTCTTTCTCAATTTAGAGGATTTTACTTATAAGTAACCTGTTTTCCTTCATGCCTTTATTTTTGTGGCAAGTCTCACAAACAACAATGCTAATATTAGAGAAATAGATGTTATGTTTCATTGCTTCATTTACCCTCTTGCCATTTTTGAAGTTTCTCCTACCTCTAAAACTGCTGGGGAGACCCTGTTTATTGATTGTCTGATACAGAATCATAGAATCGTAGAATATCTCAAGTTGGATGGGCTCCATAAGGGTCATAGAGTCCACCTCCCTGTTCCTGATAGTACTACCTAAAATTAAACGGTATGACTGAGAGCATCATTCAGACACTCCCTGAATTCTGGCAGGTTAGGTGCCCTGGGAAGCTTGTTCCAGTGACAGACCACCCACCCTCTGGGTGAAGAACCTTTCTCTAATGTTCCAGATGCACCTTCATAACACATTTTCTAGCCCAAGCTCTGACTAGTTCGTGGGGTTATATAATTGTTAGTGTCCAACAGAGTGAAACCTGACATTTAAAGAGAACAGCAACATTTTTAAGGTGAGTTAGTGACTTCAGGGTTGATGCACTCACAACCTCATGACACTGTGCTGCTGTCAGAACTGATCTCTTAACTTCAACTGATAGTTGCAACGGTATCCTCATAGCGCCATCCTCCCCAGTGGGATAATAAAGTATGTTGGGATTAAGGAAAAAGAAGATATGCATCTTTCTTCTCAGCACATACACTGAATTCTGATTATACTCCCCCAGCCCTCTCACAGGATTTGGCTAAGCAGAGGAAGCAGAACAACTCACACCTATTCAAACTGAAGTTCTCCAGCAGCCTGTTGTTTTCCTCTTGGCAAAAATCCAAAAGAGATTTCATTGGTGATTGCTGATCAGGAATAGGAACAGGAAATTGTGTATCTACTTGGAGGCTGATCCCTAAAACCTAAGATGACAGGCAAGCCCTTATGCATACACTGTGAGGTTTACAGCTGCGGTGTCTCCTGACACTCAAAATGTGAAGACTTTTTGGATTGCTGCTGCTGCTGGATGGCATAATGGGTTTTGTTCCATTGACTACATTATCTCCGAATACAAACTAGTACCATTTTTTCCAGGAGTACTGGAAATTTGCCAGCAACTCAGCAATGTTAAAGAGATGATAAAAGAGGGTTTAAAAGGTCTCCTGGGTGAAGTCTGAAGGAGATGCACAAAAATGTCGAAGCATGAGGGTACCCCTTGAGCTGCCTGTTTTCCTTTCTTGCCACAGGGACTTCTGAAGCAGGACAAAATTAGATGGAGGGAAGCTGCATTTCAGAAAGGGCCTGGGGTTTGGGGAGCTCTCTTGGTTGTTTGTTTGTTTTTAATGTGTTGCTTTAGGATGTTGTGTAAAAGCTAGCTGTGTTGCTGAATTTCCTCAGGTTTTTTCACAAAATGCTAACTGGAACGTGGGAGATTGGGGATATTTATAATCTCTAGGCTGAGTCTGAGGAATCAATACTAGATCTTGAGGGAAACGCTGGTTTCGGGGAGGAAGCTGACAGAGTGAGTGTTTGGAGGGGAGGCTGTATGATCAACAGGTTGTACCTCAGTTCCATTTGGGGGATTGTAACACCTGGGAATTCACTGCTAGGACTCCTGAATTATAGTAACCCAGTGCATCTCCAGGGCAGGTATGTTCCTAGACGCTGTTTTGATGTATGGGTACAAGACATCAGCATACAGAAACAGGCCAATAGAAATGTAACCTTGGAAACAGGTCCATGGCAATCCAGCAGCAGGCCTCCACCAGAGTGGCATCTGTTGAGAAATATTCACCATGGGTTACATACTCTGTTTTGTTGCTTACTGATGGTAATGCCGTTCCTGGAATCTGAAAAACATTCATGCATAAAAAGCAGTATCACTATGCTGCATGATGACATTGATGGAGCTTGCCAAGCAGCGTGGTTGAGTGCCTCTGTGAACTTGGTGAAGAAATTTGCCTGCACTCAGGAGTTTCCTGGAGGCTATGCAGGAGTCAGGGCATGGAAACGTATGCAGGCATGAGACAAAGCACTTGCAGTAAGCACATTTTCCATCGGAACAAACGCAGGTGATTAATGGAGCTGTAAAGCGACTTGGGATGAGGAGACTCTTGTCTCTTTCTAGTGCCAGGAAAAAGCATTTTCTACTGCTGAGATGGGGTGTATATGTCAATTAATTACCATTTTTTCAATTAATTGTTCCTGCGATACACCTTTCCCTAAAGAAATTATTGAGCAATACAAGCAGAACTCAAACTAAATCTGTCACAGCTGAGAGGGTAACTGACTGCATTTGCAATTCCTGCTTCCCAGATGTCCCACATTTCTTCAGGTAATGGGCAGAAGCACAAAAAGGGTAATTCGAGATAGATATCTCTGCTCCCAGGCCTCATTGACTGACACTCAGCTTTCTTCTTATTTTGTCAAATTTGCTCAGTGTGATGCTGATGGTTTTGTTAGCCAGCAGTCTCAGTGGATCTTGAAAAAACCCAAATGTTTGCATGGGCTGTGTATTTGCAGTGTGATGGAAACAAATGGAGGCTTTCTTTACAGAGTCTTCAGTGATCACTGGTGGTGACTGAAACACTCCTAATGAGCAGCTCCTGCAGGCCCACTGGAGAAATGCCTGCCGAGACAAAGCCCCTTTGTCATGAATTGCATCTTGGATGTTCTGTCACGGAAATGCAGTATTAATAATTTCTGTAAAGACAGTCTCTTCCTTGGACTTTTAGAGCTACAAATGCACCCTGTGGGTCAAAATCATGCTCTCTTATTGTGTCATGTCCACATATTCTCAGCACCAGAATTTAGCTGGTTGAGGGAGGTTATTGTCCCACTCTGCTCTGCAGTGGTGTGGCTTCACCTTGAATATTGTGTGCAAGTATTGGGCACTGCAATATTAAAAAGATATAAAGCTATTACAGAGTGTCCAAAGTAGAGTTACAAAGATGGTGAGGGGCCTAAAGAAGACGTAAGAGAAGTGGATGAGGGGACTTTGTTCAGCCTGGAGGAGACTGAGGGGAGACCTCATTGCAGTTACAACTTCCTTGTGAGTGGAAGAGGAGGGACAGACACTGATCTCTTCTCTGTGGTGACCAGTGACATGAAGTTGTGTCAGGAGAGGGTTTAGGCTGAATATTTAAAAAGGTTCTTCCCCGAGAGGCTGGCTGGGCACAGAACAGGTTCCCCACGGAAGTGGTCGCAAGAGGTGAGCAGGTCACAGGTCAAGCCTGACAGAGCTCAAGAAGCATTTCGACAGGCACATGGTGTGACTCTTGGGGTGTCCTGTTCAGGGCCAGGGATTGGACTCAATGATTTTTATGGGTCCTTTCCAACTCAGGATATTCTATGATTCTGTGATTAGCTTTCTGTTAGCTATTCTGTTAGCTTATTCTATTCACGTGAGCACTCATCTAAAGAGTGGGAGCCAATAACTAATAGACTGAATTTTCTTGCAGGATACCTGGTAGAAATAGCATCTACTTTCTTCTAATAAGCCACAGAATTTGTTGGAAGAAAATTAAAGCCTGAAGCACCCTTGGTGTTGTTGTTCTTGTTTCAAACTATTTTTGAATCTCCACTAACCTAGGAAGACTTCTCAGATAAATGATTGCCTAAATTAGAATTTCTGATTCACATGAAATATTGGGAAATGAGAGGAAGGGTTATATTATCTATTTCATTAGAACTAACTCTCAGGGTCTGTATCCCAGCCTGCAGCAGAAATGTCAAGAGGAGCAGCTGCTAGCTGCTACAGCACACAAGCCAGCAGAACATTTCCATCCCTGAATAAGGCAAAGGGGAGTGGGGGAAGCTGAGTGAATTGCATAAGACCTGAACATTGTAAAGCAGTGATGGACTGTATTTCTGCAGAAATTTTGCTGAACCTTTTATCTGTCCATTTTCAGAGATTAAGTGTTGTTTTCTTTGTGAAGCATGCAGACCTTCAATAGTGTCAGCGTGCCATTGCTTTTGGGCTTTAGTGTGGTTCTAGAAGAATGTACTGTACACCTCAGCCCTTTGTAATACAAGTTATTATTAGCACGGCTTTTCTTTTTTTACCTCTTTATCTTCACTAGATGCCAAATAAGCAAACCTCTTGCCCTATTATGCTGCTTTGTGTCACCAAACAACACTTGCCAGCGTAGAAGTAGGGCAAATTAACTGAAAGGAACAAAGAGGATGGTCTTTCCTGGGCTGTTGCTTACACTCGAGTCTTACAACTGCTCCCTGACTAGGTGGGCCATCAGCAATGTCATTAGGATTTATCACTTCTGTCATATATTTCTTTGCCTGCATGAAGTCAGAATCCAAGTCTTCCTGGGAACTATTTTGCCTAGTATTTCTTCAAATATTGCTTAACACTAACACATTGTACTCGTAAAGTATGTGAAAGGGCTGGGCTGTTGCTATGCCTTGTTAGTTGATGTCAGCATGTTGGACTGGTGTCTCACTGTAAAGCTGTCATGGTAGTATGCCAGGCTTTGAAGAAAAAAAATTAAGACGAAAAACATTGGCACTTAAAAAGTCAGGCAAGCATATAGCAAACCATGGTGCATATTCACTGCCAGTACATACTTTGCTTCATCCCAATGTCATTCCCCCAGGCTTGTAGAAATATTTGTTAATAAACAACATTCAGAGGGGAGAAAGTAAAGCAGTATGTGGCTTTGGGTATTTTCACATATTTCTGTGTGACAGAGCTACAGGTTTTTTGACAAGCTAGGTTGTGGGTGCATGTCTTCTTTTGGCTGGCTTAAGAGGTCACTGTCTGTAGTTTCTTGTTACACCCCTATCCTCTCTACCCAGCTACTCTGCATGCTCAGTTGGTTCTCTGGGCACTTCATAACTTCTTTGGGGCCATTTAAACCGATTAGGCTTGTCCCTTTAGTGGGGGAGTTTGGCAACACCATGCCAGGAGATGTGAGGGAACAGTGGACGCCAGCAGGGAGGCTGTGTCGGAGCTGGGGCTGGTCATTTTGTCCTTCAGCTCAGCTGTGTTAGTAAGAGGTGGCATGGGCACAGTCTTGCTTCTGATCTGAGCCACGCTCAGCTCCTAGAACACTGCAGCTGAGAAGCAGAACATTACTAGAGAGTTATAATTACCATGGGCTAAAGCTGTACTTTTACTAGAGCTCAGGCTAGTTCGTGGTGACTTGATCACAATCAGATGACCTTATTGCTTTTTGTTTCCTGTTGGGTCTTGATCAACTTTCTAGGTGCACCGACTGCTGTCTTTACCATTTGTATCAAATATCCTTACAGAGCCCGTTCAAATGTGCAAGAGCAGCACCGTGTAGGAACTTCTCCATTTTACAGAGTCAATTTGCTTAGACCAAGAATTCATATCGCAATTCAGACTTGCTGTACCATATCCAGCATTACAGAGAGCCTTCATGCAGCATGTGGCTATCACTCCGTGCAAAGTCCTGGTGATTCATGGTTGGGTTAGTGTAGAAAGGCTTTTATTTTTTATCTAGATTGGGGATACCTATAATTTATCTTCTCTGAAAAATAAATTAATTACTTTATATTCAGTAGAAATATAGAACTGGGAGAGCCAACTGGGTTCTTTGACTCTGGTTCCACACAGTCTTGGGCAACCAGGTGATAGACGTTTATGGTCCAGAAAGGTCCATAGAACACTTACTTTTTCCTATTCATTATCTGCCTCTTTGCATAGATCTAATTGTTTGTTATTGCAAAATGACTACCTAAATAGATATTAGGGCTTAGAAATTACAATAATTTCGTTTGACTTCCTCATAATGCTTGTCCTAATGCTCATTCCTGCAGTGGAGGAAATTAATCTTTGCTATTAATTTTGTCTATTAAAGCCAGAATTCAGATCGGTCCATTTGCAGTCCTTATTAAATAAGGACCCCTGCTGGCCCTTATTAGATAGATGAAGGACCAGAGTGAAGTTCCTTGTTACTTAAATGAAACCCATGTTTAGCAAAGCTGTTAAATCACAGCTGAAGGCAGACATCTTGATGAATAAATCAGCATTCATGAATAAATAATTGACATGAGTGCTAAAATGGGATTTTCGTTTTCATGCTGTTTCTGTTCTTGGCCAAAAATTGAGACAGTCTGTGTGAGTGGCAGTGGTGGCCCTTGTGGCAAAGACAAGTAAGGTCAGGTTTCCAAAGGTGTAGATACAATTCTGGTAGGACCAACAGAAGCGTCTCAGTGTGTTGGAGGCTTCAGCTCCTTCAGTTTCAATGATTCTCATGAGTTAAGGAACTGGAATGAGCCTTACCAGCACGTTTCCCATAGGACATCAAATAACGTGAGTCAGTGCTGCTCTGGGACACATTTGCACTTTGATCTAGCAGTTAAAGGCTCAGTGTCCCATTAATAGTTCATTCAAGACAGCTGCCTTTCCCTGTAATTGTGCTGGTTATTCACACCAGTGGAACTTTCATCAGCCAGCCGCTTCCTGGGGACAACTATTTCCCACTCTGCATCACCAACCTAAATAGGTTATGAGTCTTGTAGCATTTTGTGTACAGGCCATGAAAAGTTTCAAGAGCAATGTTTCTGGAAGAGTCTTCATGTTTTTGTTAGCACAGTGGCTATATCCTGCCAGAGACGGAGGAACAAGCACATCCAAGGCTCATCTTGCATAGAGCCAACTCCAGTATTTTTTGGTCTCCTGCCTAAGTGCTATGCAGGACCCATAAAGAACCATCCCAGCATGCCATCTTGTTTTGCTAAATTTTTTTAATACCTGTGGTTGTGGGGAAATGCCAGTTCTGAAATCTGCCACTTTAATAATACAAGTGGTTTTCAGATGCTGGGGATAAGGATGCAGCTGCTTCAAGAGCCCAGCGTGCTGGTATTCTTAAGAACTGCAGCCAGGCACTTACAGTCCCCTTGTGTCTTAAAGCCACAGCAAAGGGCAGGAACCGGTGCCACCCGGGAATCAAAGGCTGCCGTTCGTGCCCGCACAAAGCGAGCAGGCAGAGCCTCTGGAACACTCCCGGTATCCAGGCAGGCCTCAGATGAGACTAAAGTGGTGCCAAGTTCTTGCTGTGGTTTTTTTCCCCTCTCACCTCATGTAATGCTTGTGATAAACATCAGTGCCCGTTGCTTGCATGCGAAGGGCCAGCACGTGGCATAACAGGCAATCATCTGCAAGGATGGAGTGCTAGCACACTTGAGGAGAGAAAAAGCAGGATGGTGTCTTATTACAGGCCATTTTGGGGCTACATCTCCAGTTACAAGAGCTCCTCACCTAGAATAAAGTGACCCAGATCCATCTGACTCAGTGGAACTATACTGATTTACACATGTTGGAGCTCTGCTTTGGATTTCTATAGTGTAAAGCCATTCACTCTCTAATTTCACTGGCTCATAACTTCACAAAGTTACAAAACCAGATAACAGATATTTGCATACTATAAAACCAACAGGTACATCCTGGAAACAGACACTCCTGGAGTCCTGGGACACACATTTCCCGAGCACGTAGCAGGATAATTGCGCAAGGCATAAAAAAGCCACTTGCTATCATCAGACACTGTGAAAGACATTAAATAGCTCTCATGGATAGCATGGCATGTAAAAGGAGCAGGTAAAAGGAGCATCAACCTCATGAAGAGGAAGACAAGTTACATGAAGTTTATAAGGAAATTTCTAAAAATCCAGCATTCAGGTGAGACGGGAAGCTAAGAATTTGGACCCTGATCTGGACTGCTGAGTTTAGTACTGACCTTGCTCGATGGCCTCTGTTGTCCTACAGCCTCTTTCTCTTCACCGCTGTTGCAGCAGCAGAATCTCCCTAGACAGTTTCTGTTTCCCCACCAAATCTTGTTGTTTCTTGCCAAGTGTCCCTGTTTTATTTTGGGCATGGAGCACCTCCCCAGGATAGAACCTGTTATTTGGTAGTCACAGCATGTATCTAGGACACACATATTCCTACTCTCTTAGAAGAGGAAATTATGCCTGGGATTCCCACATTGTGGATGAAGCTTCTTGCTGTAAAAAGGGTGAAGATGTAGAGTAAGAGTAAGTTGTTCTACCTATTTCACAGTTTTGGGGAGAATGGATTGGCCACATGTGTGGTGAGAACACTTTCTAGGTGAGGTTTAATGGGTGTCCTGGGCATAGGAGCCCTTAATTTTGGACCTTGCAAGCCCTTCTGTCCTTAGCTATGCAGCACCCTGAAAATTGTGCTGTACAGAGATAACCACCTGACAGCACTGACTGGGCAGTGCTTGGGGGCTTGTGGACTCCCACTGCTTTTTGCACACAGCAGCTCCCCAAGCAAGATTTTGAGAATCCCAACAGGTCTGTGGTGAGCAGAAGCAATGTACAGAAGGACATGCTGTGCCATAAGTATTTTTACAGCTGAGCTCAGTCTTCCCTAAGGATGCTGCCCTATGGATCATCACATCCAAGATATGCTCTGGCAGTAGACAAGCTAAATCAAACGATAACCACGTGGGCAGCGTGCAGGCAGGAGCAGGGCCTGGATCGCCTCTAACTTTGTTCTTTCAGCATAGAAGTGCCTAAATATTGAAACTGGGGCATCTGCACAGGAAAACCTGTGGTACAGATGCTGCATGGGGAACCCATGGGCAAGTGTATCAATGTCTTCTTTTATATATCCTCAGCCATGGATTTGCTGTAGATGACACTAAAATACATGTGAATGTGAGACCATTGGAAAACATTTGGCTTGATCATGCTCTGTTGCCAAGAGATGCTAAAACTGGCTTCAGGCTTGCCAAATCCTTTCAGCTGAGAGGCCTCTGCCAGCTGTGCAAGGCTCAGCAAGGTTGATATAAACCTTTTTCAACCTTGAGAAGCCAAGTTTACTGGACAAGTCTTAAGGTGTTTGTACTATCTACAAATGCTCCTGGTCAGCATTTTATTTTGCTTTGTGACTTGGTTACCTAAGCTGGAAATGCTATTGTTTTGGAGTTGTTTATAGGACTTCTTACTTCAGTGGCTACAGGATTTTAAAGTTGTGATGCATGTTTTTTGCTCATCCATTTGTCACCCTGAAGTTTTCTGGCCATGTATTGCTCTGTATGTATGTCCTCTTCATGTATGTATGTCCCTTTCATGTATGCGTGTCCCCTTCTGTATTTCTGACCTATGGATCAGACATTCTAGACTCTTGTAGACCAGATTTCAAGGGGGTTGTAAAACCTGGAAAAAGCTGAAAGAGACTAGGACAGAAAATATATTGACATTGATGCAGTCACACGCAAAAAAAGTGCCAATATTTTGCAGTGGAGTCCCAGACGGAGATGGTGCCCATCCAAAAATTCTTGTAGGAAACACTGTTGTTTCTCAGCAAACTTCAAAAGTGAGAAAAATCTCCATGCTTTTATTGATATACACACCTGCTGGTTCCTCAGTGATTGGTAACAACAAATAATGAAGTTGTAGAGTGGCATTTATTTAACAGAAAGATAGACTAAAGTGGAATTGGAGTTCGCCTGAATCAGCGAAGCAAAACTCCCTCTGACCCAGTTCAGGGGCTGAAGCGCCGGAGGAGTGCAAGGTGCTGTGCATGGCAGGCAAGATGCTGTGCTCAGGTAATCTCACTGCCCTGAGCATTTTCACAAGCACACATCCACAGTTCATTTCAGAATCTACTGCCTGGATAGGTTTTCCTTTGAAATGTTTAAATAATATTTTTGAAATTTTTTTACATATTCTAACATTTTAACATATTCTAATCAAAACTGTGCTTTTATAAAACATTTCTAATGCTTTTTTCCCAAGATTTCCATTGACTGCAGCAGGCTTTGGCATGGACTCTAACTGTACAAAGCCTAGGACTATAAATATAGATTCCCAAGGACTTGACTGGAGGGAGTGACAGATGCATAGCTTGACTCCATGATCTGCCAGGGCAACATTTTCCAGAAGCAAAAAATGAGAATCATCTGTGTTAAATTTATCCACACTTGGACTTCTTTGGTACGTGCAGGAGGAAATCGCTAGGGAGCAGATGACTTTTTAATCTGCCAGTAGTGTAAAGTTTCTGCACTGTCTTCAAGGCAATGCTGTTTATTGCATTCCTTGGGTAAATTTTACCGCTGATGCAAAATATATAAAACATCTTCACAAGGTAAAAGGGAGGATCAAAAGCATATGATGAATAACTCTCTCTTCTTCAGTGCCTGCCTGAAGTGTTGCTGTGTGCTCTTACAACATGGTTTAGATCTTGGATCCATACACGTGGTCATGCTGTTGATATGCTTCCCAAGGACCTCATCTGGATCCCACCAAAAACCTTCTCTCTACTTCAGTGGCTTTGGAACCAGGCTGAAATGCACTGATCTCCCACTGACGCCCCAATGTCTACTAGAGACCTTCTTCCTCTTTGGACTGGAGAGGAGTCTTTTGTTTGGTCTGGCTAGCAACTTGAGAGCAGGGTTACATTTTTTCCTCCATTTCTGGTGACCTTTGGGCCTGGAAGCATGTTTTGGACGTGAGCTCTTGGGCAGCAGAGTGCTGTGTTTGCTCCTGCCGTGGCAGGGACGGAAACGTGTGTTTAGAGGGAAGTTCTGATTAGGATCATCAAAGCGTTTCCTTTCTTCAATTCAAACAGACCCACACAATGCAATCTCTGTAAGCCAAAAGCATGATTCAATGCTTTAATCATTATGAGAGGTGACGGGGATGGAAAGGCATCACTCATTTTTCAAGGCAGACTGGGAGGGAGATGCTCTGTACCAGTCTCATTGGCATAGCCTTTCTGTCAGTACCCACCCAAGCCCTTCATCAGAGATGAGATACAAGGGCAGATGGGGCTTTGGCTTGACCCAGAACTGATGCACTGATGCTTTTGTCAGTGGTTTGCAGCAAAGAGTACCAGAGGCAGTTTGAGCTGACTGACTGGAGCGCAGGGCTGAGTAATTCAGGCATTCACAGCACAGGTTAGCAGGAAGGCCCTGGGCGAGTCTTGCCATTGCACCTCCTCTCATTTTTCCCATCTGTCAGAGGGAATAATAACACTACCTCTGCCTGCCTTGCAAGGGTACCCTTGCAGGGCCTGAGTCATTTGGGAGGGGGACAGGCTCTGCATGGTGCCACTGGTCCCAGCACAGTTGCCTGGTGGTTCCTGAGAGAAGACCATGGCCAGCCGATGGTAAAGAGCTTTGAAGATGCAAAGAGCCAGTGCTGGCATTAAATCCCAGGGGCTGACACACCTTCACAAAAACTGTATTTTACTGTTTCCTGATGAGCAAGGCAAAATGAATGCCTCTCTGAAGGATCCAAGCTCAATTCCCTCCTCCCCCATCCCCAAACCAGATCTTTCTTCTGCACTTTTGGGAAGGAGAGGCTGGAGGCTGGAGGCGGCCGGCTGGCTGGGAGTTGTTCCAGCAGCAGGGAGCACTCATCTGGCAGCATGCTGACAGTTTGGAGCTGGAGGACTGTCCCTCAGGGACCCCTGCCAGATGGCTGGGATTAGAGTATCCCTCTGGCGGTTTTAGCCCCTGCTGGAGCAGTGGAGGGAGCTGGGGCTGGAACTGAGCAGGACAAAGATGTTTTCCACCGGTTTAGCTGGGAGGGCTTTAGGACAGAAGGGAATGTCACCAACTGTATTCCTGTGGCTATTAGATGGGCTGAGATAAGGGAATAGCTGCAAGGCAGAGAGAGGAGCGTTGGTGCTGGGTACCGTGTGAATACCAGCTTTCAGCTCCTGTGTGTGTAAATGTTAGTGTTGGATCGGTGATGATTGGCCCTGGAATGTGTCACCACAAAGCCATTTCTGAAGGGACTGGAGATTCATTTACCAAATGCAAGGGTGTTCTAATGAAAAGGCATGTACTGAAATATCCCCTCCACTGCTATTCATGGTTTGACATGGAGGGAGAAGCTGCTGTGCTGCTCCCCCCAACTTCAGCGCTGCAAGCTGGCCTCGGTTTGCTGGACCTTTGTGAGAGGAGGGCAGTGGAGCTGTCTGCACAGCTGGAAAGGCCCTCACCTCTGCCTCTCCACTGCCTTGGCCTCGTTGGCTCTGGGCTCCAGTGTGGGTTCATTGCTCTCATATTCAAAAGCCACCTCTCACAAAAGATGTCTTCTCTTATGATGCAGCTTGCAGACATCCTCTCTGTAGAGGAAGGAAAGGGCTGGTTTTGGGACTGGGGCCCTGGGTTGGCATTCAGAAATTGTTCTGCTGCAGCACTGCTCCATAGTGTCAAGCATGCTGTTTACTTGCTGAGCTTCCTCTGCCCATCTGCTTTGGCACAGAGGGTGGAGAATGAGAAATCTGCTGTTGAAACTCTGGGCCTCCTGCACTGGGTCGCAGTTTTCAGATATATGTGTGATGTGATGATGAGTATGGACCTGCTAGTGGAGGAAGGAAGGGTGACTAACAGGGTTGAAGCCTTATCCCTCTTAATGCTGCGTGTTTTCTGAATCCCATGGCACCATCACAGCCATCTGGTTTGTGAAAGCTCAGTTGACCACCGTGTTGGGGACTATAAAGTTTCTGAATAGATAGAGACAAGAAGATGGGCTTAAGGAAAATGTCACAGCTCTTGGAAAAATACCCTGACCTTTTATAGCCAACACTGATGTGGTGAGTGAAGAAATTGCTTCACTGGACAAATATGAGTTTAAGGGAGGGGTTTAGGAGGGCTGTCAGAAAGAACCTTACACAGAGGAGAAAAACAAAAGGCACAAAGAATGATGTGGGACAACGAAGGGATGTAGTGGCTGGGTGAGGAGAGCTTGAGGTGCTGGGAAGGTGGATGGGTTGAAGAGCACAACTTACTCCCCTCAGGTCACGTTCAGACCCTGCCGTAGTGCCTCATACAGTCAGGGTATCAGTGTGCCAAGGGCTTGCAGCTACTCAGAGAAAATAATTCTGCATAAATGTAAGATCGTTATTCACTCAGCATGTCGACTTGTTTAAATTTCTGTGAGGAGAGCAAGTATATTACAGTATTGTTATCCTATGTGGAGAGTTGTTCATGTTTAATTATAGTTCATGAGAAATACAGACTCTTACAATGCGTCGTCTGTTCAAACAGATATATACATCTTAGGGAAAAATATAATAGTGCCATTATACTGTTCTTATAAAGTGCTAGAACAAAGCACACATGCACGTCTCCTCATATCCAGCAATAAAATAAATGTAGATGACTAAACATAGGAATGTATCCTACAAATATGTGTAGCAGCTCACTGTGAGTCAACGGGACTGATCTGTGCAAATCCCTCAGGTACCTCTACATAAATAGATGCCCCCACACCCCAAGGGTGACATTCTTGGAAAAGGGAATGTCTTGTATTTCCTGATTTGCTTCCTTGTTCTTTAGAAATCACTACTCTTGCACTTGGCGATAGACAATTTAGGGATAAACTGTGAGCCAAAACCCCAATGTGACTCAGGGGGGCTCTTCCTGCCCACTGTGGATGTTATTCACATCACCTCACTCCTGACTGCTGAGAACTGCAGAAAATGAAGTGTTGCCATCATCCTTTGTCCTGCAGGCAGCAATTTTCTGCCTGCCTGTGGGAAATAATCCTCTTTTAATTTAATTATTCATTTTTCAATTATTTAATGCAGTACTCTGGGTTAGCAGCAAGGCTTCTGGTTAGTTTTCAAATTGCTGCCACCTCAGACAGTAGAGCACTGGGATCCAGCTCCCTGGGAGAAGGGATTCGTTGTCTTTGAGCCACTGCTTTCATTAGGAGGGATATGCTGTCTCCTTTCCCTGGCACATCCCTCGGGAAGTTTCCATGTGTTCTGCCAACCTCCTTAGGTCCCACGGAGGCTTGATCATGCCTGGCCAAATTCAGTGGCTCTGGACAAGGACAGCTGAATGAGGCACCACCAGGAGTCCCTCTGTGTTTCTGCTTGGAGAACCCCGTGAGCACTCTCCCTTATGCCAGTTGCTGTGCTGTGCTTTAACATTTTCTAGTGTAGGAAAAGCAAATGCTGGCCCTCTGTGGTGGCACTTTACACTGCTCTGTGCTGGCCCAAGGATCGCTTCTCATATTGCATGGGCCTTCACCAAGGCTGATTTTCCGCTCTGAGCTGTATCCATGTTAGTTCCTGAACGGCATCAGCTCTGATGTGAGGGGCAGGGGTCAGCTCTAAAAGATTACTGCATCAAATATGAAAGATGTTCATACAGTATTGAGTAGGAAGAAGTTTAAAAGAAAAGAGGTCAGTTCTGCTGCCACTTGTGCAGTTTTTGATAGATGTAACTCCATTCATTTCTGTGTAGCTAATTTTGTTTTATGCCAGCACAAGTGAGAGCAGACTCAGACCTTCCTCCTGAAGCAGCTAAAGTGAAAAACATTTCTATTTTTAAAGCTGAAAGCATTTCTTACTTCTGTTTATCACATGTCACTTTGCTGGCAGTGATGGTGTAAATGGCACAGAAAAATTAATAAACAATTTATGGACACTGCTTATGGCCCTATTGCTTGCCCATCATGACAGCTACCAGGTGTTGTTTGGGCGGCAGACTCAAGGAAGCCTCAGTTCCTGGGCAAAGACAAGGCTGATGGTCTTCACCTCTTCCCCCCTAAAACTGCTGAAAGGATGTCTTTGTTCCTTATGGACATCTGGTTTTGCACTGCTTCTGGATGCTTAACTACTCTAAGCTCTCCAGACCTCTGTAAAATTCTATTTCCACAGTAAATGTGACTTAAACAAAGGGAGCAGGTGTTCAGTGGGACAGTCTGCAGGACATGTTCTCATGGCTGACCCTGCATCCTTGGAGTGATGGTGGACCCTTCCCAGGTGATTTTGAAGGCTTTTTGGAATACAAGATGAGAATTTTTCCCCTCTATGTCATAGTAAGTCCATTGGTAAGGTGTCTCGCAGAGACAGTTTCTTCTCTCTCACAGGAAGAAATTTCCCTCCAGCTAGGAAATTTATTCCCTGTAAAATTGAACAGGAGAATAAGATTTCCAGAGAGACCCTGTGGCTGTAATAAAGGATTATTGCCAATCTCTTTGGCTGTGCACACAGAACTTGGCACTCAGGTAGAAAATTTTGTGTGTCCAAAACTCCACAAGTGGGTGTACACGAATGTCAGGGTGCAAAGCCCTCACTGAGCAGTGACCAGAGGTTTCAGGGATGCTCGTCCCCAGATGAAGATTTCGTTAGAGGTCCTGTGAGGCTCTGCCACGCAGGCTAACAAAGCAGGTCGGTGTCACAATGTTAACCCCAGTCCACTGTGCTTTGCCCGAATTTCCTAGGCCAAACAGCTCACCTCCCCATCTGCAAGGCAGAGAGAGGGACCCTTCCTGCTCTCTTTCACAGAGAAGTTTTTATGCTGATTGCATTAAAGATTACAGCGCACTCCAAGTGCTAAGGGAGCCATATGACTACCACGGCCTGGGATAAATATAAAATACTATAATTTAAAGGCCCTTGTCTTTCAGTTGCTAATGGCTTAATTAAACAATAACATTTAACAGATGTGCTTTTTCTCCTCCAGTAATTCACTCCATCTGTGTCAACATAACTAGGCCCAAATTAGTGTATCAAAATGTAGATGTTAATGTCTTATTTCAGTTTTTATGTATCAACGTACATTTACATATATATTGTTTCATCTTGTGATGAGATGATTGCCTCCTTAGAAGGAGATACTGCACTCTATGGAGTTTAAAGAGCCTCTCTTAGTTCGTAGAGTAAGAACAAAAAAAAGCAAAAATCCAAAGACAAATGCCACACAGATACTCTGAAATTAAAAGAAAATTAGGCACATGTTATATGAGGGGTGTTACATATTGAACTGCAGGATAACCGNTACACAGATACTTTGAAATTAAAAGAAAACATATTGAACTGCAGGATAACCGTGGCTCTGTGCTGTTTAGGATAGTGAATATTTTGTGACCCTTTGTTTCTGAAGCAGTTTCTCTCCCAGCTTCACATGATGGGAGAAAGAAGCTTGCCTTGCTGCATGTGAAAGAAGATGACCATCTGAATTCCTGGAGGATGTGTTGGGGGAGCAGATAACCTAGTGGAGAGATTTGTTGTTTTATGAAATAGCTTTGATAGCATTAGAGATGAATGTAGCTCACTTGATCATTATTACTGTTAGTTTAAAACACCCCTCCTTGTGCTAAGTGCTTTCTCGAAAGTGCTTGGGAGTCGTTGCAGACCTTGCAAACCTCCCGTGCCACGGACGCTATGTGTGGAAGCAGTCACACTGCTGGGGCAGCGCGGCTCAAGCCAAGGAGCACGGTAATCCCTGCTGGCTCCGTGCAGCTCTGCTTCCCAACATCCCAACAGCCGCCACCTCCCGCATGCCGCGCTCGGGATGGGAGCTGCAGGGCACAGCCTGTGGCCTCCTGCACGGGCGTGTGACAGGTCCCACCACCAGGGACGAGCCACGCTGTCCCCTGGGAAGTCCGCAGGCTGTCCCAGAGCCAGCTGGGTGTACTGCAGGGCTGGTGAGCAAGCACAGCGTGTTCCTGGCTGCTCCTGAGACTGGTTTTACAAGCCGTGCAAACTCCTCAGCTGAATCCATCTGGGTGATGCCTGGGCAAGAACACTCTCGGGTCCAGATCCTCTGTTTCCTTGCAGTCTGAGCAGCTTCTTTTTAATATTTTTCCTATGAATTCTTATGAACCGACTGGGTTACTTGACTTTCCCCTAATTTAATTTGGATTAATTTAATTTTAATCAGTCTGTCTTCTCAGCATCCTATTAACCTTCCAATGAACTCTTCCTATACGGGAATTGGTGAAGGAGGCAAGCCTACATCTGTTAAAATACTAGCCTGCTCTTTGGGCTGCAAATCATTAGACAGCAGACAAGGTTTTTTTGGGACAGCACATGGTCAGAGGGGACGGTGGGTGATGATCCAACCTTATTCTCACTGAAGACCCCAGCAAAACCAATGTAGCATCTCCCCAGATCTGCTTGGCCCAGCTCATACTGGCAGTACTATGGAAAATATCTAAAACTGCGTCTACCATAAGACTAAAAGCTCCTGGCTTGAGAGCACCAGACTTTGGTGGTTCTGCCCTTGCCATTCTAGACCCAAGGGGACGTTGCAGACCCAGAGACACAGGTGGTCTCCAGTAGATATAACCTATGTAACAAGATTAGGGTTGTATCTGCCTGGTTTTTCCTCCTGTTATACTGCCCAGTTTGCCATCTGCTTAAAAATTCATTAGGCTCCTAACCAAAATCAATTCTGTATATATATATATATATATATATATATATATACACAATATATTGTCCTCAGTTAACACCTGCCCAGGTAAATTTTGCTGGCAATCGACCATGAAATATTCACAGCATTTTCTCAAAGAAAGAGAGCTGAACTGTGCCAAGCTGGCAGCAGGACTCTCGTCTGAGCCACCTCCAAATTTAATTTTTTTCAAATTAAGGAGGATAGGTAATAAGGGAGCTTAGCTAAGAGAAGTCTGGGGAAAATGTGATTGTCTTGTATTTTTTGTGATCAGTGGGCAATTCCTCACTCATCACCAGGAAGAAAGCAAAGTGTCTAACTGGGGGTCCTCAGCATCATAGAAGTCAATTATTGCAGCCTTTGCCACATTCTGACATGGGAAAAATCCCCAGCAACTGCATCCAAGTTTTGTCTGCTCAGGACTGACACTTCAGTTGGTCACTTTAGTTATTCAGAATCTATTTCATTTCGTTAAAAATAGGTACCTAATGAACCTGTCCATCAGCTATTAAAAGAATAGATATTTCTGAAAATCAGTGGGGCTCTGCCAGCGTTCTCTGGAAAACTTGTGAGCCATTTGGCTTACGTAAATTTGCATCCAGCCTTGCCAGGATTTCTCTCCCGAATAAGCAGCTGATGCATTTGCCACTAGGGCTGTTACACAGCCATGAATAAGAGGAAAAGGGCCTTGGATTATCACAAATAGGATGGAGAGTCCTTTATGAAACAGCCCTTTTTACTAGGATGCATTCTGCAATCTGAAATGGGGCATGGAGAGACGAGTGTCTGATACATGACTGTGCCATGGCTCGATGCATTGGGCTGTGGAGGCCTCAGCACAGGGTCCAGGAGCTGAGGGGTTGTCCCCATGGGGCTCTGCATGGGGTCCTCAGCCCGAGCCGTCAGCTCAGCAGGACCACAGCACCAGGACACATCACGTGATGAAGAGAGGCACCGTGTGAGATGTGCCAGGCTTGTCCCATGTCCACATTACAGCCAGGGCTCAAACACCCAAACTGCAGGCACCTGCCTGCACCACAAGGCCAGCCTTAATCTCAAAAGCAAAGTCTTCCTCTGCTCTCTAAGGACTGTCAACTCTGATCCTGCTAATAGCTGGGGCTCTGACAGATGGGCTCTGGTGGCATCAGCAGTGGGGCCAAGAGTGTCACAACCCTCTTGTTTCCCCATGCCAGGGGACTCCCAAGATTGACCAGGCAATGTGCAAGGCCAGGTCCTTGACCCGCTGCCAGTAATGCCGGCAAAACATGTGGCTCGTGACATCCCTCCCTGGAGTCCCTCCAGGCTCAAGCAATGTTTTGCCCACAAGTGGGCATTTTTAGGACAGCGGGATGGAGAATGCAGTGGAGGCGTTGCACAAGGACAGCCGCCCCTTTTGCTACTGCCTCCTTTAACACCTGCTCCACCTCTCCCTGCCTTTGTGATTTCTGCACTAGTTTGTGTGTAGAGCTCTCCAACAGGTGTCAACTGGCACCACACTGCTCTTGAAGGATTAGAATTCGGTCAAGAAAATGGCAGTGGCAGAGCAACATCACAAAGTCAGCCCCTTGGAAATTAAGAGCTGTTAAAAAGGACACAGGTAGTGCAATTTTAATTGAGCAGTCTCTACAATACACAGACTTTAATTACTAATGTAATTGAGTGCAGGTTAATCAAAATCTATTTTTTCTATAGGATTCTTGCCATCATGGGTGCATAGGATAGAAATCCTATTTGATAGCCACTACTGAATATAGTATTTTCCATTTCCCTCTCTTGTCTCTTCCTTACTTTCAGTTCAATTTCATTCTTTTCTGCCCAAGCAATCCCAATTCTCGTTCAATTCCTCATTCATTTTCCCTCCATCATTGTCTGCCTGCTGCCTGCAACCTCCATAGTTACTCCCGGAGTTGGTGGCTGTGACAAGCTTTCCTAGGTCCCTTGGGGATCAGGTGTGCCCATCTCAATCTGCTCCAGATGGATTGATCTCCCTGGCTGCACTTGGTCACTTTGTGACTCTTCTTCCACGCACTGATCTGCATCATCCCAACTCCCAGTGTGGCCTGCACAGGTCAGAGCAGGGCCATGCAGTGCCAGGGGAAAAACAGGCTGGAGCCTGTAGGGATGAAGGACCTCAAAGCTCATCCTCTGCTTCAAAATCGCCTTCCCCTAAAGCAAGCTTGTGTAAATTAGGAGTAAAAAAAGCACTTGTTTGCTGTCTGTGGAAGCATCCTTCACTCAGGCAGGAGTCATCAAACCACCTTCTGTCACTGCTCGCCCCTCTGGTTCAGTGAGGCAGATATTCCACGGACACGGCTCAAAGCCACTCTTACCAGTCCAGCCAGAAAACAGTGTCAAGACAACAATTTCTCAGAGGCTTATTTAAACTACAAGCAAATGACTAATCTGTTATGAAGCCAAACATTCTCTCCCTCATTGTGGCTGCACAGGCAGGTCTCAGACTGAGACCTTCCCTCCACGTGGCTGTGTGCATGACAACACTGCGTAACTGGGATTATTTTACTCACATATGTGCATGCCAGAGATTAATGCATGCAGCTTATATACAGATTTTGTCTGAAAGCACACTCAGTGGCAAGTCCTCCTTTTCCAAGCAGGAGTGGGTTTGGGAGGCTGTCCACTGACTGCCTTTTGCAGCAAGTGGTGACTCAGGACCACCTTGGTCCACCATCTGCTCCATGTCCTTGTCCCTTCATGCGGTTGCTCTGAGCATCCTTTTAACCTGTATTTGTTAGCAGGGTGAGAACAGGGAGCTCTGAAGAAACTGTGCCCCTGCTTTTCACCCCAGTATTCCTACTGAGACCTGGGGATATCCAGATGGAGACCTCAGAGCCAGGCAGTGGCACAGAGTAGGAAAGTAGTATGAGACTTGGGAAGGGTGAAATTATCGGGGAATTCCTCTGAATTGTTTAAGTTCTTACATGCATCTGAACCGTATTCTTAACATATGGTCTTGTTTTCCAAAAGCTTATACCTAGCCCAAATTTGAGAAGATTTTCACAGGAACAGCAGAAGGCACACCCCAAAGGCCTCTTGCACCTGCCAAATTTCACAACTCTGCTCCAAACCATGGAAAAATAGAGCTCATAAAGGTCACTGTTATTTTTAGCCTACTTCGTAAGGAAATACAGCTATGCAATCGCTTGCTCCCTTTGCATTCCCTGCTATTACATTGGAATCATCGACTGCCCTCAGACAAATTTGACAGAGGAACAAAAGGCGCGAAGATATTAAGTTCCTACAAGTTTCATGAAAATAGGAGCTGAGCATAGCAGAGATCCCAATAACAGCAGCAAACAGAGGCAAGCAGCAGGCACTCAGCCTTTACTGGACAACAGATTAAATATCCTTCCTCTGCTCTGGCAAGTGGTTCCCTTGAGGATATAGGGGATATATTTTGGTGGCAACATATGTTAGCACCTTGTAGCCTCTGAGGCCAGAGCTGATGGGCTCACGGGAAAGGGTCCACAGCTCTTTGTTTCCCCTGTGAGATGCAGCAGCTGTAGGAGTCCCTGTAGCAATGCCATCAGTGCAGCTTTGCAGGTGGTATTGGGGTTATGTCCTCTCATCTGGTATCGGTGTTAACCCAGTGTAGTCATAATTTGGGTGCTTGTTGTGAATTAAGCATCTTCGGTGATCTCTATAACCTGAGGATTTTGCTAGAATATTAGCCAATATTTTAAAAGGAATGCCTGATATTTGAATAACATAATTTAGTTGCATCTCTCAGTGTAAATATGGGCTAATTAGTTTCTCACTTTAACTTTAATGACCTCTCGTGTTTTATGTGGCATATAACATCCTGAGAGGACATGAAAAATGGCACAAAATGTGAGGCTATTAAGGGAAAGATTTATTTGTCACGTTAGAAGGAAGGATATTTTGAGCCTGTAAGCAAGTCCTCCAGAGATCCCAGGTCAGCAGCAGTCCAGAGGCCCCCGGGGCTAAGCCAAGTGAGGGACAGCATCCCTTGTCCTCGAGGGTCAGGCTGAGCACAGGAAGCCTGCTGGGAGGCCAAGGATAGAGGTGGAATATAATTGCAGTCCTACCTCTATAGGGAGTGCGGTGCCTCAAAACCAGGATTAAAGAGAGCATGGCAACTATGAGGAGCCTTTAACAGAGTAACAGGCAAATCAACAAACAGGAGGAGGAACTCAGGAGGTGTCCAAATGTTGAGGTGGTGAAGGCTAGCTGGTGCATATGCCTGTGGGGCTCTGCTAGGATCTTCTAGGATATTAAATTGTAAATAAGTCTCTTACTGGACCAGTTCACCTCACAGGCTGGATGTGGGCATGGGGCACCTGCCTCATCAACATCTTCTGGCCCTCAGATATATGTTTGGCTCTGCTCAGCCGAGTGTTTTTTCTCAGGTGCAGATCACCAGGTGATGCTGATCTGTGCTATCCTTTCTTTGTTATTGCTGTTATCTCCCAAAGTCTGCATCACCCACAAGCATCATCAGTGGTGGTTAGGTTTTCCTCTAAGTAGTTACCAAAAATATTAGCTGTAATGGACACAAAATACATGATCCCCGAAGTGGCCTGCATGTAATGCACACAAAGTGATTCTTATTTACAATTTACTTTATGATGTAGACATTAAGCAGCTTGTAGTTACTTAATTTCATTTAATATTGACACATTGATTTCATGCCATCCTAGTTTCTAAGCCAATGTCACGCAGTACCAAGTCCAAGGCTTTTTATCTCTTTCAGCAAAATTTATCATCTCATCAAAGGCGGCCGGTTAGTTTGACAAAGTACATTTTATATAAACCACTGTGAGCTGGCATCGTTTTTAGTGACCTCCTTTAGTTGTTAGAGCACTGTGCCAGCTGTTGCGTTATTTGGCCTGTATATTGGCCTCACTTCATTAGTTTGAATCTTAACCCTGTCCTGCAATAAAACCCTGAAGCAGATAATGTGACAGTCATGTCACTTAATACAATAATTACTGGGATAATTGCTGTTCTTGCCGTTTCCTTATTTTATTCCACTCCTAATCAAAAAGTAAATGACAAATTTTAAAATATGTCCTGAAATTAAAATTCACTTTTCAATTGACTTTTGGGTTAACTGAAAGGTTTTCAATAACACAATGGATCTGGGATGTTTTAATAATATCAGAACACTTTGCTTAAACAAAGAAAATTGTAATTTTATGAAAATCAGTACATGGGGTGTGTGCTCAGTGTAGGGAAACATCAATCTTTCTGTCTAAAGAGGAACTGGGTAAAGAGAGTGACTTAGTTTTCCTGTGCTGACCTCAGTTTATAACGCTTTTTTTCACAGCCCGAGAAGAAAGAAATCCACTTTTTAATTAGAGCTGCAGCAGCTTATACATCCAAGTCTAGCAGTCAGGGCTCAGCCCCGCCGCGTTGCCTGCGACGGCAGCAGCAATATGGGCTCAGTGGAGGTGCTGACGTCTCAGAGCGGTGAAGAGATCTCAACAGAGCAATGTCTGCCTTTAGATACCAGCTATTCCACGAGGGAAAATAGTGCTTTGAGGACCCCTTGTTTTACCCTCCTTAGCCAAAGGGTAACATGCTCATTCTGCCCCTGTGGAAGTGGAGTGGTTACCAGGGGGCTGGTAGGGTGGGGAAGAGGAGTTGGAAGATTTTTGAGTTGCACTCCTGGACCAGATGTGGTTCCCCTTGCCCCAAGTCCTGATGACCTTTTGCTCAGCTTGTGGTTTGTGCCCGTGACTGCCATGTCCTCAGCGAGCAGGGATTACCTTTTGCAATCAGATGTTATAAATGGAGCGTACTTAATCAGGCTTTTTTGTGGCTGTTGCCCTTATGATAGAGGAAAATATTCTCCCGTCATGTATTTATTAACATTCTGTATGTAAGTAGCGCATCTCAGTCTGCATCTTCATTACAGCCAAACGCAAACCCTGTTTTCTGTTTGTACTGGATAAATGAGACCTCTTAAGTAAGGGAGGCAAAATCCCTGTCTTACTGTGGAAGATTTCTGATTACTTTTTCTTGAAAGCTGCATGTATTTCACTGAATGTCTATCATATTATCGCTCGGCCTGATAATCTGGATACTTTGTCTCCTTGACGACAGACAACATCCAGAGCAGAGTATCCCTCTGTCGCCAGATGCTGCGGGAATCTCGCCGCCCCGGCGGGCAGGGGGGCTCAGCCTGGAGCGAGAGGCGAGGACCCTGTTAGCAGGGTGCCTGCAAGGGGAGGCAGGCGGGCAGGCAGCAGCCAGCCTGTCTTCATCCCCACCGTGCTCTGCCCCAGGTAATTCTCAAAAAGCCACGAACCACAACAAAATTAACTTTTCTGCTTTTCAGAAACGTAAAAACTCAGTGTGATGGAATAATTAATGCAGCTGATTAAAGGGGAAGATTACACATTAACAAAGGAAGATAAGCACTTAATTTCCAGCCTTATTGCGTTTCAAACTTGAATATATTGGTTCCAAAGGTGGCTGCAGACTTATTTGCCTTTCTATATATGTAAGTATGTAATATACATACGTATGATTACAATCTCCTGCCCCGCTTTAATAATATACTTAATTGCTTTCTGGCCCCACCTCAAGCTGTCTAAATTCATTTCACAGGGAAAAGATTATTTGCTGTTGGCCTTTAGCAAGTAAATTGCCTGCCATCCTTAATCTAGGTAATAAAAGGTACTGCATGAGCTTGCTCGCAGTTCTGCACGTTGCATCTGCTGCCACACAAAGTATTACTGACAGCTATTTTCCTCGTGCCATCCCAGCAAATGGAGTGAGGATGTAATGTAAAATGTAAACCCCACAGACTTGCTGAGAGTCGGATTCCTTGTCTTCTGTTGCTCTTGCTGTGACACTAAGTAAATTATTTGCATACGACATTTGCATTACATATTACATTTACTGTGCTATCTTTTTTAATGCCATGCATTATAATAAATGATAAATACACAGGGAAATACTCTGATCAGCTCACATATTGGCATATATGCATATTTACACGCTAAATCACACAGGCTCACAGCTGTACATCCACACACCTGCAGGCACCAAAACCATGGCTGTGGTTCACATTGGTCCTGTCAATGGGCCTTTCCACCAAAGTGCCATGCAACAGGGCGCAAATTGAGCTAAAAAGGGGAAAAACCACTTAGGAGAGAAAGAGGGGCTAGTGTTCAGGCTAGGTTTTTCCACCCAAGAAGGAGCTGCTGATGTGATATTTGTCATTACAGGAGAACACCCGCAGGCAGGACTGACCAAGGACAGGGGAACATGCAGCCCTTCTCACCCTTCCCATTTGTTGTTTTCCCAGGGGAGACTGTGGGTGTGTGAAAGGCCCATGGTGGTACAAACATGGCCAAGCAATTCCCAGAACATCAGGTGTGAGGCTGCAAAGACTAGAACCACATTGCATGGTTTAAAAGTAATCCAGCATGAGGAAGGATCTCCTGAAGGGTAATCTCCTTGGGGTGCATGTTGTGCATCTGTGCTTAAGCATTTAGGTGTCTGTGACTATCTTTGGTGGAAGAACACAGGCCTTTAAAAGCTTCCAGACTGCCTTTCTATATTTTTTAATATATATCAGGAGGAAGAGAAAGGATGTGACATTTTTTTCTCTGATAAATATCAGACACATTCCACATTGAAGTTGCCAGAAAACAAGAATAATGCCAGTAAATGTCAGTGCAAATTTTGCCATAGCCTCCTCTTGTACGGGTTTTGTTCAGCTCCCCATCAAGTGAACAGCCAGAAAGGGCATGAAATCATGAGAGGCGGGACGTTGTCAGGACTGGAACACAACCTGCAGCACAGAAAACTGAACAAGGTTGGTCCCTAACGTTGGCAGACACAGAGGGGTATTGGACAGATTGTGTATGGGTTTGGTCCTCAATGAACCTCACAGCTGGTCCACATTTAAAGCCAGGCACATAGGAAAACATATGGGATATTGCCAGCCTGCCTGGTTTAATGATGGTAAAATATCATTCCTCACTCAAGCAGTGGGGGGTGGGTGGCTTATCAAAGGCAGGAGCTAAAGGCAGTAATTAAAGTAAATTTTAAGATGCTCATGAGCTCAGGAATAGCAAGGCAAAAGGGGAAGGGGTTGCCCAGCAGGGGAGTTCTCTCTCTGCTCTTCCTGAGAGGGAAGAGATGCATCCACCCCCTCCAGCCTGTTTTATCTGCCCAAGAGAGGCATTCCTTGCTTAGGATTTGAAGTAAGACATTTCCTCAGTGGTTGTTCCTGAGCCTCCCTCTAGTGTGGGCTCCGTGTTTGCTTTCTGGGTACTCTAGAGCAAAGACTGAGAAACTGAGGCAGTCATGCTGCTCCTTCTTCACTTGTGCTACTTTCCAAGATGGACCAAGCGATCCCTGCCGTCATTCAGTCATGCCAGGAGCTGAACTCGGAACAGTCTGGAGCTGCCAGTGCACTCACAGTCATGTCCAGCAGCATCATCCCCATGGCTGAGCATGCATCAAGGGGACAATGGTGAAATTTTCCATATAAAAGGCAATGCTGTGCATGGCATGATGACCTCAGACAGATCATCCCAATGATGTGGCTCTTCTGCCTGTGCCTCCATTGATTCGTTGTGAGACGCCTCAGGTAGATCAACATGGCTGGAGGGAAAAAAAGGCAGACAGAAATAGGGAACAGCTCCTCTGGGAGAATGGGCTGGATAGACTGGAAGTGAGATGGCTGCAGGGACAGGGTGAGCATGTGAGAGGTCTGTGAAAGAAAGGGAAACAGAAAGAAACTTTCGTTCCTTCTCACTAGACTTAAAATCATAATGTAGATTTATTAAGCAGCATGTTTAAAAGAAGCAGGGGGAAATGGTGTTTCAGCACTTCACTGCCATTTGAGATTGTTGCAGAGGATGGTGTAGGTGCTGGGAGCTTTCTCAAAGGTCAGAAAGCAGCTATAGAAATTTAAGTAAAATCCTTCAAGGGCTGCTAAACTCAAGGATGTCACCCCAAGCAGGTGATCTCCATGAGCCACTGGATGGAATTTCCCTGGAACAGATTCATTATATTGCTTTCCTTATGCCCTCCCTAGACATCTCCTCTAGCTGCTGGGCAGGGGCTGGCAGGGGCTGGCTGCCCAGGATGACTGCTTTCTCTCCTTGCAGCCTGATGTGCTGTATTGACATTCCTGCCGAGTGAATCACCTCGGCCAGCTTTGCCTCTTGGAATTAGACATCGAAAGGGCAGGAGCTGAAGGGACTCGGAGCACCCAGCCCAGTGGGGAAGGTCTCCCCTGAGCTACACGAGTCCCACGCCTCAGGGAGCTCTGAGTGTGTCTCAATCCATGCTGCACATGAAGGCTGCAGCCTTCTAATGGTATGCCAGAATATGCTGCACATATTTGTCACAGGGGTCCTGACTTGCTCTCACCCCTTTTTTTCCCACTCCAGGAGTCTGGTAGCCTCAGTTTTGCAAAGGAATATTTTGCCCCTTGTGAATATGATGAGCAGTGATTAATGGTGGATTTTAAAAACCCCAACCACACACCAAATTAAATGCAAATTTCAGAGTTTCTCATCTGGCACCTTTCAATGCCATTTAATTGTGCAGATTGATGACACATAAAAAATCTTTCATGAAAATTTTCTGGCATTGCCACAGCTCCCCTTTCCTGTAGCTCTGGGCTAAGGAACACCAGGGCTGCAAGGAACCCTGAGCTTAACTAAGGCACTGGGACAGAAAAACAGAAGATTTTGTGGCTTGGTGTTCAGACCTGCTGCCCCCTAACAGCAAGGAATCTGGTTTTAATTTTAGACGTGCAAATTAAACCATATGGGAACACACCGTGAACAAAAACTAAACCACACAGGTGAAAATCCTTAAAATTAAAGCATAGGAAAGGCAAGGCAAGGCAGGCTGTACTGTGTGGGAAGAGGCTACCCAGAGACTTTGCTGCAAGAGCCTCCGGAGTCTGCTCCCTGAGGGAGGTCCCTGAGGGTGCTTGCTTGGGGACCAGCTGGCTCATCAGGTTCCCAGTGGCTTTAATTGTGCTTCAGCTCGGATTTTCATCCTTCCTCCCCCTCTTTCTCACAAAGCAAGTCCCGCAGGACACGTAAGGGGTCAGGAGGAGAGGCACGCTGCCTTGGCAAGCCCTCGGGGAGCCCTGTGGAGCAGAGACAGACCAGAGAATGTCTGGACTTTACCCTTTCCCTTTCCAGGTACAGCAGCTGTGTCTGGCCGAGGGCTGGCCGAGCCCACCATTTCAAAATCCCTCTGGAAAGGTAAAGGTGCTGCACTGCACAGCCCTTGCCAGGGCTTGGCTGTCTCCTCCAGCTGTTGGCTCTGTGTCCGGGCTGGCAGAGCCACGGGCAGTGGGAGCTGCTGGAGGGGCCATGCACACTCCCAGCAAGCAGAGGAGGTCCAAAGGATGCTTATTCCTCCCTCTCCAGCCCACAGGGGAGGTAGGATGAGGTGTGCTCCTGTATGGTCACACCATCCCCGCTGTCACGCGTGTCCTTGACTCGGACTCCTCGGAACCTCCCCTGGGAGGGGGCTGGGCATGCTGAGCTCATCACTGGCCAACCCATTCTGAATAATTGGGCTAGTCTTGCCCAGAAGCCATGGCCAAAGGGGAGGTGTAAGGGGACAGATTTGTCCTTACCAATTTCACTGAACACATGGGAGGCTTGGGGGCTGCTGGCAAGGCAGCTGTGCTTGAAGCACGCCAAGAGGTGCTGGGCGCCAGTTTTGAAGAGAGGATCACCTGCACCATGGGGCACTAGGGCTCAGCTTCAACTTTAAAGTCTTAAAATCTAAGAAAAGCATCTTTTCCTTTGGTTTCTGTTGGGGATGGGTTCAGACTGAAGCTCTGGGAGTGCACTCCATCTCAAATTAGATATGAAATGTAGATCTGGGGTTCCCAGGCTTCAGCATTACCTGGGACTGCAGCAGCATCCCAGACACAGGCATCAGCAATGCTGGGAGTGCCTGGAGCTGGAGAGCTGCATGCATCTTGGGTCTCTTTACTTAATTTATTCTTAATGAGAGCTGGAGTTGCCTGTGTATGTAAATCATCCTGTTTATCATAGTTTTACTACAGCACCATCTGTTTTCATGGGATTTTGTGGCCATAAAGATAGTTGTTGACATGAGAGAGAGAGAGCGCGAGAGAGATTGTGTGTGTGTGTGTGTCTCTGTGTGTGTGTGTGTGCAGGGGTCAGGGATCCTCAGCTCTCTGCAGGCAGCAACCCCATTGTAGACGATATAATGATCTAAGAAACTCTGAATTTGGAGGCAATGCACATTCACAGGTGAGCAGAGCAGGTGACAGACCTGATTCTTTTTCAAGACAGTGACTGGAGTATTTGTTAAAAGGAATATCTGTTTCCAGACATCCTTTGCTCATAATGAAACCACCTTCTGCAGCATCTGGTGATGGCGATTTTTCTGCTCGGAAAGCCTTCTGTTTTAATGCCCTTTAAAGTTACTAGCATAAAAGAAGGGATGGTTATTCATTCCCCCGGTTCAGAACAGACTTTCCTTTTTGCTCCAGTCCAGGCAAGCAGGTTTCTCTTCCTGAAATGGGCATTTGAAACAGGGTTGGAGCAGCAGCAGGCGACTGGCAAAAACACTGGGTGCACTCAGCTGAGCAAAGCATGGCAATATCAGCCCTGGTGAGATGAGTGAGCTCTGGACTCTGGAGACAAAGCACAAAAACCTGCTGTTGGAGACAAGCTTGAGAGGAGTGAAGAAGTAAATCTGTAAGAAGAGCAAGGTTTTGTATATCCGACAGAAATAACATTTCAGACCTGCAATAATACATAGTTTTAAACTGAGCAGAGTGTTCAAGCTGTTAATATATCTTGTTGTCATGTTTCTTCTAGGTTTGCTTTGTGCTGAAGGGATGCTGTCATAGCGCCTAAGCCAGAATCTTCAGGTTTATAAAACAAAAGGCTCATTTAATTTATTTCTTTTATCATTTCAATAAAATAATATGTCCATTGCTTGTTTAAACATTGCTTGTGTATTCCCTGGCTAGTCTTGAGAAGAGAAACAAAGCAGAGCTCTCTGACGCGGAAGGAGCAGAGGACATCAATGACAACTAATGTCCTTGTCCCAGTCAAGCAGGATGTGAAGCACGAGCCCACCGCCTGAGTCCTGGAATGTGCTCGAATAAAAGCACTCCCAGGTCTGAAGGGCAGCTCAGGTGACAAGAGAAAAGGAGTTAAGGGGCTTTCTTCTCCTCCACGGTTTTAGCAGGAGGTCTCAGTGTTCGATAATATTCTACATATCTCAAAATACAACTGCCCTGTTGAAGAAGTTCAAGGTTATTTTTAGGTCTTTGGGATTGTTTTTTTGTACCCAGAAGTTCTCTCCAGGACTACAAACAGAAGGCCAGCTGGAAAGCATGGGGTTTAAGTTTGTTTTGGATGGCCAGCACTTCCTGGAGAGCTGTAGAGGGTGTGCCCCAGCCCCTGGTTCCCCAGCAGGGCTGTGGCACCAGCAGCAGGGATGTTGGCTGTGCAGGCACCCCATGTTGCAGGGACTTGGCCCCAGATTTGGAGAGGGAGCCCTGCAGCTCTGTACTGCAGATACCTGCCTGGAAGCCCCACCATCTGGGCTGTGATTTGAGATGGTGAGCTGCTGCTTTCCCCCTTCCCTAAAGGACCAGGATGGAAAGATCCTGATCTCATCTTGTGGGAGGGTTGCTGTTTTCTTTATGCTCCACACTAGCTCTGTGTGGGAGGTGTGTAGCCTGTCATGGGGGCTGGTGTGTATCCACCAGGGCCGTGCATGCAGCCTGCCATGCCCTGTGTCAGGATGGGTGGACAGAAAGCTGTGTTTCCCATCTAAGCAAGTCACAGGGAGTATTTACAGCCTTTTGAAGAGATTCCAAAGAATTTTGTAATGATGTTCAAGGTCTTTGAATCAGGTCTGGACCACTGAAGAGCCAGATGCTACCTCTGGCAATGCTTGTGATCTCAGTACAGAAATCAGTGGGTGAAGATTTACAGATGAGTTGTGAGAAGATAAAACCAGATTATGGTGATGGTCTCTTCCGGCCTGAACATGGGTGGGTCAGCAAGGGAGCAAGACAGAGCCTAGCTTGGTAAAACCAGAGCATTGGGAAGGCTGTGCCACCCTGCAAGGTAGAAACAAGGCTGTCCCTAAATCAGTACCTCCTCCTGAGGACCCTCCATCAGTTCTGGCATCGGGATGGGAATTCACAGAGGACATTGGAGACAGGAGCTGCGGGATGTCAAAGCCAGGCAGCGTGGCCCTCCTTTGCAATCCTCCTTGGCTGAGTTCGGAGACATGCTCTGCCTGTCCTGCTTGGCCAGGCCAGGTCATGCAAGGAGACGGGTGGGAGGGAGGTGCTCCAGAAGTCCATTGCAGTGGCCCTGCTTTTCCAGCCAATTAATAATGAACCACATTTGAGCAGGCTGCAAACCAAAGGTTAAAGCTTTGCTAGAGGAGGAAAACCCAGCAGGAGCAGGTGGCAGGAGAGCTGACTCCAGGTACTCTCAGCTATGCTGTCCCACAGGCAGATGGTACAGAAAAACAGTGGCTCTGAATTAATGTATTCTGGGTTTGTTTAAAGTAGGAGACAAAAAGCACTACAGAAAATTGACCTGAGGTGCATGCCCAGAGTTGTGATTTTCCCCCATGTCTGTCCATGGGGCTGCTCTAGGTTGTCACCTCTAGTGTGATGCAGGTTTCAGCTCTATATTTATCACATGGGGAGATGAGCCCTGTGCTGCTTGTGCGTCACACCTTTTGCTTCGTGGTTACTACCTGCCAAAGACAAGTGGGATGTTTGTTATAAAATAGAGCCATTTTTAGACCAGAAGGCCAACTGCTGGCCACCTCCCGGTCATCTCTGGAGCCACAGGCAGATGAACACTGAACCCTTCCCCAACATCCTCGGCAGGCGGTGGGAAGGCAAAGAGGACTTTTCACCTTTAAACTTTTCCATGGAGCGTGCCCAGGTGACTTGCAGCAGTAAAAGCTATTCCCAGCATGGGATGGTTGAGGATGGTGCCAGCATCGCTCCCCAGCAGCCCATAGCTGGCATAGCTTGGCCATGTGGGGAGCTTGCTGCTCCAGCCCCGGCTTCTGCAGTGGGCATACCGCCCCGTGCTCCTCCTCACAGTGTCTGTTTTGTCTACAGGCTAATATTTTCCATTCGGTGCATCCAAAAAAAATACAGCCCAGCTGGGCTGGAGAGTCCTCTGAACCCTGACACCCTGGGGCTGCAAACATCCCTCTCTCTGGCAGAGACCTGCAGCCAGGGCTCTGCTCTCCCCACCACCTCAAGAGATCCCACAGTTGGTGACGGGTTTTTTGCCTCCTGTCCCCTCTAATGCTGAGGGGCTCCTCTGAGTGGCTGGATGCTGGGAAGAAAGGATTGTGCTTTGCCCATGTCCAGGCTCATGGCTGAGGTCTAGGATGATACACTAGCCAACCTTGGAGCTGCCAGGTCTCTGCACTGGCAACCAGGGAAGGCAGCAAAGGATGTGGTTGCCATCCATCCCACATGTTGCGGTACAAACCATCTGACTGGGGTTGTGTGCCTCTCTTTAGAATGGCTGGTGGAAAGGGAAGACATAATCTGAGGCTGGGTCCAGGCTGTTTTGCCTCCTCAGGGCTGTATCCCACTGTGTATTTTCAGCAAGCATGGTTTGGCACACAGGAAGGTTTCTCAACAGGCTCCCTCTCACCTCTCCCTCAAGTGCGAGGAATGACTTGAGATGGCAGTGATGACCTTGCTGAGTGGGAATGCTGCATAGCATATCAAGCAGGTTAATGAGCTACCTGTCCCTCACAGCGAGCTCAGGACCAGCTCCCCGAAACTGGCAGACAGGGGGAAACATGGGGTGCAGAGTGCAGACCCCCACGGCACATCCGCTTTGGCTATCGCACAGCAGCCCTGGGGCTGCTGCGTGAGGGCATCGCACGTGTGCCGACCCAGCAGCAGGGCTGGTGGCCAGCCAGAGAAAAAGGCTGGGAAACTCATGGCCCCACAATGCTCTGAGAAGAAGAGAGGACGAAGAAAAATGAACATGAGCCAGGGAAGCAAAAACTACAGTGGGGAGGTGTGTTTGTATAAATAAAACTAATTGCCCTGCCTGGCAGTGGCTCTGGTTTTGCTGTTTACATCTTTTCCTTCCAGGTTCTGCCTATCCCAGATTGCAGGTGCAGCACAGGTTCCTGCAAAAAGCCACAAAGTAGACCAGCAGCAACGGAAAAAACTTCCCCAAATGCCTCTCCCATGCCTCTGGAAGAGTTGCATGGCACAACCTTGACACGGGCAGCAAAGACCTTTCAGCACAGCTGGAAGCTGGCAAGCACAGCAGCAGCACTCGCTCCTCCCCAAAGGCTCATGTAGAAATTCCAGTCCTGATTCTGCACAGGATATGAAGGATCCTGACTAACACACCTTGCATAACTGTGGCTGGGAAATTGCCCCATCGCACAAGGAAAAGCACAGCAAAACAGAGATGGAGGCTGAAAATGAGGAGCTGGGATCATTTTTCCAGCTAGCTGTCGGAGTGACTCGCAAATTCGTTTGGAAGGCCAGTGGTGTTTAATGCATGCCTTAATGATCTGGAAAAGAGGTGAGCAGTGAGGTGGCAAATCTGCAGATGGCCCCAAATTGTCACAGTCGCTTGGGATGAGCCTGCAAACAGCATTTTTATAGCAAGTCTCCCACCCGGGAACTTGGCCCCCAGTTCGGGGTGGTGCTGCAGGGGTCCCACCCATACGAGGCTCACTGCTGGCACTCTCTGTGTCCTGGCTACAGCACACAAGGCAGCAGGGCTTCAAGTCCTCACAGGCAGTCCATGTCTTTCAGATGGCTCCCAAAATAAAGCCTGTGAAAGCAAATTTTGGAGTCACCTACCAGCCAGAGAGCGTGCACCCTGGGGGGCAGTGCAAGCAGTGCTACAGGCAGCTGTGCAGGCAGGCAGGGAAATGGGGAGGAAGAGATGGGGAAGGTTTTCCTGAGGCAGAGCCTCTCCAACCGAGGTCTGAACGAGGGGGGCTCCCACTCTCTTATCACCTTAATTCTGCTCCAACCTTCTTGCCCCTCACTCAACAAAACCATAAAAGGCTGCTGCTTTCTTTTTTTCAAAAAAAAAGGGGAGAGGAAGGGAGGAGAAGGCAAGGAAGGAGAGGGAAAGGGAAGGGGAAAGGGAAAGGGAAATGGAAAGAGAAAGGGAAAGGGAAAGGGAAAGGGAAAGGGAAAGGGAAAGGGAAAGGGAAAAGGAAAGGGAAAGGGAAAGGGAAAAGGAAAGGGAAAGGACACAGATCCCAAGGGAAATGGCATCATAAGCCACTTCCTTCTTGGAGCAGAAAACAATAGCTTTGTGCTGAGCCTCTATTGCATCCATGAACAGGCTTAAATGAGTTACACAGAACAAGACACCAACATCCCCACATTTCTTAAAGATCTTGGTCAACCTGCCCTAAATTCAGGACCTGACTGACCTGAAAGATGGGGAATTTACCGATTGAGATCCCAATTTCAATGAGCTTAAATATGATCTCAGCAGCACATGAGCCCAACGGACCAGGGCGTTTTGCACAGCAGTCTGGATAGCTGTGGAAAACACTAAGACTGTGTCTCATTGCACTTTCAACTTGCTTAAAGATGTTACAGTGTGTGAGCTAAGAAGCTGTGCTGAATCAAACCTGAGAAAAGCAGGCTGTAATACTGTGGTCGCTGTGTTAGACAGTGTTATCTTGTACATGGTGGGGAGCTGTCAAAACTCAGGAAGATGAATTGTGTCTAACTTCAAAAAGCATGCCTCACCTTCACATTTTCACATATATAATAGTGTCGTGGCAGCAGCAGTGAAGTGATAAAGCCAAGTCTCGAGGTAGCTCAGCAGGAATGAATAAATCTTCATAATTGACAGGCTGTAATAATAATAAATACTTGAAGAGTTTATTTCTCCCTCTATCCAGTTAGAAAATGACTACATGGGAATCCTTGCCAGCAATTGGGGCTCTTCTAAATAATTACCAAGTCAATTCACAACCTCCGCCAGCTCCAGCATCTCAATAATTAAAAAGGTACCACTTGTAGCTAATGGTAAAGAGAACAGATGTTTCCCCTCAGAAGATTTTTCCTTCTTTTTTCCCATTGTTTCCACTGCCTTAAGCCATCCTGTATCTGAGTATCTCCCAGTTATGCTAGCACACCCGTTCCAGCAGGTTACAAAGTCCTGCACCCTGGAGCATGCGAGGGACGTACCTGCAGAAGCAAAGCTGGGTTTGTTGCACTGAAGGTGATCACTGTTGTTGGCTGGAGGGTGAAGCAGTGGCATGTTCTCAGGAAGGTGGCTTAATGCCCTTACGTGTTTTCCTGTTGGCACCCACCACTTGAATGCCAGGCAGGATGAAACACACAGCCACGTGCCCGAGCTGACCAGGGAGGAACCTTCAAGGCTTTCCCCACCTCAGCATGGAGGCAGCTGATGTACAAAATGGTGATTTGCTGTCTTGCTAAAGGCTGGTACCCTACCCTTAGCCCTGGCACTGGACTGGACTGTGCAGAGCTTCCATGTTTTCCAAGTGTGAATTTTGAGGGTTGTTCTTCCAGTCATGAAATCATCTGCTCAATGGGGCTGTTTTGCTGTCTTCTGACATTACAGCTCTTCTGTGTCCCAGCTTGCTTTGCTTGCTACTACAACCACACAGTATGTTATGAGCACTCAATAAATGCTTCAGTCATCTTGAGGTGAGATATGAAATAGAAAAGCATAATTTTTTTGTTTGTTTGGGGCTTACAAGATGTATAATCTAGAACAGCACAAAAGGCAGCATTTTTGCTGCTTAAAATTTGTGGTTTATTCTGTGAAATTGTATTATTGCTGTTTGCTAGCATTTGACGTAGTAAAAATGACCTGCATCTGGAATGCTGCAGGTCATTAAAGGATGTTGGCAACAAAACTTCAAGCACTTGCCACCTTTAGAAGGTTTCTTTCCACCCAAAGTTTAAAATCTGGCAGGTTAAGGTTAAGGTTAAGGTTAAGATAACGTAGTGTTCTGGATTTGCACAGAAGATAAACAGAGTTGCTGGGTTTGGTCTCTGCAAAGCTCAGTCTTTGTGCATCTGACAGACAGCAGCATGGCAGTGCCATGGACAGTTTGGTACTTGGTTGAACTCTTGGTGCCTCTGATCTCTCCGATCCTGCACAGCTCATAGGATAAACATGGGTTATCTTCTCTCCTTCTGGGGGCAAATATAAGCGGGTTCAAATTTAAGCTGTCCTAAGTGAGTCTTGAGCTGGAGTAGTTAAGGCACATAAGGAGGTGGTGTGGCTAACATGAGCTTCAACAACTTTTCACTCCACAGCCCAGACATGCATTTATAGAAAGGCATACAGGAGAGGTGAAGACATAAATGAAGCACAGCACCTAAAAGCCCATAAAACCAGACCCATAAAGCCTGTCATGAACCTCTCTGTACAAATACTGCAGTCCATAGGTGAAAGCAGCAGACCTGGAAGGATTTCACCCAGACAAAGATCCCTTAGAAAGCAGGCAAACTATTGGCAGCTACAGTCAAAATGTCATGTTGCTCTGAGCACACAATTGCTCAAGGTCCTCTTGGGGTGGGCAGTGATCACAGGGACAGCAATGGCAGCCAGTGACACACCTTGGGCCACAAGGGGTGACCAGATGTGGAGCAAGATCTGGCAGAGATTACAGCAGAAAGACAGTGCAGGGGATGGAAGGGGGAGGATGGGCCCAAGGAGTCAGAGAGGGGGCACAGAAGCCTCTCCCCCCATGGCGACTGGCCACCATCTCCACAGACAGCCAGCAGTGCCCACGTTGGGCTGTCTGGCTGTGTGGCATGAGGGGTGCCAGGGCTGGGGAGCTACCCCACTGCCTGGTCCTAGCCTATGGCAGAGGAGCAATGAGTGGCCCCAGGACCCTCATACACAGCGTGTGAGACCTGACAACTTAGCCGAGCTTCCCTCCACAGACTCTGGCGTGATCAGGTCCTGTTTGACCTCCAGGTAAATCTGTACAGACATTTGCATCCTTCCTAAGGCAATCAGGGCTGGGAGAGGCAGGAATATCCTCATTTCCCTTTCATTGTCCAAATACCCTTGCCCTGGAGGAGTTGTACAGCTTCTGCCTGCCGGGACAGCTGGACAATATCCATCAGCCTGCCTTGGCTGTACTGAAAGAAGTATTTCCAAAAGTAGACGAGTGACAGAGGTGCTCACATCATCTTGCAAGTCAAGAGGACTTGTGCTCCTTTGAAGACTTTCAGTCCACATGAGCAAAGAACTTAAAATATTTTGAAAGCCACTCGAGAGGCACATAAATATTTGGTTAGGGTCCATCCTATTTTAGACAAATAAAACTACCTACAGGAACCCTCAAAGATGCTCACATCACGCCAAGGATCATCGTGGGGCTGATGTCTCCTCCAAAGGTTGCTTGTTTGATCTGTTTGCTGTTCTCATCCCTCTTCCCTCCTACTCTTTGGCTCCTGCAGAGAAAAGCGGTGACATGATTTATAGATGTATTCTGAGGCATTTGAATACCTTGTTCCTGCTACCTGCTCCGACAACTGCTGTGCCGAGGGCTCCCAGAACAAAGGCTCGGGACGAATGAATCCTTGTCTTCACTCACAAGAAAGGTTTAAAAAAGAATCACCTCCTTCTTCTATTATTTCCTTGTCTTGTTATTTTAATTTTTTCACCTGTGCAGACAGCAACATTAAGCCCACTAGAGAATGAATGAATATCAATGAGACAGGGCAAAGATGGAATATGCAGCAGTTCTCTCCCAAACTTATAATGAAAATGCCTACAGGGAGGTGGTATTGCAGCAGATGACACACACACTCTCACACCCACTGTTTTTGGGAAACATCCACATTTACTGGAAAAGTGGGCAAGTTTCCAATTGTCCGCTCAAGTCCATGGTGCACCCACTCTTCTAGCAATTTCATATAGGAATTGTCTCCTTTCAATTACAAATGGAGGTGCAGCCAGAGCCCAGAGATGCAACAAGTTGGGAACACTAGAAAGTCAGATACAGGCTTTGCTGTAAATTCCCACATCAGGGACTGTTTCTAATCATAAATTACATTGCTCAGGAATTAAATTAATTGATTCCTTGCTGGCAGGGAAAAGAAAAAAGATGTGTTTTTAACAGAAAACAGAGCGGTAGAGATAGTGTCTATAAACACTGTTCCAGCTAAATCCTCCCTTCAAAACTTCCTGAGCCCAGCCTTTTGCCCAGTGCCATTCACCAGCCTCTCCTCCTGCTACAGCTGTGGGGATGGCCTCACAGCTCTCTGGTCTTAATAAAACTCAGGAGGGAACAGAGCCTTTTAGTGAAAAAGCGACTCAAGCCTGAAGCTGGTTCATGAAACTGTTGTCTGCAGCAGGAGCTGGTGGCTCCCCAGATGATTTCTGAGGTCCCCTAAATCCTTCCTTTCCGTAGGCCCCCAAAACACGGGAACAACAGCTGGGTGTTACAGGACACATCTCCCTTACAAGGCTGTCCAGGTAGTATCGAGTTCTGGTAACTTCCATGGCCTTGGGTAGAGGAGAAGCAGCAAAGCCCCAGCAAGGGGCAGACCAGAAAGAAGCATTTTCCATCAAGCTGTGAACAAACAACTCCAACCCTGCCGTCCGCCTGCAAAAACAGTCTCAAAAAATAGCCAATTTTAAAGGAAATTTTAGTTAAAAGCCAGTTGATAGCATAGTCTTTTGAAAAATGTGAGTGATAAGCTTTTCTTCTTTCTGAACTGCGCAACCACCGGAGAGCCAAGAAGTGTTTTGTGGGGTTTTATTTTATATGATAAAAAACTCGATGCTGCCCTCTGTCAGAAACGCAGCAGTACTGGTCTTCAGTTGCTTGTCCTTAATTAACAAGTACTGTGTGTTCTTTCCACGGCACAGCTTCTGACCATAAATCCCTCTCATCCCATCCGAGCGAGAAGGTGATCCGATTGCCGCCCGCTGCTCGGTTTCGTGTGCTAAACATCTGACGGTGATAAATAATGCACCTCAACGGCTCAGCTGTTTACAGAGATGGCTCAGCTAAGGATGACTTCATGAAAACAAGATATATTGCTGCCCAGGTAGAAAAAAGAAAGTGCAGTTACTGCTTGTGTTTAGTGCAGTTTAAGTTGGAAGAATACATGGGTGCTCTGTTAAATGCTGATTAATCTACAGTGTAAGGTGATTTCCCAGTTCATGAAGGCCAAGCTGAAGACAAGTCCCCCAGGTGTAGTGGGAGAAAAGCCCCCTTATGATCTGGCACTGCCCCTCCCCAGCTGCTCAGTCCCGTGCTGTGTGGCTGTAAAGTGTGTGCATGGTCTGTGTCGCCTGCCCGGGGCGCAGGGCTTGTGCTGCCTGGACCTCTGCCCAGGGATGGGTTTAACACATCAGGAGAAGCGATTGCTCAAAAGGGATAAATTACAGCTCTTAGCTATGCACCTTGTCAAATAAAAGGCTAATCCAGAGCTGTTTGGTCCCAGCACATTGTGCTGGAGCAGAGCAATCTAAAAAGATTGTGGTGACAGGGGACACTGCCTGGCTAAGCTCCCTCTCTGCAGGGGCTGGTGAGATTTACACACTGCAGACTTACGGACTGCTGCCAGTGAGTGGGATATGTGTTCTGGGCACCCCACAGCTTCCCCCCATACACATCCAAGACAGTTTTTCTATGGCACCATGTCCCACAGGCATATGAGTCTGTCTCCAGAGTGCCTGACAGCCGTGGAGGGGACCAAATGGCCAAGAGGGTGATGGGAGTCTCCCTTGTCCTTACACCCCGTCATGTGCCACCTTTGTACTTCTGCTGGGGTCACCACCATGCAGTCCTTGCACCTCCCTGAGAGGGGGTGTTACGGTGGAGCCCACCTGGAGCTCAGCTAGCCAGCAGCCAAAGCAGGGCTGCCCTCAAAGGCCACTTTGGACAGGATGGCAACACTCTCCAGGGCGGTTTGGCAGGGCCAGCAGCCGAGGGAAGGAAATCTGCGCTTGTAAAACACGACGTTTGGTCGGTAGCCACAAGCACAAAGCACCAGGTGGCATTGCTTTTCAGGCAAGTGGTGTCCTTGAGAAGGTGCGGAGGTCTGGGATGAATTTTCCTGACTGAAGACAGCAAAGATATCACTTCGTTTCACAATGAGTCACCGAAACTCGAGAAAGGCAATTCACCAGGGAAATCAGAAGGAGTAATTAAGAGAACATAGTAATTAAAAATGTATCCTAAGAGATCCTGTACGTGACATCTGCACCAGACAGAGAAGCATGCCTTTATCCACCCCAGGTTACACCAAGTCTGCGGAAAGCTGCAGCCACAAAGTCACCATGGCTACAGATGGCACAAAACTGAGAGTGATGAGATGTCCTGCTCTGACACAGCCACAAGTGTCCATCTTCAAGCTCCAACTATTTAATTGACCCTGGATTGTGCAATTTAAAAAGAAAGACCAACAGAAAGTCTTAATATATTCAGGAATATGAAAGTAGACAGATTAGAGATTTTAATACATGCACACTGTTCAGGGTGTGCGGAGGAATATATAATATGTTATTGGACTGTAAATTGAGGCACTCATTATGCAGCCCTCCTTCTGTGTCCAAAACTTCTGCTTAGATTTGTTTATATCACCTTCTGTCCTAGAGATGCCTGCATTTAACACACTGATGTATTATGTGTCTATTTGCATGCATGCATACTAAGATGTAGTTGTAATACATCATAAGCCCTGCGTACTAATTATCGCATGCTAATGTAGCAAATTAACCATACATTAGTTTCCATCAAAAGCAGATTTCCTCTGCATGCAAGGTGCCAGATACAACTTCATGTGGCCTGATCAGAGTGGTGCATAATATCCACTTGAATACACTTTCCATGCTATTTTGCTGACATAAATTCAGTGATAAAAGCATAAGAAACCACTGAGGGTTTTAACTTCACAGTGTTTACTGCACATGATAAGGAAACTGGATTTCACTGTTTGAATGAATTCCTAAGGGCACACTGATACACAGTGGCTTTTGGGTAGTGGTAACAGTAAAATCCAACCTCATTTTTCAGATTTCTTAAGGTGTCTTGTTATTTTTGCAAATGCCGTCTTCGTCTGATGCTGACAGCGAACTTAGCAGGAAGTTACCTTGACTCTATAAGCCAGTCTATAGGCAGGAAGAAGCTGTTTGGAAATACAGGCTGTGTCTACAGTAGGAAGTAACTCGCCCTAGGGTAGCACCAGAGCCAGGTCCTGTCTCTGGCCCTGGGGCTCCCAGTCCACAGGACTGTATTGACTAAAATTCCTCGCCCTGATCACCAGAGAGCAAACAGCTTTTCTGTGGCTGAGGAGGCTGTTCTTCCCTCCTAGACCACAGATACATGTGTGACAAGCAAATTACATACTCATCCTTGTACTTTTTGCACAGATGTGGCTCCTGGGACCATTTAAGTCTTGCTGAAGGTGTGTGGATGGAAGTACAGCAACTTCCACTGAGCCACAGAGTCGATTGCAAGTCACAGGAAGTTTACAGGAGTGCTCTTCTGAGCCGAGGCCGGCTCTCAGTGGATGTAACAGAATGGCTGCCTTTGTTCCTGGGAAGTTGAGGAAACTAAGCAGCAGTCTTTTTGCTCAAATACCTGAGCTTTATTTTAATTTTAAAAATACAAGTTTGTAACTCCTAGACTATGGATACTCAGTATAAAGCATAAAATGTTTTTCTCTGGAAGCACCTGCTCTATATATAATAATGGAACATAACACAGAGCAACCCAATTTTCAAACATCGAATTTCAGTAAATTTCAAGTAGTGGTTCATAGGCAATGAAATTGCTGTCAGCATTTGGCTGTAAAGGATTATAACTGCTGGGCTGGTAAGAGGACACAGGCCCTACAGAAACCCTAATTAAAAAGGAAGTCATTTGCCTACCCGTACATGCTTACACCTTAGTCATGTCACTGCCGTCCCAGATCAATTTCCCTCCAAATGAGGTGACCATGATCTGTATGTAATACCTACCATGATGTGTGTTTGCAAACGTCTCAGCATGAGCTGTGCTCATGGTGCCCCTGCAGCTCCTGAGCAGCCCATGCCCACAGTTCCCTTGGCCTGGATGAGACAGTTCATGGGCTTCTGTGGCAGCTGAAATGCCAAATTTTAACTTTCAGCTACTGAAGCTCCTTCACCCTAAAATACAAGATCTTCAAACCAGCCTTTTCCCAAAATCTGATTTTTTCTGAGCAGTTACACTGCTATGCGTTTAATTGTCCGGAGCCTCAAGCTGCCTGTCTGTGCTCCTCACATGTGTTGTTGCTGCTTTTATCAGCCTCGCTGCCCTTGTCAGCTCTTTGGGACCTCTCCTTCCCCTGGAATTGTTCAGATATCAGTAGGGGGCATTACTGTCTGAGGCTGCCTGATCTGAGAGTGCTGCCTGTGGCTCCTTGTTCCATTCCTTTTTCTACAGGAAGACTATCCTTGAGCAGATTCTGCGGTGACTAGAGAACTAAGACCACTTTGGTGGGTAATCCTACCAGGAGTTAATGATCCTAGAACCAAAGCCACAGTTGAAGGGCTTGGACTATAACTATCATAGTCACACATTACATCTGCTATCTATTTGAAGAAATGCTCTGTAGCATAAATTTGTCTGTAAGAGTCCCACCAGCAGAATCAGATGTTTACAGCTCAGAGGAGTTTGCATGGACCTTCTTTACAAGGCAGAATATCACTATGTCTTGTAAAAGGAAAGAGAAGAGGAATATGGTCTACAAGTTAGATTCAAAGATGGGAACATGCTTTGAGGTTTCCACAGAGAAGAGTGGTATTTTGCAATTTTACTTTTATAACATTTAGTTTAGTATAAGGCCCCAGGTCCCTTTCACTTCCAAATTTTCAGAATGTGTCAGCACTCCTCTAGTCAGATTTTCTTTTACTCTTTGACTTTGGAACTGGTAAAGTCGTCTTCAAACACGACTTACAGCAGTGCTTTGACATGAGCTCGTGCTTGTGCTCTGGATCCAATTCATTCATGTACAGAAGAACCAGCAGAGGGATCTATGTGCTGCTAACACCCTGAAAATAGGACTTAGAGAGTCTCTGTGCATACTTGGGCCTTGAGAATGCTAAAGGGGGCAAATTTCAGCTCAAAATTGGACTTCATCTTCAAGGTACAATGTGATTTTCACGCCTGGGCTTTGTTTACTAAAGATTTCTATTACAGCCCTAGGACAAAAATGCTAATCCAATAGCTTTCATCTTTCCAGCGTCTCTGTCTCATCTCACTCCCCAACCACATTCTGGAGCCTGCTCTGGATAGAAGGATATGCTGCAAGGAAGACTGAATGGATGGCCCAGTCCTTCTTTAAACAGTTGTGTATTCAGTCACTAGCAACTATGAAAGAGTTGGATTAATTTTTATTGTGTAGCCTTCTCTGTGGAGTAGCTCAGTCATTCACTCAAAGAAAGAGCAAAAGCTCCTCCTTTCTTCCATCCCTGCTCCAGTACTCAGGTGAGACCCATCAGATCTGTGCCACACACAGTGAAAAAATGCAGAGGATTATTCTGTCCCCTAAACTGAATGTAATTGGGGATGCAGCTGCATCTGAGTTAGCACAGGAATTGCCATCAGGAGCAACCCCTCCAACCATCTGACCCAGTGTTCTTCACAAGAGAGTGCCAACACCATCTGACTTGGAAAAAGAAGCAAGAAAACCTAATAGTGCTGCTACAAAGGTTAGCTTTGGTCTGGGACCATGAGGACTGGCAGCTTCTAAATGCTTTGAATAGTGCATTGCTGGTGAATATAACTCTTGGCTGCTCCAGCTCTCCATATGGCAGCAGCTTCTTTCAGACCTGTAATAAAGAAAGACAATAGTAAAGACTATGAAATACCAGAAAGCTGCAAAGAATTCACACATTTAAATCAAGCTTAAGTGAAAGACACAATTTCCAAAGTATTGGTTTGCATATTTACTGTATTGTCTGCATCCCATACCAAGAATTACTCATTCCTGGCAGCATTCTTGCCTGTGAGACACAGTAATTGCAATTACACTTCCTAAAAACGTCCAGCACGTTACTTTAAACAGCCCAATGCCTTTTGTCAAACTCACCTGCAAGGAGATATTTTTGATGAAATGCTTGAGAAGTCACAACAGACATCAGGTCTGACTTCAGTGTAAGCATCCCTTCACGTGACACACGTGACACATCATTTATGTGTGCAGAAAGGAAGATAAAAGCCCTTTCACCACTGGGTGCTACTCTACAAGCTAATCACTACGCTAATGTGCAGATGTTCTTTTGATACGACCTTTTTCATACTCCACACAGCGGGTTGTTTAGGTTTTCTGTGAAGAAAATGGAAAGAGACCCAGTGGGTGACTGGAGTACTGCATGTTTGTTATTATCCACCTCACTCATCATAACATCATATGAGTTGATGTGCCTGTGATTTCTTTTTTTTTAACATCTAATGCAGTGACTAGGAGCTGCTGATCCAGTGGCGTTGCCTGTGGAAAATTAAAGGATTGATAAGTGAGGACAGATTTAAAATCTACAATTTAAATCCAAGTGGCACAAGAGGAAGAGCTTAATTTTCTATATCATTTCAGGCGTGAAACAGAAGGTGACCCCGTGGAAATCATTTTAATAATATAAATGAGATGGGATGTGTCATCTGTAAGTGAGGGAGCAGGGGGAAGGCAGCCACAGCTCACAGGGGGCTGTAGCTGCAGGGAGATGGAGCGGCTTCAGATGGAGATGATTTTTCTGTCAGCACAAAGCGTGCGAGCGGAGAGCTGGGGCATGCTCACAGACAGTGGTGCTTTGAAAGAGTAGGGAAATGATCCTGTCTGAGAGATGCTCTGTCTTGCTGTGACATGAATGCAAGGAGCCAAACTCCCTGCTCAAATATGCAGGCAAATGTTATATGCTTTCCACTACAAGGAAAGAAAAAGAAAAAAAGAAAGGGAAAAAAGAGGGGGAAAAAAGAGTACCTGTGTTGCTGTCGCCCTGGAGAGTTCTTTTCTATCCTATGTATGAATTCTCCAGCAAACAGACAGGCGCTGAATTCATGTTAAATCCTTGAGGCCCTGTGTTCCCAGAGAAGTGGAACATTATTCTTTGCCTTGTTTTCATTTATTTCGCTGTGCTAGTTAAAAATTGAGCTCACAGGAACATGCTTCCTGGGGCAGACAGAATCCAGCAAGGGGAGCCAGCTTTATTACCTGGCCTGGCCCTCCCAATTCACTTCTGCTGCTATTGAGGAAGACAAAGTTCCAGTTAAGTTGTGGGAAAGTTCACTGGGACCAAACATTCCCAGCTGAAAACAAAGCCACACAAGGATTGGTAGCTGGCACTGCCTTCTGGCTGGCCTGGAACAGGATCATCCTGAAAAGCAGGACAACCAGTTTCTGTTCTCAGTCACAGTCTAGCCCTCAGAAGAGGAGTTAAAGAGAGCATTTGCTCTCACTAAGAAGGAAGATCTGAACCTTTCAGGCAGGAGCCAGCATAGTCCAGACTCCTCTGCGGGTGAGAGAAGGGTGGAATGACCATCACTTCCCCAGGCAGCGGGGATTATGGAGCAGAGGAATCATTGTAACTCATCCCCACTCGGATTTGGAACCGCAATGGTTGTGCATGCATGCAAAACCAAACAAATTGATGAAAATGAAAGTAATTGTCCAGGAGGAAGACTGGGGTGAAAACCAAGGATTTCTTAGCATTAGGTTTGATGTTTCCCATTGTTTCTCAGAATGGACACAGCTCTCAGCTGCAGCCAGTGGAAATCTGCAGTCTTGGAAGGAGGTATAATGCCTCCTTGTTTTCATATCTGTAAGTCATTAAATGAAGGTGTCAAAAGTTAGGCTATGCTACACTGGAGCAAAGCTCACATCTTACAAAAGGCAGGTACAAAGAGAAAGAGGCTGGACTGCTGTCACGGTTCAACCACCAACTGAACCAGGGATAGTTATCTTCTATGTCCAGACCTCACACTTTTGCTATGGAGGTGCAGGACATAAAACTGTTTCCTTTCCTGTAAAATCACTTCCTAAAAATAGGATATGCACTGCCAAAACCTTATATGAATGAAGGGCATCATCACTCATTAGAGGTGCAGAAGGGATCTAGGGAGTGAGGATGATCTGTGGCATAAGCAATCTTAAAGCAAAAAAAATCAAAATTCTCTCCTGTGTGATGGCTCAGTACCAATGTCAATAATCTCTCAAGATTTCAGTGGGGTGACCTGGAAGAGATGGCTGAAGAGAAGGTCTCCAAAGGACTGCTCATCTTGGTGAATTTCAGGTGTCAGTTTAAACTTCAGCATCCGAGCTAACCAGTGACAAACTAAGCATCCCAAAATATATTCTAGCCGCAAGCTACCGGATATTTTTCAGAGAGTTACAGATGGATACTTGGGAGCCACAACACATGCTTTTAAAAAAAAGGGAAAGCAAATATTCTGCTAACCACAAGTTGGCAGAAAGAACTGTTAAAAATCCTGTCCCCAAAGAGCTCATGAATAAAGGAAAGAAGCTCTTTGAAAAGAAAGACAGAGCATGTGAAAGTCGAGGTGAACCACATCATTATTTGTTATCACCAGCCTGAAGAGTTAAACGCTCTTTTATTTTGTTACAAACACTTACATGTAGAAAAAAGGAAACCACTCCTCTGTGAAGACTTTGTTTTGTTATTTTATTAAAGAACAAATTCCATTTCAAGTTACCATTTGCTAGTGTTAGTTTTATATCTCAAACAGAAGAAGGGAAGCCCTGTGGTACTGAAACCCAGCTGATACTGGGTACTTTTAGCAGTAACATATAGATGATATTTTCTTTAATTTACAAAATCAAGTGCTTAAGGCTTTGCAAAGGCAGATCTGCAGCCTTAATGCATCTCCTTATGACAACAGCCTTATACATCCATAGTTTACAGGAAGAGGCAGAAGGAATAAATGGGCATATTAATGAAAACCAAAATATTAATTGATACATTATACATCATGATATATAAAAAGGAAGGTAAGACCAGATGTATCAAGCCAAGTCAAAGATCACAATTTATGTAGTCACAGTTTGGTGAACACACAGAGACACTGCACATTTTCAGTCATGTCTCTTACCAACAGTAATTCTCATGGAAGCAGGACACAGTCCTCTGTTAGAGAAATTCCGGCCAGGAAGGGTGGGAGGATGAAAGAAGTTGTGGTGGTGAGGCCTTCTTTATACAGAAAGGCAAGTGTGAGAGGGTAGGTCAGAGCACACAGGGCTGGGAAAGCAAGAGGCAGGAACATCACTGAATATGGGAGTCATTCTTAACGACAGGGATGCCAGGCACTGAAGTTGGAGGATTTGTAATGACAAGACATGGTTAGCAGGTCTCATAAACATCCCATATGGAAGAAGAGTGATTAAATGGATCACATTCCCCCTGCATTTAGAGCCCTCTCACGCCCTGCCAGTGGCAACAGCCAGCATTGCTCCTGCCACTTCCAAAAATGCCTCTGGGCTGGACATTGCTCAGCACAGAAGGGAACTGATCTCTTACAACCTGTGCAGTATTTCTCATGGGCCCAAGCTCTCCTACTTTCTGCTGGACAGCTCTCCACCTCAGCAGTTAAATACATGAGTGCTGTCACCTTAAACAGGCAGACTACAGAACACCACAAATAGCACCATCAATTCAGTCCCTGAGTGACACAAGGTACTAAGAGTGATGAATCTTTCCTACACGGACAAGAAATGATTGATTTGAATAATTGCCCAAGAATATTCACATGGCACCCGAACACAGTCACTATCATGATTACCAATGTCTCTCTTCCTCACAGCAAGTCTATAATTGGCAGGAGTGTCTTAGATAATTTATACAGCAACAAGATTTTCACACTTTCCCAGTTTTGGATAGTTGCTAATATTTCATGAGACAGTCATTTTGTCATACAAGGGAGCTTTTGGCACATCTGTTGATGCCGACTGTCATTAGATTTCTCCATTTTCCTCTCTTTTTTATTCATTGTCACTAGTACCCAGCTATTCCTTTTTTGTATTGTGGAGATTTATATTTAGTCGCAGTATTAGATTGTGTAAGTCTTTTTCTGTATTTAACAGGAACATCTACTTCAAGTCCATATATGAATGGATTTCTTGTTATAAGGAAAAATTCTTTATTTCTTAATAGTTTGCCTGTACCACGTTGTTAAATAAGTGAATGGCTAAATAAATCAGGTGTTTGCTTATCTAACTGTCCTGCATTCCAAATTAAGCAGACCACTCCAAAAACCAAGCAGCAGCTGTCACCACTCCAGGAGGAGCTAGGAAAGAGCTACTCTCTCCATTGCTTTGCTGTCACGCTAGTGCAGATTGCCAGATACTGCTCACTTCTGTGCTCAGTGGGATCCGATTGCTAGCAGCAGAAGCAGTGTTTGGTGCCCTGCTTGTGGGACTGGGAAGTCTTCTCATTCTCTTAATATCACCATGAATAGTGGATAGTTTTAACTGTCATCCTTAGAAGACTTTTTTATCTCTCTTTGTATGAAATAGTCATGTTTGCTTATGTGTTTAACAGCACATGTGCTCATTTCACCTCATTTTACCTGCAACAAGATAAACAAAGCCTTAACCTTCTTTGGCAATACCAGCAATTACCCAGCCCTTGGGCTCAGGGAGCAAAACACTGGCATCAGAGCTGTGCTTTCAGAACACCCAGTGTCCTCACCATCTTGTAGGTACAAGTCATTTCAGTGGCAGGGTTGCTCAGCAGCAGATTTATTTCTTTTTTTACTCCTGCATGTGTTCGACATCAGTGTGTGAAAAATTGCTACTAGAGGGCAGATACTGATCATGATACAGCTATTACTGGCTGCCAGGTACTGCAGAGATTGGGGTCACTGCTTGCTTTTTCCAAAAGAGAGACAGTTTAATGAAATCGTGCTCTTGGAGGCAAGAAAGTGTTTATCCCCTCCAAACAAATTCATAGTCCTGAGGTAGACTGACATGAATATGTATAATTTCTTCAGTGAATTACATGAATTTGTAAGAGAGGTTTGAGGCATATAGCACTTTCAAAGTCCCTCATTCAGCTCTCTCTACTGCCCGCGTTTAACATATGCTGAGCGGATGTGCAGAGAGTTCCACGGTGCCTTCAGTCCCAAACGGCTTCACTGATGCTTTTGGCTGAAACGGTTTTTTTTGGCAGGATGATTAGGCAGCAGCACACTCCATGGATGTTGCTTATTACCTCTTACAAGACTGGAATCACTGGTGCTCATCCAGTTTTCCATACTGGCTGGTTGGCCCGCAAGCTCTGCTGAGTTGTGATTATACCACAAGCAAACTGCCATATCCCTTGGGATTGTGTGTCCCACTACCCTCACCAACTGCATTTTACAAAGCTGACGTTTTAAAAAAATCTGAGTGGCTGAATCCCAGCAAGATCCTACCAACAACTTGTGTAGATCCTTCTCTCTGTTCTGCTGTGGAAAGGTTAAGAGCACAAGTGCCCACAATTTGTGCAGCACACAGAGGTAGCAAAAACCAAGGGAGAGCAGAGGCATTAGGTAGGTAAATGGCCAAAAAAGTTGAGGCAGCATCACACAGAGACACAAAGCAAAGAAGCCGGTGGATCTAGCCGGCTTTGGCTGTGCAAGGCTTGGAGTGCTTCAGTCCAATGTGTTGGTGTTCATGAGCAGGCACATCAGTGACTCTGCTGGGTGGTCAGCTTCCAGGACCCAGCCCTCTGATATTTTCTCATTCAAAGAGGCTGCACATATAGAGAGAGCTATAGCCCAAGTGTGGAAGGTGATGTGAGGAGAGGACATACAAGCTGGAAACATTCCAATGTTTGTTTCAGGTTGGAGATACAGCTCTGTCTATTGAACAGCAAAGGGTGGCTTAACTGTTCTAGCTCCCAGTTGTGAGCCCATCCTCTGCCTGTGTCTGTAAAAGCTGATTTACTCCCTGAATGGTCACATCTGAAGTGATTTGGGCTATATAACTGTGTGACACTATGTTGAAGCTCAAGTTCAGGCCAGGCAATGTCTTCTTATAGGTCCCATGTTGTATCTACCAGCCTTGTGCAGATGTCTTGGACAACCTAGACTGTCCAAAATTGCACTAGGCGCCTACGCCTGGGCACCTGAAGGGACTGTCTCTGCCATTAGCATGTTCACACTGCTTCCAATAGGTATCCTTGATGCCTTAGGATTTTAGCTTTTATATTTTCATATATTTGTAATCCTGCAATTCTTCAGTGTATAACTCTGAACTCCATGTAGAGTGTTAGCTACTGCTTTTCCCATTTTGTCAGACACAATAATTCCTCTCTAGGCCTGAGAAGCAAGGACACCTCACTGTCTCAGGCCCTGAGAAATGCAAACAAAAGTGAGTTGGGGGGCAGCAAACTGGGAAAATGGGACTCCACTGCCTGAAGCTCTAATTGGACAATTAACCTCTGATATGCAAATAGACCAAACTTATATCTGTCCGAAAAACGTGTGACTGTCGTCCATCTTGCGAGACTCCTGCACTGCCCAAGGTGTACCCTGTGAAGGCCTTTCAATAAATACCTGCCCTTTATCCTTTACCTCTGTCTAGCCTCTGTCCCAGGTCAACATCTACAAGGCATCATCCCCTGTAAAATCTTGCATTAAGGAAAACGCATTCCTACCCTGTATAGACGATGTACTTAAACAGACGTGAGTCTACAAACTTCTTACTCCGGGAATAACAAATGAACTGTTTTGCATGAAAAGTTTATCAGATTTATCAGATTATGCTCTTTTTCCCATTGCAGGTTATTCTGAAGTAGACATGACAATAAATCACCACAACCCTATGAATATTTCATAGAAACGCATTTCAGCTTATGGGTGTTCTTTTTTTCTTGAACGATTATGTCTGTGTCTTTGGCCATTCATCGTCTGTGATACGTGACTGGCCACTTGATTCAAATTACTGTAGTGTCTGGCTTTTGGCTAGTTCATTAAATATTTCATAACAAGGAGGAAAAGTAGCACTGCAGATGACATTTATGTGAATATGCAAGCAGGTATTTGTGAAATCTTAGCCAAGATTTCTACTCACAAATGCTTTGGGAAGATTAATAGATATCTCTAAACATTGTTGAAATAGTGACTTTTTATTCCAGTGAAAATTCAAATAAAATAATGAAAATTATGATGATAATGATTATTTGGCACTGTTGCTCTAGTTAAAGGGATGCCCAGCATTCTGAAGTCTCTCCAAGACTGGACTATAAGTCAGAAACTTAATGAGAAACAGAGTAGATGGGATCTCTTGCAATGGATTTCATTTCTAGTGTAATAGTTCTTGAACAAATTGAAAAACAAACCTCAGAAGTCTGACATTTGCCTCGTCAGTCCATGAGAGCTCAACACTAGAATTCATAGAGACTGTAACGAAATAAAATTTTAAGTAGCAACAAGCATTCATGAAAACCCTCAGTTCTTGTGTGTATCTCTTGTAACACAAGTTAATTCTTCAGCTCATTAGCTACAAAATCTGTAAGGCAGAAAAAAGAGGCTGGAGTAAGGAGTACTAAGCTTTTAGATTTGATTTCCCCCCAAAGACTATCAGCTTTTCAGGACCAAACTTTTCAATGGTTTAACTGTTATATTAAATTCCTGCATGCATGTTTAGCAGTTCTGCCACTCTGGGAGCATTTAGCTATGCATACAAACACCAGCTAATGTGAAAGATGCTACCAAATCACTATCTGTCCTTCCCATTGAGTGAGAGCTCTGTACGGGCCTGGAAATAGGAAGCTCCCATGAGAAATAAATGCCTCAGTGAAGTGAATGACAAAAGCCCCATTGACTTTGGGAGAGGCTGAGAGCAGAGGTGCTGTTACACACACGTGCCCACCTGCTCAGGCAATCCAACCTCTTGTTGCAGGCTCAGCGTGCTCTCGATGGTTTATTCACGCTGGAATGGTCTCTGGGTTGCTCAGCTGAAGCCTGACCGTAGCAAACACCACCACGTGAATGTGACCTGCCACTGCTGTCACAACTTCCCTGGTGGGAAGGAATCTTCCTCCAGTAAGGATGCGGGTGCCTACGATCTGTCAGGTTTTCCTGGTGGATTTGGAGCCGTGTACTCATCGTAAGGATGGCTGCCCTCTGCTTTAGCACCTCCTTTTGCGTGGAAGAGGGCAGGGAGTATTGGGCAGCAAGGAAGGAGCCTGTCGGGCAGCGGGAGCAGAGGGTGAGGAAGGGACCCAGAAGGACAGGGGAAGGACAGTGTAGGGAGGTGGTGTGAGGGACAACAGAAGAGGAGGCTCAGAGGGGACTTCATTGCTCTCTAGGACCACTTGAAGGGAGGTTGCAGTGGGATGGGGACCGGTCTCTTTTGCCACACCTAGTGTGAGAGGACTAGAGGAAATGGCCTTCAGCTGGGACAGAGGAGATTCAGATAAGACATTAGAAACAGATTTTTCACTGTTAGGGTGGTCAGGCATTGGAACAGGTTGCCCAGGGGCATGTTGAAGTCATCATCCCTGGCGGAGTTCAAGAGACACTTAGATCTGGTGCTGAGCGAAGTGGTTTAGGGGTTACAGTGGTAGTGGTGGGTGGACACTTGGACTGGATGATCTGAAAGGTCTCTCCCAGCCTTGATGATTCGATGAGTCTATGATTCTGTGGAAGCTGGAGGAGATTTGGGAGAAAGATGAGGAGGTGTAGGTGGGCAACGCAGACCGCTGGGAAAAGCAGAGGGCTCCAGAAAAACCGATCAGCCGAGGAGGCAAGGGCTGGGCACCCGGGAACAGAGCCGGGCGGGGAACCCGCCGGGCTGCGGTGGGAGCAGGGGTGGGAGCTGGGAGCGGGTGCAGGGTGTGCGCGGAACACCTCCGAGCAGGAGCGGGGGCAGGA